>JAEQBH010003204.1:0-145695 GCA_016808115.1 Tetrastigma voinierianum
CGCATCCTCGATGGCTGTCAAATAGAGAGATGCTTTGTCTGGTAGCACAATTCCATCATTCACCTGTAAAACAAATTCACACAAAAAAATAAAATTGAATATAACATAGAGGTGTGGCTTGAGATCAAATTCACCTCTGAAATATAGGAATTAGAAACAAATGCCTCCATAAAGTTATTCAAAGAAAATCAACAACATAATGGAAGGAATAGAATTGGGGCACTGGCACAAGATCAACTAATAGGAAGAACGATTTATTTCTTCATAATTTCTTCCTAAAATCCTAGCAAATGAGCATAGTACACGTTTGTCACAAAAATGAAACCTGAACTTACAAGCCATTTATCACGAGCGTATAGGACTGTATTGGCTGTATTCTCGGCAACAGTAGCCCATCCATTCTGATATAATGATATCCACTTCAGCAACAGGAAGAGAACAATTTCTTCAACCTTTCCTTTCATAACTGTTATAACTGTCACAATAAAATTTTATTAATAAATAAGTAAAAATAAAAATTGTTAGTAGGCAATGAAGACATGGCAAGTAAATTAGACCAAAAGTAAAATATGGACAATAATAACTTCACCTTCAGAAAATCCATTTGCTGCAACAATCTCTTTGTGTCAATATATGGGAACACTCGACCTGGAATTTGAGTGTTAATATAATCAACAATCTATTCCTTTGAGAAGATAACCAATAATAAAATTGCATGAGCAAGAAAACCATTATGGTGAAGATAAAAGCTGAATACGTTCAAGGTCAAAGTATGCTAATTTTAAATGTAATAAATGCCAATGGTATTGACATCTTAGTCCAACAAATAGAGTTAGAAAATTGACCAGACCACTAAAATAAATAAAACCTAAACTTATAGCTTACATTAAAGTTAATCAAACTTCAGCATCACCTCCATGTCAAAACTAAATCGAATGCAAAATGATCTATGATCCCATCAAAGCATCAACAAAATAAAAATATTGTTTAGAGTGCTCGTATTATATATTATTCTACCCATTTCGAGCAGCTCAACTAGAAAAGGGTTGGAATGGGGTTTGTGAAAAAATTCCAGAGTGAGTTCCAATTGGGAACCCCAAAATAGAATTATATTATATTAAATATCAGACAAAAATATTGCTCTGTGTGTTTTTCCTTGACATTAGAGATGTAATGCAACAGTTGAGTATAAGTGAACATCTAAAAACTGTTCAGTTATAAAACAAAAGTATACCCATATTCTTGTGAGTTAAGATTTGAAGCTATAAGGTACTCTGAAGCTCTAGCAGATAATAAGAAGAAAATGGGGAAAAAAATCATCTAATACGAATAACTCCAACTCCACCAAGATTTCTTAAACATCACAACATTGCTTTCTGATAAAGATGTAATGCAGCAGTTATCACAAGGAATTGATTCATTGAAAATTTTTCTTCCATGCATGTCATAGGGAGAGAAAAGTAAAGCACATACCGCATAAACATGCTTTGCCCCTGCTTTTGCACAAAATAGAGATAAAATTCCAGTCCCTGCTCCCACATCAAGGACTACTTTGTCCTTGAACAAAAACTTATTCTTATAAATGACATTTTGATATGTCTTTGTTCTCACAACATCCTTCAACATTTCCTGCAATTAAGGGAAGAAAGAAGAATAACGTCTTGAACATTTACGAGAAGAGTTATACATTTATATCAGAAGGTAGGAAAATGGTTAAAGAAATCTTGAAAGACGTTGATACATCAAAAGTTAAAAAAAATAATCAAAATAAAAAAATATTCTTGGAATCAAGCAGTTATGCTTACAGCATAAAGCATAAAAAACCTAACCCATTCTCACTCAAGAAGGAATTACATAACAAAATTACACAAATTCTCTTCTGCCCAGAGAAGGGGGAGGAGAAGAGGGAAAAGAGCTCTCATCACAAGAGGTTACTTTTTTTTCCTAGATTGGTGGAGTGAATTCCGTTAAAGCTCCAGGGGGAGATCATGTTCTTTTCCAGTTTTTAAGGTGCTTCAGTTGTTCCATGTTTGGGGCATTAACTAGTTATGTGAGTTACTGCTGTGTGCAGTCCAGCTATCTGGGGATGAAGGGGTTCATTTCTGTTTGGGTGGTTGGTATTTTCTGTTCCCTCCTCTTTATTTGTAGCCTCTCGGCACAATTTGTATACCTTGAAAGTGCTATGACGTGTCATTTTTAAAGCACTTTCTATACACTCATAATTTGTTTATCAAAGAAATAATAATAGCACCAATTCTTAATCTAAGGAATGAGATATTCTGCTAGAGACAGTTGAAACCCAGAAGAACAATAGAAGAAACTACACTAAAAAAAAGGTCATACCACACTAAATCCTCGAAGAAATTATTCACACATTTCATCTAAAACATGTAAAAACACCGGGAAACAAAAAACTGAACCAGCACTGAAATCTTATAGTTGAAAAAAAACCCATCCATAACTGTAGATTACGGAAAAACTTAACATCAAAACAACCAAACTTACTTCATGAATTGCAAACACAGAGACAAAAGAACAAAATAATAAGCTTTTGCCGCTGTATGTATCAAAATAAGTGAATTTAAGCTCGTAGAACAAAGACCGATATAAGAACATAGTCATGTCAACAAAACAATCAAAATAAAAGTAATAAATTAATGGGAAAAATTGCTGTGAACTCTGAAGAAATCAAATCCTTCAACTTTTATTACCCAGGATCAGGAAAAAAAAAACCTCTACTTACCAAGCTTAAAACAAACTTTTCTTTTCTTCTCTCACACTATTTGAAATCAAGACAATATAAAGCATAAGCATATTAGTTTTAACACATCACAATAAGCAACAGAGCATACCAATGCCCAAGATTCAAACTTTTATTTCCTCCTTTACTCAGCAATGACAGAGAGAGAGAGAGAGAGAGCAAAATAAAGGAGACGTACCGAAGTGAGAATAGGAATCGAAGTAATAATCAGCGCTGGTCTTATCACTGCCAATGACGGAGTCGTCGAGATCGAGAGGTCGTGCAACGTCATCAGAATCATCAGGCTCGCACATGGAGTGATCAAAGGCTTTATCCTGGCCAATGGTGGACTCGTCGGCTTCACACATAGGGTCTTCAAGGTTGGAGCTCTCCGTTGCTTCATCGATCGGTTCGTCCTCAAATCTGGTGTGGGTGCCTTCGTATTGGTGGCTGTTGTTGGACTCTCGTCGAGCCATTAGGGTTTTGCGGGGGTGGGGGGAATTAGGGTTTTAGTGTGTGGTTGTGCGCTTGCCTCCGCAGTGGAGGACGGTGTGGAGTTGAGAAATGAGAAGTAGGGTTTAAGAATTTTCAATCCCTTGGGGTTTAAACTTTATCGTAATAAGGAAGATCTTATTGGTGGGGATGAGCTAGCTGCCAGGGAATCTTTCTGTCCATTGACCCTTGTATGGGTTACAAACGGTGTCGTTTTGATAAAACGGCGCGTTATCATCCAGGTCCCCCGTCCCAACGGTGTCGTTTTGATAAAACGGCGCGTTATCATCCAGGTTCCCCGTCCCCCCCCCCCCAATGGCATTGTAAATTGTTTTCTATTTAATAATAATAGTACCAAAAAAAAGTGTTATAAAAAATGAAGAAGGGAAGGGAGGAACCAAGAAAAGAAAGAGAGAACTTAAGAGGTCTCTATCTTCCTTTTTTTTTTTTTATTATCAGGGATATCATATATATATATATATATATATATATATATATATATATATATATATATATATAGAGTGCTTATTAATATAGTAATAAATACATCCATATTGATTCAGCGAGTAAGTGTATGGTTATTCATGTTACCGATTAATTATTTATATGACTTTTAAGCTTAAATGATCGTCATTTAGATAGTTAGTGACATGCCATTAAAAGCGCGGTAAAACCTAATAAGATAAAACCTAAATGAAGGGAAAAATAGTGCAATATACTAACATCTTTAACAATTACCATGATGCAGTAACGTAATCTTGCATTTTAAAAATCTTTTACATTTATGAGCCAATTTGGTGTATAAGTTTAACTGAATGTTGTAGTGGGGCGAGAACTTTGTAAATAAATATCTTTGAATTATCATTGGGCGCTATACGTTGCATTGGTTCCTCAGCGTTACGAGAAGTTTTCTTCGTGAGTATAAATTTTTTTTGGTGAAATGTGCTTAGTTTGATCGCGCACTAATATATCGTCTTTTGAACTGCGATCTGCATGTGATTATCTTACATCTCTTATTTGTTAGTTTTGTTCTTGATAAAAGATAATTCACATGATTTTTTGATGTGTTATATCATGGATCTCAACCAAACTCATTCTCGACTAACTTCATGCACGACAAGTATTTTGAATGGTTGGAGGAGGTGGCCACCATTGTTTGTTTTACTAACCTTCAGGATATAACGATGTTGCGATAAATATACAGTGTGTATGATAGAGCTTTGTAAGATTAAGAAAGAATCTTACATCTATAGTAGAAAATTGTGGTTAATGTTTTTTGAACCAAATGAATCCATATCATATCCACGGGAGATTTATCTTATACAGTTGAACTCAATTCTAAGTACTTTTGATTAAATTAAAGCACTTCTATTACTATTAATGCGAAAACATTATGTCAAACATAATTTAGATATCTTCAGCTAATTGCGTTATAATTGCTGGGACCAGCAACGCCATTTCTTTTGAGCCTTGTAAATCTTATTTGTTAGTTGACATTTAACGACCATGGGAAACTAAGGGTGTGGTTATCCATATGGTAACCCGGGACTTTTACGTATATGTTGATTGATGATTAATACACCACTCCCCGAACAAGAAATGCTCAAATCTCCCTACGGGCGAAAATATTTTGTTTTCCCAAGTCTTTCATTTTCAAATTCCTTCTTTAAGTAGTCGGTTGTTTTGATGAGCTCTTGAGTGATCGAATTAATCATCGAAACATATATCACAATAATTGCAAATCTGATTTACAACTTTCTTGATAAATAGCATCGGCCCAAATTAGATTATTATATTATTCTTTGAGCAAATATTGGCTTAAGCGATTATCTAACATTGACGTTTGTTTTAATCCATAAAGATTGTTGTAAGCTTGATTGAATACATCCTCCATGGTTTTGAATTAATTCTTGGGATAATTGAATCCTTGAGATTTTCATATATCGTTAGTATCGATAGATCGTATAAATAGGTTGTGACTATATCCATCAGCGTATATCAGTCGCCAGGACCTCTAAATATATTAAATAATGAAATGTAGTTGCATCTATTACGAGAGAATAAGTCTCCTCATAATCAATTTCATGTATTTGTGAAAAGCCTTGGGCCACAAAGCGTGTTTTATATCGCACGATTTCATTTTGCTCATTTCGCTTTCATACAAAAATCCATCGATATCCATCAGGTTTTATATCTTTAGGTATTTGAACTACTAGTCCAAATACCTCTTTTTAAGCCAGTGATTTTAACTCCGTTTGAATTGCTTCTTTCCATTTTAACAAACCATTTCGACGTCGACATTCATTCATATTTTGTGGCTCCTAATCTTTATCATTGCTTATGATGTTCATAGCCACTTGGAAATAAAAAGCATCATCTATAAGGGTAGTATTTCGATCTCATATTTTACCCTTATGTATATAATTAATAAATATCTCTTCATTGTTATGTACATGTACAATCTCATGAGATAATTGTTCAATTTATGTCTCTGTGGGGGTTATTAGTTCATCATTTAATACTTTCACATTCGTATGGTCTTCAGGAGCATTGAATTTAATACTTTTCATTTTTCTAGGAATTGTATCTTTTGAGCCAATAGGTCGTCCGTGTTTTAATTGTGGCTTAGGCTCATTGGTCACGCTATATTTCAATTTTCCCATTGGAATTTCAATCCGTGCTCAGATATTTGCAATTGGTATATGTGATTTTGTAACCTTTGTTGAATCAATAAATGCATCAAGCAATCGATTTGCAAGATTTAGTAAATTAATTATCTTTTGGACCTTTAATTCAGATTGCTTTGTGGGGGGGTCCAGATGAGAAAAAGATGATTCAGTCCATGTAATTTATCGTCATTCTTCTGGAATTGGCTTCCCTCCCCCTAATGGCGAGAAAACATTTTCATTAAAATGACAATATGCAAATAAAGCAGTAAAAACCTCCCCTATGAGAGGCTCAATATAGTTAATAATAAATGAAGATTGAAAACCAACATAAATACTAAGACGGCATTGAGGACCTAGTTTAGTTCGATGAGTGGGTACAAGGGGAACATAAAGCACAACCAAAAACACATAAATGTGAAATATTAGGTTGATAACCTAGAACAAGTTGTAATGAGGATAAATCTTGATTGGCTGTAGGACGAAGGCGAATTAAATTCTTAGCATGAATAATAGCATGCCCCCATATCGATAAAGGCAATTTGGTGTTTAAAAGTAATGGTCTAGTAATTAATTGCAGACGTTTGATAAATGATTCAACTAACCCATTATGAGTATGAACATGAGCAATTGAGTATTGAACATCTATTCCAATGGACATACAATAATCAAGGAAGGCTTGAGATGAGAATTCACTAGCATTAGCAAGACGAATTGTCTTGATAGGATGATCAGGGAATTGTGCCATAAGCCGAATTATCTAGGCTAGTAATATGGAAAATGCAATATTCTGGGTAGAAAGAAGGCCTACATGAGACCATCTAGTGGACACATAAATTAAAACCATAAAATAACGAAAAAGTCTATTAGGTAAGTGAATATGCCCACAAATATCTCCTTGAATACGTTATAGAAATGCAGGGGATTCAGACGCAATATTTGTAAAATATGGTCTAATAATTAATTTGCCTTAAGAACAAGCAGTACAACTAAAATCATGAGATTTCAAAATTTGTCTGCTTGTTAATGGATACCTATTAGAATTTTGAACTATATAGCACATCATTGAAAGTCTCGAGTGTCCAAGCCATTCATGCCATGGTAAAAATGATTTTGGGTCATTGAATTTCTAGTTCGCGGCATCCTTGATTAGAAATTCTAATAGTTGTTGATATAATCCATATGATGAAGAAATCAATTGTTCGAAGATTTGTTTTGGCCCAGTAATGAGTAAATACTCATTTCCATTATGACTCATAGTTTCAATGTGATATCCATTTCGGCGAATATCCTTGAAACTAAGTAAATTTTGATTATGTTTATTAGAATAAAGGGCATTATCAATTTGAAACTTAGTGTCATTAGACAGAACAATAGTAGTTCTTCCGGAACCTTTAATAAAGTCAACGGGACCTGAGATAGTTTGAACATTAAATTAAACTAAAGTTAAGTTTGAAAAGTATTTCTTATCAAGTAAAATTGTGTGAATTGTAGCACAATCAACAAGACATGCATATCCAAAAGAAGGATCCATATATCTTCAAAAGAAAGACAAAATTTAAATAGAAGAACTCAATTTGTATTAAATATATAATAAAAAGTAACATAATAAGCATATATGTTAATCATTGTACACATTGTTATCACTAATCAAATGGTCAATTTTTCCACTTAGATATTCAAAGAAGTCAGAGATATCAAAATGAGTTAAAGGTATTGCACCATCATTATCAATGAAATTGTTATCAATTTGATTGTTAGCTTCTTGGAGGGAGACTTGATAAGGATCATCAAGATCCATTGTCCCTTGATCATAGCAAAGTTGGTCTCAATTTGATTACTTTTTCCTTTGATGAAGGCTTAATAAAAGTCAATCAAATGTTTGGCCGTACGACAGGTACGTGACCAGTGATCTTTCATTCCATATATGTAGCTTTCAGTCTCATAAACCCTTTTGCTATGTGGCCCAATTGCCTTTCCCGGTAATATTTCTAAATGATTCAGCTTATAGTTATCGGAGTTGTTTTTCTTATTATGAGGTTGATTATAATCACCCTAATTTTAGGAAATATGACGACCACGACTACGGCCTCGGCCTCGGCCTCGTCCATAACAATATCTACGCCCACGTCTATTAGTTTGAATTGTGGCATTGGCTTCAAGCAATGATATAGATCCGATAGGGCGAGATTGGTGATTTTTTAATAACAATTCATTATTCTACTCAGCTACAATGAGACATGTAATTAACTCATAATATTTAGTAAAACAACGCTCTTTATATTGCTGCTGTATGAGCATGTTAGAGGCGTGAAAAGTAGTATATGTTTTCTCAAGCATGTCATCATACAAGACATTTTCTCCACATAATTTTAGCTGAGAGTTAATTTTGAACAAGGCTGAGTTATAGTCATTGGCGACTTAAAATCTTGTAGTCG
The DNA here is from genome assembly GCA_016808115.1 of Tetrastigma voinierianum. Classification (NCBI taxonomy): domain Eukaryota; kingdom Viridiplantae; phylum Streptophyta; class Magnoliopsida; order Vitales; family Vitaceae; genus Tetrastigma; species Tetrastigma voinierianum. Next base: position 8,337 of record JAEQBH010003204.1, read on the forward strand.
TAAATGGAGCCCGATCATGTGGTCTTGGAGTACGGTATTTTGATTGTCATACCGTTCTTTCAAACCTTTCCAAATGATCAATGGATCTTTGGTACAGAATATTCACTTTTGAGCCCTTCATCAATATGATGGCGAAGAAATATTAAAGTTTTGGCGCGATCCTGCTAGGATGCGGTATTTCATTCTTTGATAGTATTTATAAGATTCACTAGCGTAGAAATGGATTTCGGTATCGATATCAAGATAAATAGTTATTGTCCCCAAAATATCAAATTGTAAATTAAGGCTTGGTGATGATCATTCTTGAAGCCATTAATAGCATGTGAATAAAGTGAAAAATATAAAGAAAAATTATAACTTAATAACTTAAAATTTAATAATAATATATCGAGCTCAAGTGGTAATGTTTTAAAATGAGAACTTGAGGACTATAGTTCAAATTTATCATTCTATGCGCTAGAGTAGAATGCATATTTTCATCATTACATGATCAGCGTAGCGGAAGAAATCTTTATCAACGAAATTTTTACCTTAAACATGATTAACGTCCAGTTTTAGAACTTCTGGCTATAAAATTTTTTTTAGAAAAAGGAAAAAAAATGAAAAAAACGTATTAGGAGAATACTTCTTGGTTTTTAACTTTATATCAGTCTCGTCTTAATGCATAAAAAATGAAGAAAGGAAGAGAGAAATTGAGAGAACTCAAAAGATCAGTATCCTCCTTCTCTTTCATTATCAAGGACTCCATATATATAAGAGCCTTCATTAATACAGTAATAACATGTGTGGGTTAATTTGTAAATGTGATAATTCACATTTCTCAATGAATTATTTATATAACAAAAATAATTTAATACAATCATTTTATTATTTTATATTCATTGGAAGTATATTCTAATAATTTGTTCTTATAAAATATTCGAGCCTCTTAGGTAGATCAAATCTCCCATAACCTTATCACCTTTACCACTTAAGCAAGAACTAATATGATCAATTGAAAAAAAAAAATCATAAATTTTAGAATAATTTTTAAATACTATAGCTTAATTTTTTGTATTCCATCAATTGGAATCTGTCAAAAGACGCAACGATAATCTCTTAAAAAAAGACATAACCATAATTTTAATATTTTTAACCTGGATGACATTATACTACTAACATGAAAGGTATGTTTTTAGCCAATTTGATTATGTGTCTTTATCAAATGTATTGCTAGTTTAAATCAATAAAATTATTTATTTTTAAATATATTTTGAAATAAACTTTATCTAATAATATTCAATCATCCTACTTATTTATAAACTTAATTTTTAAAATAATGCAGAAGAAAACAAGTAGAAATAACAAGAAATTATATTTTGTAAGAATAATAACATAAAAATCCTCTCCTTCAAAAACGTGTTTTTCCTTTTCTTCTAAAAAAATAAAAATTATTCCAAAAATAACATATTTTGTATATTTGAGTTTTAAAATTTTTAATAGTTAAATCCCAATAAGTAAATGATGTCTATTTTATGTTTTATTTTAACAACAGTCCATTTGAGAATCCTTGGGAGAAATGTTTTAATAACTTATTTTAAAGATAAGTCTTAATATTGAATTTTATAAATTATTCTTCTATATGATTAATATATACCATATATATATATTCACTTTGCATATAACTATAAGTTTTGTTTATTTCATATTTTTTAAAATTGTTTTTTGTTCTAAAAAAAAAGAAGAACAAGGAAACAACGAAATCTCACTTGTTTGATTCCCCGTTGTTTTTTTTTTTTGAAAAATACAAAAAACATTAAATCTGAAAAACAAGAACAATTTTCGGAAAACACAAAAATAACATTATCTATGTTTTAAAAAACTATTATCAAAAATAGTTTTTAAAAATAATAACCAAACAAAACCCTAGTTTCCCATCCCACCCATTTACCACCTCAAAGGGCATACCTAAATACACATTTGAGATATGGGAGATGAAATTTAACTCTAAATAATATTAGTGAATGTGTAGCAGCAGTCACTGGTAGATAACAGAAGAATATTATAAAAAAAAGATTAGTATTAAAATCCTGAACTTTAATGACCTTTGCATTAAAATCTTGAACAACAAAAAATTTGTTTTAAAATATATCAACTTTCATTTTAATAGTAATTCTAGTGTCAAAATGACATCGTTTTGTAATACCATGTTGGACATGATAAAAGGTTCGATTAATACCGTTGGGATATAAGCAAGTCGCCAAAAATTATTGCCGTTAAAAAAAACTTTTATAGAGTTTCAAATAAGTGAAGAGTTCAAGATTTTATCTTTATTTTCTTTACTATAAAAGCAATGACTTATAAATATTGCCCTTTTGGTAATTTATTTTCAGGTGTTTTAAGAGGGTTCCATGCAATAACAGAATACTACACCATGATATCAATACAACATGATATCAAACACTAAATAAGTTAATAACTAAAACCTGAGTCAACTTAAGAATGCTGGGCGCCGTATTAGTGTATTGATACCTCTATACATTTCTGAAGGAATAAGAGGACTTATCAAGCGGCCATGGTGATCCTGCCATTACAGCTTCAATCTCCCCATGTCTCGAGGAACATTCGTCATGTTCTTGCAACCATTGGAAGTAACATACTAGCAATAGAGACAATGATAAAAAAAAAATGTGTTAGCAAATAAGATAGATAGATAGGTTTGTTTATATGTTGAAGAAAGGTTTCAAGAAAATGGACTACCACATCGCTTTCAATTCGAACCCCACCAAAACTTTTAAATCTGCCAATTATTTCACAATTGAAAAACTTGGAAGTTTCCAAATTTTCCATTGCTGGAACCAACAAAGCATCAATAAAGTAGCATCCGGGCTCCACCGTTATCACCTATAGCAAAATCTTAGAAGATGATGTTAAGAAAAGAAGGGAAAGACATGTATCCAATTTGCAGGTTAAAAATAATTGCGTGACAATATTAAGAATTGGATGCTCTTGATTCATCTTAATGCTAAAAAATAATTGTATATCAATCCCAGTATACTGCAATTCTTAGTGAATGTCTTAGTATGTTCACTAGTTAATAGGTATATATTCGATGATTCTGTTAGTACGTTGGGCTGATACAATTATTTTTTAGGAAGTAAATGAACCGTGTAAATACAATTCTTTGTGATGTATCTTATGGTGACCCTTCAAATTGAGTGGCCCTAACCTATACCTAAAAAGAAAACAAAGAGCTTCTATTAAAATTTTAAAGAAACACAAAAAGAAGACATTGCTCACCATGCCTTCCTGCAGTTCCTAACTGTGCGCAGAGACTTCAATCCGGGTTCTTTGGTCTTTCTAATCCTGCAAATCATGCCAACATTTCCATTTTGCATCATGGAAATACAAATATTGTGCAAACCTTTCATCAAGACGAAGCAGGGAGGGAGAGAGAAAGAAAGAAACCCCTAAGTAGCCTCCAGTGTCGTGAGTGTCGATACGCAGGAAGTGGCCCAAACCATGAGGCATGAAAACAGCACCCAATCGCTTAACCATCATATCATCAACATCACTAAGGCAAAACCATAAGATACAGAATATAATTAATTTTTCCTTCTCATGCTGGTGAGGCGGTAAATGGAGTTTGCATGAAAGGAACACCAATGAGAAAGTAGAAAATACCCAACAGATACCCTGTTCAAGGAGTGAGGATGATTCTCTCTGCCAACCTGCAGCAACAATGTAATGGGGATCAAAATGCAAGTTGCATGATAAGTTTTGTGGCATTGACGCTATGATCATCAATATGACAATCCAGCTTTTGCTTATAATGGAAGAATTTAAGAGAAAGTAACTTTCTAATAAATAATAAAGATATGTTTAGTTAGTCATCAATTATCTGGATGAGAATATATCAATTCCTCCCTAGACATTGTCTAAGATGTAGAATAATTAAGAGATACTAATTGAACAGAACTTGAAGAGAGCAAGAGTTAAAACAACAGAAATATTTTATGGGAGTGGCAGGTTCTCAACTCCTAGGAAAGTGTGATCATGAGTAACCGCCAAACAGAACACACACTTACACAGACAGCTGTAGGAACGATTCTCACATTTTCCAAGAAACGCATTTGATTTATATTTGTTGGTATGGTATACATAGCAAAACCTATCATGATAGCTTAAACGTTCACAAAAGTTGGTAGTTTAGTATGGTATCAAAAATATGATTAATTAGAGGTCTCAAGCCCAAGTATCTCCTATTTGCTACTGTCATGTAGAATTTATTTGTAATCCATAATTATATAGGTGTGGGTATGAGGCTGCATGTGAAAGAAAGGTGTTAGTTTGATAAAGTATAAGCTCACATCATGTAACTTTGGAATTTTAGGAAACTTGATAACTGTATGAGCTATCAGAGTGCAGTTAATAAGGGTCTATAGTTCAAGTCTCATGTATTTCTCCCATCTATGTATCTAAAATCTGTCACCACTGCTCCCACTATTTATTTTCCCACCTATTCATCTTTAATCTATAAATGCTGTTGATTTGTCTTTTCACATTTGAGTGTAAGCCAAGATCTTGACAATACAAGCTTTCAAGAAAGATGTTACCTTAAATATTACAAAATGAAAGAAGATAATCTCTTAGAGTAAAACCTTATCTAGACTTCCTAGGTATCAAATTTTTTCTAGAACCACTTTTCATGTTTACAATTTCTTTTTCTTTTAACATGCGATTTTGTTTGAACTTTTCACCTAAACAAGCATTATTTTCAAATCTAATTGCTAATAGCTGCCTTTGCTTTGTTGTGTCCTTTCATCAAGTTCTTTTCACATAGTCTCAATTGTGATATCTACTTCCCCCCTTACACCTCCATTAATTTCCTTTTATATTGGTGTTGTTTCTTTCAATGCAGCCATGTTTATATCAACCAAGATCATGTGAAACCATCAGGTTCAATCAGAAGCTCAATTCAACCCACCTAACAGTCTTACTCATACTATTTTGGATCAGCCAAACGAACCACACTTTTGCAGCTTAGCATTTCCATCATATATATGTCATATTCCATCTACCTGATTACCAGAGCGTTTGTGCAATGAAACATCCCCTAGAGATTAAAAAGAAATAAAAAAAACCATAAAAGTAAAATAATAAAGAAAAGACCTATGATCACCACAACGGAAATATACACGAACATGTACTGATTTTAGAGGAATCCAGTATTACTTGTGCATGTCTATCCAGTTAACTCCAGGTTTCATTGTAGATATTACAGTATTGTGAGCCTGGAGAACAGCCTGCAAAATATAACAATTATAAAGAGGACAGTGAGTAACTAAAAAGGCTATGAAACATTAAACATAAGCAAATGTGCAAGTGGTGCTAAGGCATAATAACAAGAAAAGAAAATTTAAGTTCACTGGGCATATTCTTTTCTGGGAAATTATGTATATAACGGTGGTTTTTTAGTAATTTTAATTAACAATTAGGTATTGGAAATTATGCAGGAAAATGGTGAAGCACGTTGTCATGCTTTTCTTTGCATATCAAAGGCCTATCATCTCTCTCTCTCTCTCTTTCTCTCTCTCTCTCTCTCTCTCTCTCTCTCTCTCTCTCTGATCTTCTTCTCTCCAGTAATCATGCCCCCCCACCCCATACATACAATCTTATCCTGCATTTGTCTGAAAATCCAAGAGCTATCATTTCTCTATCTCATCTAATTCTTGTCCTTTCTCCTGCAATCAACAACCCACCCATCCACAACCCCAAAAAGAAGAAGAAAAAGCTTAATATGCCTTTGTTTGGAAATTCTAGGGTTATTAACTCTGTCTCTGATCTTACCCTTCTTCTCCTACTCTCAAGAAATCACAACTCCACATCTATCCACCCCAAACAAAGAAAAGGAGAACACACACAACTCGAAACCCTACCTTTTGAAAATAGGAGGTAGGATAATATCTATATATCGGTAAAAACAGAGCAAATATTATTAACAAAAAGAGGATAGAAACTAGGTTTCCCATGGTATACAAGAAGAAACCCAACCTATACAAAAAATAGAAGGGCTGCAAAAAAGCCTACCAACCCAATAAGCAATCTTAGAGAATGCACAAAAAAATCCTTACAAAAGAATCTTCCCCCAAATCTAAAAGACCATCCCAATAATATATATATATATATATATATATATGTGTGTGTGTGTGTGTGTGTGTGTGTGTGTGTAAGGTAGGGTTTTGAGTTGACAAAGCATTTATAAAATCCGTTTTCCATTATTAACATTGAACTAAGAATGTGCAGTCCTATGGCTTTTTGTGTCAATCCTTGGGTTGCCTAGCTACTTCTAAATATTTTCTTCTTTTCCTCTCAAGAAGTCATCCCCTTACCCCATCAGAGAATCTTTTGCCTCATATCAGGACATGTTTCTACCACTTTCTCTTGAGAAAGAGCCTCAGCTTAAAGGTTTTGAATGCCGCCTGCAATAGCAAGTTCGTACATGCACATGCATATGACACATAAATGTTGGCAGATAGCTCTAGTTGACTTGAAACAGGCCCGGAAACATGAGATCAACTCGACAAAAGGATCACTGCTAGAACTTACATTATAGATAAGGCGCTGATCCTTGTAAACTTCCCATTGACCTGCACACAATTGGATGTACTCTGATATGAGTTTCTCCATGTAAATAAATCACAGAAACAAAAATTTACCCACCTGGTAGTGTAAGCAAAAACTAACATGCTTCAGTATCCTTATGACTGTTGAGTACATATATTATGCTCTCTGCGTGCAAGGAAACGATATTCACAGCAATAAATGACTATGCATACTCACAGGGAATGAACAAGATTATATCAGAACCATAAGGTGATATTCAGCTCCCATAATAACCATATCATATCTCCATCTTCAAGTTCTGCATGAACATTATAAAATTGAACAATTTATGCATTGAACTTATTTCCACGATATATACGCGTTTCCCTAAGAGCGCTCATAATGGGTTATTTATTTATTTATTTCTATAGATGCATGTTTGGAATGTCACAAAATTTTCAACGAACAAAGAAACAGCGTTTTTATGCAATCCTTGAAAAAACAGCACAAGTTCCAGCTCTAGCAATCAATATGCCTTATGAGGCCAAGCTTGTTCGAGCACATGCGCACACACACACAAAATACCTTTTCTAACAATTAAATTAAATTGAAAAAAGATCAAGGTACACTCCTAATCTGGATTAGACCATATGACTGTTTTTTAAGGGCATAAATCAGTACAATTAGACATAAAATGACAAAGCATCAAATCTCTGTACCCTATCATTTTAGAACCGCTGCATGTATAATGAAGAACAGCACTGCAAAAAGGAATCATTAGATATCAACTGTTAATTTTTAAAATATATATATCAATAAATACCCAACTTGACGTCAAATTTTCCAAGCATTACATTCCTTTGTTCAAACAAGCAACAGAACAAATGACAAGCCAACCTTGAGCGAAAAAAAGAAAATCATTAATAAAATTACGAAATCCTAAACCAGCTTGTAGGAAACTAGAATTTGTGAATTGACAAGCTAAAAGATTGTAATTCCAGAACATGGCCAACAGACAGCATGTTTAGCATTAAAAAATTGATTATGTGAGAGAAAATTATTATGGAGACACTCTATTTTCAAAAACTTGGAAAGCAATGTGAAACATCATATTCCATAAAAATATCTGAGCAGTTGAAGAAGAATAGGCATCACTCCATGGGAATTTGAAACCGCCATCAATCACACACATCAAACTAGAGTTGGAAAACCATGAGCATAACTCAAAGCTATGAATATAGATGGGTACCATCAAGCTACAACTGAAACCCTTCATTCTTATTATTCCAGCCAAAACTTGGTGAATCAGGTAGCATCATCCCAACTCAATATTCTATCATTAGAAAATATAATGTAAATATAATCAGCTCCATTTATTTCTTCAAATCTGTGCTGGGATGTTATCACAGTGGTTCCACTGCCTCCTCTATCGATGGTTAAAACTAAAAACTAGTTCTAGCAATCGGTGAGATGTGTGTGAATGAGTCTGTGTTTTGTGTGCTCTTTTTCACCAATAACTGAGAGTAAAAATTTGCATCCATTTGCAGCTATTAGAGCATTACATTTATAAATAAATAGTAAAAATCTACAAAGAATCCGACCTATTTTCCCCAGTTGCACAAACACACGTGTATGAGCAGTGCCTACATCCCCCATACATGTAAGTGTGGTGAAGAAACATGCTTTCCAGCTGATACTCTTTCATGCCAACTGTTATTTTTCTCATAACCTGCTCAACAAGCACAATTTAAGCAGAAATGTTATGTCATCATACTGTTCAGATATGATAACAAGAAGACTTGAGCTCCTTTTTCAAAATATTTGCAAGAAAAAAAATGAGTTAACACTTGATTTCCAACAAGAAAACAGCAAAATTCCTCTAATTTATTAAAGTTTCCAAGTCCATGATTAAATATTAGAATCTCTCTTTTTCACTCAGTCTCCTCAGCTGCACAAATATATGTGTATGACCAATGTCTACATCCACCATACATGTAAGGGTGTGAAGAAACATGCTTTAAGCTGATACTACTCTTTCATTTCCACATTTGTTTATCTCACAAGCTACTCAAAATGAACAATTTCAATAGTGATGGTAAGTTACCAATGTTCATATAGGAGAATGAGAAAAACATATTCTCTGTTCTCAAAGAGCCCATCAAGAAAGAAAAGTAACACTTGGTAACACTTCATTTCCAACGAGACAACCAAACTTCCTCTTTGAAGACGAAAACTTCAAAATCATTTTTGGGTGTTTTCCTCTTTCTGTAGGGGGCATGTGTGTGGAAGTGGAATAAGTGGAGGAGTGTTTCTAATTATGCATTCAGCCAAAATTGTGATTCATCAATGTACCAAAACGTGTCACTAATCAATAGCCATGGACAAAATTCATCCATCATTGTAGTAACAGAAAAAGGAAAAGAAAAGCTGTAATAAAGTTCTATAAACCCATGGCAAAGTTCAAATAAGAGATCAAGAAAACACAGGCTCTGTTTTCAAGATATTTATCAAGGAAAAAAACAGTAAGACTCAATTGCCAACAAGAAGAGAAAAAAAAAACTCCTCGTTATTAAAGTTCTTAACATCACAATTACTTTTGGGATTTTCAAATTTTATTGGAGGTGTGGGTGGGTGGATGGGTAGGTGAGCGTGGGAAACAATTGTTGGTTATACAAAGGGGAAAAATTAGTTTGTCACCATAGCCAAAAGAGAAAAAAAGATACAATAAATTTTTACCATGGTGAAAAAATATAAGATTCTATTACCCCAAGAAATCAGAAAGTAACCATGGTGAGACATTTTTCCCCTCCAAAGAAAACAAGAGGTAATAAAGGGAAAAAAAAGATGTGTTTATAAAGAATATTCCGTTTGTAAATTGTTACATGATCCAGTTCACCATTGCAGGCATTGGCACACTGGAGTCCACATAAAAATTAAGATACAGTTCAACAGATTCTGGGCAGTCTTCACAAGTAGGAAAAACTACCAAGACTCAAATACATATATGAGGATCAGAAGAAATTTCAAATTACACGCTGGTCAAATAATTGAATTTACATGCATATGAAGGTATTAATAGATATATATAGACATATAAAATAAGAGTCTCTACAGAAGCTTGTTTTGGCAATAATACACTTTGACAATTAGTTACCTCAACATGAGCTTCGGAACTTATATCATTGGCATACTGGATGAGAGCAAGCTCTAGGTCTGACTTGAAAACACGACATTCAGCCAAAATAGGATGCAAAGTATTTAAATCTGTCTTGAATTTCTCTATTCCCTGAACACAGGTAATATGATTGTTAACTAATCATTCCTGTACAGAGAAGATGAGGTTTGTATCTGCCAAATAGAAACTTGAGAAGGATGCTTCTGACATGCATATGAGGAACAAAGGCAACCAATAATTGCAATAATTGACATTGGAGATAAGAAGGAAAAACTAGAAATCAGAAATCCTAAATAGTTTCCAGAATTAAATAAACAATAGAATCAGAAACTTCTGATGATGGGGGTTTCAATATATATATATATATATATATATATATATATATATATATATATATATATAGATAGATAGATCTAACAAAGCAGTGACAAAAGGTAAAACCAAAAGTGGAGAACAAAAACAACTCCCCTAGCTTAAAGTTTAAAACCCAACCAATCTGCAAAAATTCAATGAACCCTGTTGAACTTCTCTCTATAAACAACCTAATCATATTAAGAAATCACTTAAGAAAACAGATTTGAACATCTAATCCGACTACTCCTCACTTTGAAATGGTCTCTGGTGTCTCTTTCTCCAGATGGTTCAAAAAACAAATGCACATAGTAGATGGTATCTTTTCTTCTCTCTTTACTTCTTTTATTAAGTAACCCAATTTCCAATTGGACAGATATTTTGTCAAACAAAGCATTCACCCCCCTTAATTTCATGGTAACAGTAACACTTTCATCATGACAATATTAACCACATCCCAGAATGAAGTATACTAAGATGTTCGGCATTGCATTATCACTAAAGCCAGGATATACTACTGCTAAACACGGTCATAATATCACCAATTTCCAGTCATGCAAAATAGATGTCTTACTGAAATTTTCTCTCATCTGAAGGCTTAAATAAATTATTTGAGGGGAGAAAAAGAATGAAATATTGGAACCTTGAACTCTGCTGGTTTTGAGAAGTTATTGCTGTCAGTGTTAAGCCCACGCAGAAGAAACAACAAAGGTTTTCCCGGTTCCTTGTACTCCTCATGCAGAACTTCTACAATCTCATCAGTATAGTGTACCTTGCTAACCATGTATCTTTCCTGGAAAGGGAAAACGTAAAATTGAGTAACAAGCAGAAAGTTCTTTCAACCCCCTCGAACAGCAAATCATTCAAGTGAGTGCACCTTAAAGTGTGATGAAGGCTTTATTTCTCCCAACCAAACAGCATACTCGGCAGGCAATCTAGGAGCAAACAGAATAGATTTCCCTGTTGCAATATCCTTCAAAAAAATAAATAAATAAATAAAAATAAAAGTTAAAGCCTTTCATTTAAACCTTCATCAGCACGTGAAATGAAAATCAATCCAGTGAACTTACAATAGCTCCATAGAATCCAGGCTCTCTGACCCCAAACAAGTAAGCAAAATAGCTTTCTTGCCTGCAAATGAAATCAACCATCAAAAACACAAAAAAAAATTGATCTTCGATTCGAACGCTAACAGAGTCTCGTAAGCGATCACATCACAAGTTGAATTCCAGTAATATTTGAACAACAAGGGGAAAACGCATACTCAAGTACCTAAATAGTTCGGCGTGATCGGTGTCGTGTCGCGTTTGCTCCTCGCCTCCCTGCGAACAGATTGATGAAATCAACAAACCATCCATCAGGAAGCAAAAATAGCGTGAAATGAACGCTATTTTTATTTTGAACAAAAAATTTATTGGGGGAAAGAAGGAGAAAGAGAGCGGAGAAAAAGGGAAGATGGTTGGAGAAACGACGAGAGCAGTACCTGGAGAAGAACGAAGCCATGGAGAGGACGAGTTAACTCAGAGAGTTGCTGACGGAGAGATTTGACGAGTTTGTCTCGGTTGGTGGCGTGAAGCTCCATCGGGACTTCTGGAGGTGCGAGTGAAGACGTCGCCATGGAATTCGCTTCTCAGTTCTTGTGACTCGCCATTTACGGGTGACGAGAGACAAATCTATACTGCGGATCGCGGGCTGTGCACCGGGTTAACGAATCGGGTTGTGCCGGGCCTGGCATTATCCGTTTCTAATCTAAAATTTAGAAAAATAATAGGGTTACGAAATAAATTACCTTATATTTAGAACAAATGAAATAAATTTGGCTTTTAAAAAAATAAAAAATAGCTTCCACCTAAAAAAATAAAGTCAGTTAAACATACGATCTTGAGGAAAAAATATTTAACCTCATTTTCTCACAACTTTTCTCTAATTGCTCTTCAAAAAAACAATCTTTACTAGTTTTTTATCCTTTATAGGAGATTATTTGATCATTCTTAACATAAAACCACTTATCAATACCTCATTCCATCGTTTTCTTTTTTAATAAAGTACCACACATATCTAGGTTTTCATTCTTTTTTTTGTGATTTAATCGTCGTCATGATGCAGCATATGGGTTGTCTTCGTCTTTGTGTGGAGTGTAGTTGGTCCTTTTGGTGCGACGTGTTGTTGGTCCTTTTGGTACGACGTTTGTTTTTCGTCATTATGATGTGACGTTTATTTGCATTATGAATCGATGATTCGAGACCAATTAAAGCATGCTATAATAAAGCGACGATAATCCCGAATCGATGGTCGTATTATATTTGTAAATTAGATTCGCCAGATATTTTAATCGTAATAATAATATGAATGTATAAAGCTGAATATCGAATGTAACATAGGTTTTGGCCAGGTCATTTATCTTATCGAAACATTGATGTTGTTTATTCATTTATGGTTTCTAGTAATTTTGATTATATGTTTTTATCGATATACTATTAATTTGAATCAATAAAATTATTTTTCTCTTTAAAAAAAAAAAGTAACATAAGAAATTTTAAAAAATAATAGCATGGAATTGAATTTTAAATATTTTTAGATAAATGAAACTAATTTTAAAAAATAAATATGTGATCTATTTTTGATCATTTAATTGTATGCACCCATTTTTTAATTCAGTTTGTATTTGTTTTCTATCTAATAAAAACCAAATATTTTGATTTTATTCTATTCAAAGCACAAAAGGTCCCCCTTAGAATTTAATCTAGATGTTTTAATAAATGTTAATCATTTTAATGTTGTATTTGTTTGTTTCACTCCATCAACTTAATATTAAATATTTGTTAATGTTTTTTTTTACATATATTCATTTGACATTATAATGTTATAGTATTATCTTTTCGTAGAGATTCGAGGAACATAGTTATTTCCTATAAGCGCTTGACCCTTAACCACTTATCCAAGTCTTCTTGGCAATATTTGTATTATTAACATTAAACCAGCAAAAAAAAAAGAGTTCGTATTAAACTTTGTGCATGAGTTTCGTTTGATATTATTGAAAGCTTCAATGAGAATTATAATGCGACTTATTTCTCTTCTTTATAATATGCTATATTACTCTTTATATAGTCATCCTCAACATCACAAACAAAAAAATATATAGGATACTTTACTAAATATAAAATATTATATTATTGGACCTGAGGCTATTATTGGCAATTTTAATGAAATTTTGCACCCATGAAAAGATATATTGGAACCACTAGCAACTCTTCTATAATGCAAAATTTTACGGAATTTATTGACAATTGTCATTTGATGGAATTTGAATCTTTTGGACTTCCATATACTTGATTCAATAAGGGAAGAGAATCCTCGTCAATTTTTGAAAAACTAGATAGAGTTCTCATCGATTATCAATGGAGCATTTGTTTTAGGGATGCAAGGGTTGAAAACCTTTCTATCATAGGTTCTGATAATGGACATTTTATTTTACACTTAGAAAGAAAAATCTTAGAGATAAAAACCAAACCTTTTAGATGTGAGGAGTTTTGGTTCTAAATTATGGGTTTTATTGATGTTGTTAAGGAATCTTAGAGTACAATCTTTACAGGATCGAATGCCTTCCGATTAGTTAAAAAAAATTAAAGTGTTTAGGCAAAAGGTAAAAAAGTTTTGAATAAACACGAAGTGAGTAAATTTTGAAGAAACTATAAAACAAGTTGAAAAATAAATTGATATGGTTCAAGGTATTTTAATGACAAATCCACACAATGTTTTCCTTCATAAGAAGAATATGTATTTATCACAAAAACTTAAAAAAGATCAAGTGGACGTAGAAAGTGATACAAGTTTGGACCTAATTTGGAGATAGGAATAATTGTTATTTGCAATATTTAACACTTAATATAAGAAGAAAAAAATAATCTGAAAAATTATAGACTTGGAGGAAATTTGGTTTGATGATCAAAATGGAATTTATAAGGTATTCATCAACGAGTTCACTAAAAGATTAACTTCAGAAAACCCTATGATAAGTCTTGGGGGGTTTGACTACTTTAGTCCTTGTATAACAGAATAAGAAAATAAATAACTAACAAAAGCAATAACAGAAGAAGAAATTCATACAACTCTCTTACAAATCAATTGTCTCAAAGCTCATGGACCAGAAGGTCTTTAAGCGAATTTTTTCAAAAATATTGGAAAATAGTTGGCTATCGGTTTGTAAAATGGTTAAAGATTTCTTTTATAATGGGCACTCGTTCAAAGAGATAAACATGACATTCATCACGTTGATTCTAAATTAAGATAACGAGTCAACAAATCATTTTAAACTGATTAGTCTTTTGTAATGTTTGTTATAAATTATTGCTAAAATTTTAGCTAATGGAGCTTAAGCCTCTTTAAATAAAATTGTTTCCCTTTACAAGAGCATGCTCCAAACAGGCTTATTAACGATAATATTATGTTAGCCCATGAAATCATGCGATCTTTAAAAAAAAAAAAATGGATACATAGCAATTTATACTAAAAAAGTTAGGCATTCATTCCAGATGGATTTGATGGTTATGGAATGCATTTTACTATCAGTTACTCTTGTTAATAAATGACAATTCAAAAGAGAAAATTCAATCATCAAGAGGTATTAGGCAAGGAGGTCCTTTATTTCCTATTTTCATTTTTTGTGTTGAGTTTTTGGGAAGAAAATTATAAAAACCACCTAGGAATACAAACTCATCGAAATGGCCCTCAAATTTTGTTTCTTATATTTGTTGATGATTATAATATCTTTGCCAAAGCTTCACAAAAGCTTGCTCCAGGATTAATGATATTTTACATATCTTTTGTGGCATGTCTAGTCAACCTGTGAATTTTCATAAGTTTTCAGTTCAATTTTCGAATAATATTCAAGGGGCTATGAAGAGAGGATTAGAAACCCTAAATATCACTATTTTCAATGGCATTAGCAAGTATCTTGGTTGTCCTTTAATTCAAGGTAGAGTTAAAGAAAACATTTTTCGAGGAAGTGATTAAATTGAAAAAAGTTAGCTTCATGTAAAGCTCATTTCCTTTCGAGAGCTGGCAAAATAACTCTAATAAAAGCTAACTTGACAAGTTCTCTTGTTCATGTGATGAATTGCTTTAAACTTACAAAAATAAATAATGAAAATTTAGATAGGAATTAATAGAAATTTCTTATGACTTTCAAATATGAGACGATGAAACCAAAGGATAAACTTGGTAGCTTCGGATAATGCATGAGCCAAGTTTGAAGGAGACCTAGGAATAAAAAATAATGATGTTAACAAAGCTTCAATAGCTAAACTAGGTTGGAGAATTCTCACAAATAATAAGAGGATCATGCATGATAAATATGTAAAAAAATAAGATTTTTTTCATAATGCCAAAAAATGATGGAGATTCCATTGTATGGAAAGAAATTTTAAATCATAGAAAATATATTGAAGCAGGCTTAAAATGGTGTATAGGAGATGGTTCAAAGGTTTGTTTTTTTGACATATTATTGGGTTTATATGGTGCCTTTTGTTACTTTTGTGGATGACAATAATCTACAATACATAAATTTGGATGCTAAAGCTAAAGTATATGACTTTATAAAGGGAAAAGGTGCCCAAAAACCCCATGTTTTACCACGATATCCATACACCTTAAGAGAATGATTTTGGTCAAAAGGGCCTATGATTACTCGTAGCACAAATTGACCTTTGTCGTCACTAGTATCGTTAAATGACCAAACATATGTTAACTGGGCTATTAAATTAGCCATGTAAGCAGCCTACGTGGCAAAATTTTGCCCTAATCCTTAGGAGCTTCTAATTTTGAGAGATTAAGAAAGCCTAATTTCACTTTACCAATTTGTTTCAAAAACCTATTCATGCCAAATAGAACCTTAGGAGTTTCTCTTTTCTTCCTTGAGCATCTTCTCCTGTCTTAGAAATTCATCCGTGTTAATCATTTTCTTCCCTCAATCTTAATTTATTCTTCAATTTCCTCAAATAAATGACACATCGAGTGCCTCCCAGATGCAATAGCGATCCCATGTGTGTGGTGTGACTTGAAAGCTTCATTTTTATTTTGTAGAAGGAAGCTCGTCAAGGAGAGATTCTACTCATACCCAAAATTTCATGTAAGGAGATGTTTATCAAAAAAGTTGTTTGTTTGTTTTCTTTTGCTGAAAATTGATTAATTTGTATGTTTGTTAGTTATCTCTGTTTTAACTGTGGGAAAACAAATGTCTTTTTTTTTTTTTGTGGCATGATTCAGAGATGGTGTCTAGGGCAAAGGTTGTTATCAACCAATTAAAATAGGAAAACAAATTGCTCGAGGAGTTAGAAATACGAGAACACATGAGCGACATAAATTATAAATTGTGAAAGAAGGGGATGAGGTGAAAGAAGTTGACCAACACAATTCATTAAAAGTGAATTGGTTAGGAGCTGTTGAGATGAATAGGTGAAGAGAATTGAAGGAATTGAAGACAACATTCCAAATTGAGGCAATTTTGGTCTAAAGTATCTTTTATATTGTTTTGTGTCTTTTTATGCTTTGTTATATTCGTGTTAATGTTGATGTACATGATTGAATGAGCAGAATGAAAACTAAGAGCTAATAATTGTATAACAATGCAATGAAGGTTAGTATAATTTAGCGTTTGAATGAATGAAATTTGGAATGATTTTTATTTCAGTGGCTATGTTCTATTTATTTGAATGAATGGCTAAAGTGAATGAACCAATTAGCTAGAAATCATATATTTTTACAAACCAAAATGTAAATCAAGACCTGAATTTAAATCAATACCTAGAAAAATATATCTAAGCTATTGAAATAAGCGTTTCAGCATCTTTACAAACATAAAGTAAGCATCCACATGAAGTAAGCATTTTTCCAAATATCCCATAAGCATTTGGTTGTTCGTAATGTTTACATATATATTAAAATCAACATCTGAAGTACATGTTTACAAAATCAAGGATAAGTCGTATTTCTCATAATCTTTACAAACCTTATTCAAACCATAACGTTTACAAACCCAATTCAAATCAACACCAGAATTAAGCATGTTAAACCATAATGTTTACAAACCTAATTCAAATCAACACATGAACTATGCATGCCAAATCATAATTTTTACAAAATGGGAAATAAGTTGTGAGCTCCATAATGTTAAACATGGTCTAAACCAATAGACAAAACTCAATACATATTGTTCAATGATTCCCAATTGTAGGTGACTCCATGCTTGCTTCTACATGCTTCCCCTTGTTTGCTACTCTAGCATTCCTTTCTGCAAGCAATTGCCTTGTGGTTACAGAGCTTACCCCTCCATTACAAACCATGTGGTAGAAAAGGCATGGTGGACATGTGCGACATGTCCACCATCACCCCTAGTAACTTTCTTCTATTGGCTAAAGTTGATGTTCTTCTACGGCTTCCTCTAATCTATTTCCCATGGAGGCTGTTAGGTGACATTTCCTGCCGTCGAGGTTGTATTTGCTACTTCTTGGCTCCCTTGATGAAGAATTTTTGAGGTTGTGCCACTTTGCATTACATTAAAAAAAAAATGTAAATATGCATGTGTATGTGTTATAAATATAAACATGTGTTATAAATCCAGCACCACTTACACAAAATCTCATTGAATATCAAATAAAATACCAACATTGTTTGACTGATTTTTACATAGACCAAATTGTTGCTCAAGTTATATGGGAACACAGTCACTGGGAACTTTTCAATCCCCGGTAATGGCGCCAAAAACTTGTTAAGATCATGTGTGTAAAGGTTGTTTTCTTCTATTATTTAACATGGTGCAATTAAAATTGGTTTTAGTCTAATTCACTACAAGAGCATAGGTTATACAAGTAATAAAGTGGACTCTATAAGTCCGGATATCGTACCCACAGAGATTGATGATAAATTTTTAAAAATCAACTACATCTACTACTCAAGAAAATCACTATTTGAAACTCTAATTGGAAGTTCTGAACTATAAATTGAATGAAAGAATTTTTATCTAATGTTTCGTAAAGAAAAATAAATCTAATCTAGTAGAATTAGAGATTTCTCTGAGTAGAAATAACATTGGAATAAAATCGGTGTTATGATTTTCAATTTGCAGCAAGTTAAAAAACAAGTACTGTTAAGGACAAGAATTCTAAATTCGTCCAAGAGTAAGGTAGTAAAGCCTTGGAATACCTCTTATTTTTACATTTCACTAATTAACAACCATATTCCTAGAAAGCGGGTCGATGGGTCTAAATAGCTACTTTTAGGACTTGATCCTCTTTAAGATCTGACTATTTTTCCTAAACCAATACTTCACAGTCATCTCTTAGGACTGGAAACTGTTTGCCCCCATAGACAGAATAACACAAGCTTCTCCAAATCAATTAGTACCTCGGTCTGCAATTCATTAAAATGCTCTCTCTCATTGATTAGAATCTATGCTAACACGGGATTAAAATTATTCTGCCAAATTGAGATGAGACCTATAAACATTAAACTGATATATCAACAAATGGTTCTTATACCTCGGGAACACACTTCCGCTGTCACACAGAAGGGAACCTTGAAGTCAAAGGTTAGAACTTCACCAGTGGTGTATCAAAATTATCTTTAGAGTGCATTAGTTCAATGGATATCAATGCAATTTACCCCCAAGTGATTGCTCTTTGCTCTCAGGTTGTCCATCCCTGTGTCACTCAGGGGGATTCTAGAAATCAAAGCACGGATACAACTTTTTATGGGTACAGAACACTGATATTCAAAATAACTCATTAATAGAGCAATACCAATTAAATCAATCCAGTTTTCATACCCATAGTAACATTTATATCTACAAACGAAAATCAAAACAACAAATTCATTCATAGAGGGAGCTTATCCTTTCACAACTGGATTTCAAATAACAATAACTAGTTGATTAAACAAATTCATTGAAATTGAAATCAAACTGAAATAAATAAAATCCAAAAAAAAATCCAGATTCCACTTGAATTCGAACAAAAATGAAACTTAATAGGCAATAAATTTAGCTAGATCTTATCTGGTCCATATACAATCTAAGAAAAATAAATCTAAAAATGAAAATAGAAAACAAAAAGAAAACAAAAATAAGAAAGAAAAAAGAAAATGCACAAAGAGATTTAGCTCCTCCCAACAAAACTGCAGGAGGGTTGAAAAAAACTCCAGCCACACTCCTCCCTAGGAGCTTCTATTTATAGGCCTCAATCATTGGGCCCTGAAAAAGAGGCGAAAATCTCGAACATTGAAAAGCCCAAAAGTTTGTCGTAGTCCCCTTTTGATGTCATGGTTGATGTCGCGACATTGTTGCTATGATGTCGCGACATTGCTTTTAGTGTCAAGATTATGAAATCTGCATGTCCATGCAATGTCGTGGCTGATGTCACGACATTGCTCTTGTGATGTTGCGACATTGCTCTTGGTATAGCAATTCTGAGTTGTTGCCTCTTTGTGCAATGTCGCGACATTGCTTTTAGTGCCTTAGCTCTTCTAGCCTTGCTCTGATGTCGCGACTTTGGACAACTTGATGTCATGACATTGAGTTGATGTTCTGAGTCCAAATATCAATGTTGTGACATTGAGTTGGTGTCGCGACATTCTTTAGCTGATGTCTTTAGTGTTGAGGCTTTGTTATGATGTCGTGACATTGCTCTTTTCTGTTATACTTACTTTAGATTATGTCACGACATTACTGCTGTAACACCCCGAAATATACCCTAGCAGTTCTCGGACTTGCTTAGGGTATATTAAAAGCTAAATGAGATTTTGTTGAAATAAAATGATAGACCCAGAAATTAATACAAGAGCAAAGGGTAAATATGTAATTTACCACTTTAGGACCTAATGGTCATAAATTGGAAAGACTAGGGGTTAATGTATAAAATGCTTGAAAATGAAATGCAAATAGAAGAAGTTATGTGATTAAAGGCAATTAGAGAGACTTAAAACCAAAATTGAGTTTTATTTGGCAGTAAACATGGCCTAAGTTAAATTAAATTAAAAGAAAGAATTAAACAAAAATGGGATAAAGATCAATTGGTCTCTCATTTTTTTAGAGACCAAAACGTAGAGAAAGAAGAGAAGGGGAGAAAAGAAGAAGAGGAAGAGGAAGAAGAAGAAGAGGAAGAGAAGAAGAAAGAGAAGAGATTTCAGGTATGGAATCTAACATTGAGTATGGATTACTTGGATTTCTTGGATGGATACATGTTTGTGGGTTGTGGGTTGTAAGAAACCTAACCCTAGAATGAATTCTTGTATGGAATCAAGAGTATGAAATCAAGAGTATGGAATCCTCCCTTTGAGGTTGAATTCATGGTTTAATTGCAAAGTAATGGAGTTTGGGTTAGAACAAACCCTAACTAATCCTTGTGTTTGGTTTGTGTATGGGTTATGACCCATATTAGAGTTGTTTTAGGAGTAATTCATGAAAGGTTTTTGAAGTAAGATAAGTATTTGAAAGATGATTTGAGTAGAATAGAGGTTACAAGATGGATATGGAGTGGTTTTGATGAGTGTATTGAGTATTGAGTTGGTTTGAGTGGAAATATATGAAAAAATGGGAGAAAAACCACCATTTAAAAACTCCCAAGGTAAGTGCAGAGTGCAGAATTTTCGAGTCTGGTACCTTATTCGGACTAGTGTTAGTATTTTATCCATAACTTGGTCATTTCTTATCCGATTTGAGTGATTCAAGTGGATATTTAAACTAGACTTCAAGGAGAACAGGTCTCCCAGAAATAGGTATCTTCAAATTCTGACTCTATTTGGCCCCGAAATTCACTCAAAGTGGGGCTTTGTTCAAGCCAATTTATGGTTCAGTTTTGAACATAGAGTAGTCTGATTGTTTTAGGATATAACTTGAGTTTTAGAGTGCTCCGATTTGGGTGATTCAGTTGGAGAAAGCCTTAGCACCTTAACTTCAAAGTATAAAAAACCGATGTCGAATGTAGGTTAAGACCCCTAAAAATGGGTATTTCAAACTGTCCCTATACAATATGGGCAAAATGACTAGTTTGGCATGAAAATGTCATAACTTAAGTTTGGATGATTCAATTGGAATGATTCCAATTTCTAAGTAAAGTAGATTCATAGAGGAACAAGAATACATGAATGATGTGTGAATACGCTAGGTGTCTTGTCTGAGTATATGAAATGCCATATCTGACGGACATGAAGCAGGAAGCATATAGGAAATGCAATATGTATAGATGTGTTCATGAAACATGAATATGATATGAAAAATGAGAACAAACTGAAACATGAACATGAACATGAAAGGCAATATGTCATGAACACATAATGTGGTTAAGTTATATATGATTATTATCACATATAACCAGAAAAAGATAACAAATGATAGGAAATACATGGATGAACAGTATAGCCAATTAAAGGCTATGAATATATAAAGACACAGTAGATTTCTACATAAATGATATATGAAGACAAAATGTGATTAAGATGGTTATGAGTTACATTTGTGAAATATATATATATTGATTTGAATTATTATTATTCGAAATGTTTGTCAAATATATGCATGTGTGCGTGTATTTGAACTATAAGTCTTGCATAAAAGTAAATTGATTTGAAATGTATTATTGAATGACCAACATGATCGGATTCACAGTGAGATTCGTCATAGGGGTAACCCGTATTTGTTCCATGCGAAATCCGCATTGCTCTTGAATGACAAAGCAGGGCGGGATTAACAGTTGAAATAAAATTAAGTGAATATGGAAACTACATAGTCATATGTGAGATTGCAATGTTGAATGTGAGATCACATTGCTATTGAATGACAAACAAGACAGGATTCACCAACTGAATCTATCGTGAATGTCGACTTCTATAGTCATATGTGAGATTGCAATATTGAATGTGAGATCACATTGCTACTGAATGACAAACAGGACATGATTCACCAAGCTGAATGCATGCGTGAAGATGCTTGAAACACATAGCCACATGTGAGATTGCAATGAATGTGGTCCATTGCTCTTTGAATGACAAGCGGGGCGGGATTCACGGTGAATCTTGTCGTGAATGTCAACCGCGTGTGAGATTGCGATATTGGTATGAGATCCATTCTTTATTGAATGACAAACGGGGCCAGGATTCATGAATCACGTAGTGAATGTCCGACTCTATAGCCATATGTGAAATCACAAACTGAAATGCGAAAAAAAAGAAGAAAAGAAAATTATTCGAGAAGAGTATTTGAACAAGTATCTTATACATTACACAGACATTGTATAAAGGCATTAGTTTGACAAATGGACTAGTAATAAAATTATGCGATATGTATATGTAACAGTCTGATTTGACCCTGTATGTATTTGATATGACTCTGATCTGTTCTGACTTGCCATTGTATATGTATAAGTTTGCTCTGAATATGATTTGACTTGTCATACATGTAGAAGATATGAATTGCAACGTGTAAAAGACTTGACACATGGAAGTAATACGAACATGATAATGATATGGAACCTGAAAAGGATAAAAACCTACATGTGTAATATGATATGAGTTAGACGTCACATACGAATAGGTTTCGTTATATGCATAAGGAAAGTAAATGTAAAAGATTGTGGCAATTGATTATAGTTATTGGTCGTTTCTGTTTTATATGTTCCCATTAGCGTAAAGAGCAGCGGTGTTCAATCGTGTAGGTACTAAAGAAGGAGGCAGAGGACGGGACATCCACGCTGTGATGCGGGTCATCTCGGAGATAAATTGCTCACCGGCCAGCTGTTTCGCGATCTCTGATGTTTGTCTTAGACATATATATGTATAAGTGTTTGTATAAGTAAATGAGACTTAGTATATGTGTATAGACTTTGATGGACACCACTCCAGTGGTAGTTCTTTTGTATATGTAAATGATTTTTTTTATTATAGAAATTGTTTGTATACCCACAGGTACAAGTTCAGCTCTGATAAAGAATAGATCAATGAGTCCCAATATAGAGTCTCGCGCCCTAGACCCGGTTCGGATCCGCCGTTCGGGTCGGACTTTGAATCGGGGTGTGACAGCTGCTTTTGCTGCACATTGTTGTTTTTGCTGCTTTTTGCTTTTTTTTCTTTAAATTCCTGCAAATCATAAATCTGAGTGAAGATTCCACAGTTTTTTTTCATTAAATTGAACTTTTAAGCCTTAAATATACATGAAAAATGAGCTTAAAAATAGATGAGTTTTAAACTCATCAAACTCCCACAAACTTGAAGTTTTGCTTGTCCTCAAGTAAAGAAAAGACTATTTGTTTGTCCTCAAACCATAGAAATTTATTTTTAAGGACATTTTTTCTTGTAATCATCTTTTCAATCATATCAGCAATTTGGCCTCAGTAAAATTTCAGTTGTGATATTAATTCTAACTAAACTTCAATTTCTAAATCCTAAAAATTTTCAATTTAAATCCTTCAATAAAACAAATAATTCATATCCAATGAACAATTACAGTTCTTGATCTAGTGAGTGTGTGTTGGTCTTCCCTTTATGAATAATTTGCAGATTAAGTAGCGTTATGAGACTTACTGTACATAATAGTATTCTCTTTAGAGTGACTTAGGTCCCATAGGCTTATCGGTCATATCATTATCCACTAATGTAATGTCTGGCTTGTAATGTCTGACTAGGGTATTTGGGTAGATGACTAGACATTTATGGTTCAAGTTTACCTAAACTGCATACATCTTCTAAACATAATGCCTTCAATTGCTCATCCTTTCTTTTCTATTCAGTTCTCTTTAGCACCCACAAACTTGTTACAGT
The DNA here is from genome assembly GCA_016808115.1 of Tetrastigma voinierianum. Taxonomy (NCBI): domain Eukaryota; kingdom Viridiplantae; phylum Streptophyta; class Magnoliopsida; order Vitales; family Vitaceae; genus Tetrastigma; species Tetrastigma voinierianum. Next base: position 32,251 of record JAEQBH010003204.1, read on the forward strand.
TGCATCTTCTTTATGTTTCCCACTGTGGCTTTTTCTTTTTCCACTTTCTATTTCAATTTCAGTTTCTCACTTCAAAAGCTATTTTCCTGTCATTTTGTTCAAGGTTAGGAATTGTACAATGTTTTGCCTTCTTAAGCTTTCTACCTCCCCTTAACAAGCTTTGGGTCAGTAGCTCCCATACCAGTTGACATTAGGGTACTAGGTGTAGAACACTTCTAAGGACTTAATTGCTCAAGGGAGGAAGGCTCTAGTGGCTTCCTCCTGAATGCATATTTTTAGCTTCTCAGTTTTTGTTGTGCACCTCTTTTATACATCTTTTCTTAATTTCTTTTCCTTCCACATCCTTAATTCTCATCCTTCTTCACATTTCAAAATTATACTCCCTCAAACTTGTCCTCTTGATCATTTTTACTGCACTTATTTTGCAATTTTGGATAAACTCAATGTTCTTTACTAGATCATATACTATAAGATCATATGAAGGAAGGGTTAGTTTTTCTTTTATGGCTTTGATGATGAAATGATATTTCAAGCTCACACAGCCAAGGTATATGCATATAAGCATATAACAAGGTAGGCTATGAAAGGCTCACACTGTTCAAGGATGACCTAAATCATTCCCTTCTCTGGCCTTAATGCCTGTGGATTTCTCAGCCCCTTTAAATAATAACACACAATGCTCTAGGACTTTTCGTAGTGATTAACTTCAAAATTGAATCCAATAAGGTATTCCTAACCTACATAATTAATTTTCAAGGTACTGGCATCAATGTGTCATTCAATATTAACTCCGATTAAGTTCGCTAAACTTGAATAATCAACTTGATTAACATTGACTTCAATTTCAGTCTTTTAGAATCTAAAATTTCAGCTTATTTGTCCTTAACATCACAAGTTAAAATTTTGTTCCACTCATTCAGCCCAAATTTCATTTACGTGATTTTTCCTTTGTTCACGAAATAGATTATCGTGGCCATTATACACTTGCCAGCTCATTTCGATTCAAGACTTCAATTCATTTCCATCAATAATAGCACAAACAACTTAACAAATTCTCCCAATTCAACCAAACAAACAGTCACAACTTTTATCATAAATTAGACAAAAATGCCTAAAATTTTCAACCAAAGCACAATTCTGTACAGCTTCTAGAAACTTAGTTTATCTTGTTTTCAGGTCTCAAATTCTTCATTTGATAGCTTGAACACGAATTTCGCCTTTATCATTTCATCTCAATAATTTATTGCATTCAAGACTACCGAATTCTCCATTATTTAAGAAATCAACCCACAAATTCTAAATTGATTATCTTTACAAATCACAAAAAGGCACGATTTCTCCCATCCTCTCGGGAAGTGAGAGCATTGAGGGAAGAATATGCCTATATGCCCTACCAACTCTTCCCATGTCGATCGATCCATACGGCAAGGTGACTTTAACTATGTGTAACACCCCGGGCTCCGAGAGGCGTGATGTATGTGAACTTTAACAAGATTGATGCTTCCTTAATTATTTTAGTGTCGTAATAGAAATTTTGAAAATTGGTTTAAGGGTGAAATTATAAAATTTTCAAAGAATTGTGGCACTTTTGTAATTAAGGAAGGTGGAGGGGTGAAAGTATAAATTATGGAATTTCAAAAGATAATAATAATAATAATTAAAGAAAAAAATGGCCACACTAGAAAAAATCTTAAAAAATCTAAAATAAAAGGATAAAATCAAATCACAGGAGAAGACTTGAACGCGTGGAGAGAGAAAGGTCCTCGAGAGGCGATTTTTGTTTTTTATTTTCTTCTCTTTCGTTTTTCGATTTACTTTAAATTGACCTGTAGACGTCTGGCGGAAGGTAAGGCGGGTGGAATTGGTATGATGCAAGAGAAGCTACGCATAAGCATTCAATATCTTAGCTTCATTAAACTTTTGCTTAGAATGTTTCAATTGTGCGGCTCTGCTTAAAGGTTATGTAATGTGGCTTGAAATTTTTAGAGGCCAGTGGAAAGTTGTCGTGAAACTTAGTCCCAAAATTTTTAGACTGAAGCTTAGGGGAATTTTGGGATCGTGTTCGACAAATAAATATCGAATTTCGGACTGCTTTATGACGCTTTGATTGAAATTTCGTGATTGTAGTCGGCAAGTCACATTTTCGTAAATGTTTCGTATTTTTAGATTATATGGAAAGTCCTTCAACAAAAGTTGACTAAAATGTATAGTTTTAGGGCATTTAATGTGTATGCATATTTTCGGCCAATTTCACATCATATTATCATGTCCATATCAACACTGAAGACGTAAAGTTTTATGTTAATCGTTTCCCGATATAGTCACTTTGAAAGCCCCGCGGTATGTTTTATGGTTAAAACGTTGAACTCGAGGGCATTTTGCATTTCTTGTATGGATTAGTAGCGATTTACATCCGAAGAGAATTCAGAGTGCTTGACAAGAATTGTAAGAAATTAGTCAGAAAAAGTGAGTACTCAAAATCATTTTCTAAAATGAAAGTGTTTTTAAATTACAAGCTTGTAAAGTGCTTTGAAATATAGATTTATAAAGCATTTTTTTGCCTCCCAATTGTTATACTCTCGCCAGTAAAAGTTTGATTTCGTGCATTTAAGAAAACAACTGGGCCCCTTGGTTTAGCAAAACCCCTGCATGGCACAATTTCGCCTGGGCCGATGGGCTTCGATTGCATGGCTAGGTTATGGGATATTATGACTAACTATATTGCCCGGTCGGCAATCGGGGTTAGATCTAGTATATATTTGATATAATGAGTCGCCCTCCGTACATTCGAGCAGATATAGTTAGCATCGCCGACTTAAGATAGATACGACGAGGTGTTGGTTCCGAGGTTCCATCACCGGAGCATCTGGTTCCGAGGTTCCATTATGCTATATAGATCCTGCCAGAAACAACGGACCATCTTAGCCTGTAGTGCTCTCGAGGTTCACTACCATGCCGTTCCGAGGTTCCACATCACGCCTAGGGTATTCGTGAAATGGGCCACGCTGGTTGGTACTCTTGATTTACAAGATAAAGACGCTCAGACATTAACCAAACACCTAAATGCCGCCAGCCAGGTCAGTTTTCGCACGCTTCAACAAACAGAATAATAGTCGCACGCTCGCCAGCTATAAACAGCTAATAGTTTTTTAAATGGTTTTCATAAAGAAACTCGCCTTTCTTATAAACAAATTTTTACAACCATTTCGTACGCATTTTCATATCGGGGTACAAACAGCCAGACAACAAAGATTTAGAACTTATAAGACTAATCGGGACCCGTTTGGCTCACGCTTCTGCTTTTAAAAATAATTTTTCAAAGGTGTAATGCCGAAGAAGACCTTTCGTGGATCCTCGCCCTAGACGATGTGTCGGGTGATTATATATAAGATAAGCGTGTAAATTAAAACTAGTAAAAGTTAAAAATGTGGCATTTTGTATATGTAAATATCTTTTGTAAAATATGCATGCATGGTTTTGAGAAAAAATGTGTTTCACAAAATTATGTCGGATTGATCCTTATCTTATATTTTGACGAGACTCAGAGGTCCTTTATTGTCAGAGCTCGGGACATTTGGAAAAACATCGGGAGTGTATATTTTTGTTATAATAAGTGATTTTGTATTTCAGCTTCGGACCAATCGTGGCGCCAAGTATGTCGCCGGATTTCGCTAAATCTAAAGGTGTGATTCTTGGATAGGAAAAGAAAAAAATTTTATAACCCACGCTTCCAAATAACACAGCTTCAGCAAGCTTTAACTGGGCTTAGCTTCATGGTAACTTGTCACCGAGCGAGCCTGGTCGAGGTTACTGGGTGGAGTTGCCTACAGATTTCCCCGCCACTAGGAAGGGGTCCCGTCATTGGTATCGTAGCAGTTTTAGGCGATAGTCTCGCCCTGCTTTTCGCGGCTTCCACAAGATTTCCTATGTAACTGTTTTTATAATGATTTTTCTATCGCAACTCCATTGTTTTGCTAAATCTCGCATGCATCGATATTGAAAAAGTGTCACTCAATCTTTAATCTTGAAATTCATGCGATTATGTTCGACGAGGTCGAGTTCGATTCTAGGACTTCCGCACTGAGGCACCACCGTGAGAGATATGTCGAGCACAATTCCTGGGATCGGAAAATGCTTCAATGAATCAGCCTCGCCAGTAAATTCCTGCCAACGAGGGCCGCAGACCCAGTGGTGGCGCCACTACCATGACCCAGGGTCACACAGATTGTTACACAACCTATCTGGGTCACTGAGCTCCAAGAGCAGGGCATGATAACGCGCCTAAAATTGCGGCCAAACTTATGATGGTACTTCTACGACCGCAGGCAAAGATACTTATGGCTAATGGTTAGCGGTGTAAATTCGCCATGCAAATGACGGGTGTCTTCAAATGAGCGTAAAGTCCTCTTTTCGGTTCTTGATGGCACCCGGGTGGCCAAGGATCGGTAGAGAGGCCATTAAGAGAGACACCTTGGCTGTGAGTCACTGGGACCTTCGCTCCGGCCGTGCATTTACATGATTTTACCCGTGAGTTATCGATGCAAAAATAGGTGGCGAATTCTTCTCGTGTTAGAGCAACGATCCTCGACAAAGGATGTGTATCATGAGCGTAGGTTTTCGTAACTCGTGGAAATTGGTGCCTATGATATAGGAAAATGAGGAACATAAGTGTAAGCGATTCATGGCCGGCTTAAACGGCACCAGTTCATCTAGCCCCGGGCATCTCAAATAACTTCGGGAGAGCCGGGCCGAGGCCGCACTGGGCGGCAGAGCGACAGGCCCAGCCTAACTAAGGGGCTAGCCAGACAAGAAGAGAGGTAAGCCCCAAAGACTAGTCGGCCTGTGCACTGGGGCCGGCCTAGTAGGAAAGAAAGGGAAAGAAGTTGGACCGGCTGGGCAGGAGGTTCAGATCCAGGAGCAGACCCAGCCAGTGGATCCGTCTGATCACCAAACAGCCCCGTGAGGTGGTAGACCTCGATCATCTTTCCATCAGGCCTCAAGCATGTCGAGGAGGCATCTCGAGAGTGTGGATGAATATGACAGATGTTTCCTATCATGAAAGGTGAAGGTCACTTTATCCGAGACCTGTCCACGCTAGTAGGCCGCAGAGACCCTCGAGGTAGGCACAGCATCTGAATTCTGTGCACTCCGGGCCGGGTCCCAACAAATGGGTAGGGGTGGTTCACAGCAAATAAGGGCGTAAAGACAAGACCCGGTAGAGGTCGCCAGAGGGGTGTGAGCAGAGCAGCCCGATTAGCCGATCTCAGTGGCACTGTGACTGTGCTCCTGCATTTACAAATACACAGAGGCGCATGCATCACCGTGACGTGATTATCGGTATGATTTCCCGGGGCCACGATCATGATGGTATGTATCGCGGACCAGTGAGCCACTTCGTGCCATTCATTTATTTCGGGCATCATTCACTCGAGAGGCACTAGATAGAGTCCCACTTATGATGTCGTATGGTGGTTTCGTATCTAATGGGGGATATCACTATGACATCCAAAGGATAGTTCCGTGTAGTATATTGCGATCCGTACAAGGATTTTCCAGCCAGACTTGAGTATAGTGTTAGGTATCCACATTTCATATAATCTCGGGTATGGACCGGTTATCTGCATGAGCTACCTTAGATTGTTATAAGAAAGAAGATCGTTCCGCACCAGAGGTAAACTGAAGATGATTTCAGGAATCGTGGGCAGAGAGATCTCGGGTCCTTTCGCTAATGCCACTAACTGCGCTCAAAAATGCTTCGAAAGGTTGCCATGTTGCCTTGAGCCCAGGTGATAGAGACAAAGAGGGATACCACCGGGAAGACACATCCCCATAGTCAAAGAGTTTCCAGATGTCTTTCCAGATGATATTTTAGGTTTACCCCCGGATAGAGAAATTGAGTTCGTTATTTGAACTAGTTCTGGATCGGAAATGATATTCATTCCTCCATGCGAATGGGCGCCAAAGAAAGGAAAAGAAATCGTAAGGCACAATTGGAGGAATTGATAAGCAAAGGCTTCATCCGACCTAGTACCACCGGGAGCTCCGCCTTCAAAGAAGAAAGATGGAAGCTTACGGTTGTGTATAGACTATAGACAAATTGAATCTGAAGTATTAACACGTGAATCAAAGATCCGCTTCCTCTTATGGGATGAGCCTATTCGACCAATCGCATGGATCTCGTATATTCTAAGATTGACCTAAGGTCAGCTACCACGCCTGAGGGTCCTGAGAATGATGTTTCAAGCATCTCAGGACGAGATAGATACGGTCACTACGAGTTCCTAGTGATGCCATTCGATCGACTAATGCCCCACCAAGGCTCTCACGGATTTGAATAACAGTGGTATCTCATCCCGTATTTAGATAAGTTCGCGGATCGTATCTGTTTGATGACATTCTAAAGGTACTGGGGGCAAATGAGGAACACATGCAGCATCTTTCTGACAAGACGCGTATTCCCTGTAGAGCGCCAGTTATACGCTTAAGTTTAGTAAGTGCCAGTTTCGTTGACAAAGTAAGCTTTCTAGGTCACGCTATTTCAGAAGGTATTAGTGTGGATCCTCGTGAAGATTAGCTGGTAGTAGAACTGGAAGCCACCCACAAATGTTTCTGAAGTTCGCAGCCTTTGATCGGGCGTTAATATGAAATTTGTTGATGGATTCAAGATATGACCTCAAGTGACCAATCTATTGAAAAGGATCGAAATTCGAGTGGTCGGGATAATTTCGCCAAAGATAGTTTTGAGGAGCCGAGACAGTAGATTGACGATGTAAACCCAAGATATTAGCACTACCGCCGTGAAAGGATTCGCTATGTGGTATATAGTGATTCCTCCTGCATAAGGGTTAGGTGTGTTTTTGATGCGTGGATGGTGAGTGATAGCTTATACTTCCCGCCGCTAGTGCCAAGACGAAAGCGTAACTACTCGACTCCATGATTTGGGAACTAGCAAAGCAGCTGGTTTTTGCTCTAAAAATCGGGAGACATTATCTATACGGTGTTCCCGTCGATATCTCTCACTGATCATAAGAGCCCGCAAAGATATCTTCACCGTAAAGAGCTGACCCTCAAGGCAATACGGTGGTCGGGAGTTGATTGGCGATTGCATTGCACGATGTAGTACCATCCAAAGAAGGCCAATGTAGGCCGATGCCTTAAGCCGAAACCGGAGGGGTTCCTGGCGTTTATCCGCGTACGCATATCTCCCATTGTCGGGAGTAGAGCTGGAGATCTTTGGGAGTTAGCGCCGTGTAGCCGATATAGGGGACACTGCTATATCATTTTATGTTCGTCTTCAGGATCGATCAAGGAAGGTCGGGCGTGTTTCGTAGATGATTAAGTCGAAAGTGCAGATCGAGGTGGTAGGAAACCGTAGTTCCCGCATCGTATTTATGGCGAATAGCAGGAGTCGAATGTGCGTACCTGAAATAGGTGAACTAAAAGGGAAATCCTCGGAAGAGGCTCACTCTTCAAGATATGCCATGCACCCCCGGTAGCACCAAGATGTATCATACTGAGGAGCATTATTGGTGGAAGGGCATGAAAAGGAAATTGCGTATTTCGTATCCGTATGCTCGCAACTCCATCGCCAGGTGCAGAGCACCAAGCCCGCAGAAAGATGGCACCCTTCCGATTCCTATATGGAAGTGGGGATAAGATTATGGATTTTGTTATCGCGGCTTCCGAGAACTCGAGACAACATGCCATATGGGTGATAGTGGACAGACCAACGAAATCGGCCGCATTTTCTCCCGGGGCTAGCACTGATGACCCATTGGACAAGTCAGCTCCAATTATACGTGGAGGAGATAGTTAGATTACATGGAGTTCCTATCGATAGTCTCGCATCGAGACCCCGCATTTACATCCGCATTTTGGTCCACTTTTACAGGATGCCATGGGACTCGATTGCACTTTAGCACGTTTTTCCATCCTCGGGACCGATGGTCGGGCCAGAGAGAATATTATTCGTATTACTAGAGGATATGCTGGGGAGCATGCGTGATGTGGAAGCGATGAAATGGATACGATGGCCCTCGATGGAGTTCGCCCTTACAATGTCGCTTATCAATCCGAAGATAGGCATGACTCATTTGAAGCATTGTATGGCCGGAAGTGTCGTATTCCCGTATGCTGGGATGAAGTAGGAGAGAGGAAACTGAGCAGGCCCGCAGTTGGGGCAGATTACCTTTAGATAAGATCCAGACTGGTCCGAGACACTCTCAAGATAGCCGCAGACGTATTGCAAAGTTATGTGGACAAACGTCAGAGGATCTACTTTGTTGCATGACAAGCCCTCCCCTAAAGTTTCCTGAAAGGTATCCCATTTTGGGAAGACGGAAAGCCAGGCCCAGATACATGTGGCCATATGAGATTATCACGCATAAGGGGACCGCAGCATACATTAGACCTTCCTCCGCAGTTGTCTAAGGTTCATAATGTGTTTCATGTATCCATGTTCGCAAGTACATTCCGCATCCTCCCATGTACTGTGAGATCAGCCAATGGAACTAAAGGGATAATTCGACCTATAAAGAGTGTACCTAATGCAGATAAGTAGATCGCAGAGAGGCAAATTCCTTTATGAACAAGGTCATTCCGCTAGTCAAAGTTTTTGGCTGGGGAATCATGGGATTAAAGAGGCTACATGGGAGTCGAGGCTCGATGCTAGCTCAATATCCTCGCTTGTTTTCTCGATTAAGGTATCCCTCTTTATATTAGTTTCGTTTCATTTCCCCGAGGACGAAATGTTCTTATGAGGAGGATTTGTAACACCCCGTCCCGAGAGGGTGTATGGTATGTGTAACCGTAAGTGCACCAAGGGCTTCCTTAATTATTTTAGTGCCGTAATAGAAATTTTGAAAATTGGTTTAAGGGTGAAATTATAAAATTTTCAAAGAATTGTGGCACTTTTGCAATTAAGGAAGGTGGAGGGGTGAAAGTATAAATTATGGAATTTCAAAAGAATAATAATAATAATAATTAAAGAAAAATAATAATAATTAGAAAAAAAAAAAAAAAAACGAAAATCGTGGGCGTGATGTAAAATCAACCGTAGGAGAAGACTTTTGAAATGCGTGAGAGAGAGCGTCCGAGAGGCGATTTTTTGTTTTATTTTCTTCTCTTCGTTCTTTCTCAGATTTACTGAAAATTGACCGTAGACGTTCGTCGGAGCAGAAGGCAAAATTGGTATACGCGAAAAGAGCTACGCATAGGTACCAATATCTTAGCCTCATTAAACTTTAAAAGGTAGGTAATGTTTAATCATGTTATTTCAAGCCTAAAAAGCTATGTAATGGCTTTGAAATTTTAGAGGCCGTGAAAGGTCGTAAACTTTAGTCCCAAAAATTTTTAGATCAGTTTAGGGAATTTTGGACTGTGTTCTGATGCAATGTATTGAATTTCTGGACTCGTTTATGGATGCTTGATTGAAATTCTCAGATTGTAGTCGACAAGCTTCGATGCACTTTCGTAAATGTTTCGTATTTTTAGACTATATGGAAAGTCCCTTCGCCAAAAGTTGACTAAAACAAAGATAGTTCTTATAGGGCATTTAATGTGTATGTATTATTTTGGTCAATTTCACATCATATTTCATCGATGTCCATATCGACGAGACTAGCACGCAAAGCTCATAGAATCGGTTCGCTCGATATAGTCACTTTGAAAGCCCCGTGGTATGTTTTATGGTTAAAACGCTGAACCGAGGGCATTCGCATTTTTGTATGGATTGTGTAGGCGATTTGAGCATCCGAAGAGAATCTAGAGTGCTCGGGAGGCAAGAATTGTAAGAAATTAGTCGAGAAAAAAGGTGAGTACTCAAAATCATTTTCTAAATGAAAGTGTTTAAATTACAAGTTTGTAAAGGCTTTTGGAAAATATAGATTTATAAAGCATTTTTTTACCTCCCAATTGTTATACTCGCTATAAAGTTTGATTTCAAGATTTAAGAAACAAAGCTTGGCCTGGTTTTAGCAAAACCCCCTAGATGGCACAAATTTCGCTTCCGGTCGATGTATTTCGATTGCATGGCTAGGTTATGGGATATTATGATTAACTATATTGCCCTGGTCGGCAATCGGGGGTTAGATCTAGTATATATTTATATAGTGAGTCGCTCTCGCACATTCGAGCTGTATATAGTTAGCGCTACCGACTTAGTACATAGCGCGAAGAGGTGTTGGTTCCGAGGTTCCATCACCGAGCATTTTGGTTCCGAGGTTCCATTATGCTATATAGATCCCGCCGTGTTCAATGGATCATCTTGCAATGGTAAAGGTTCGAGGTTCACTACCGATGCCAGTTCCAGGTTCCGCGGCACGCTCAGTGGCATTTCTCGTAAATGCGCCACGTTGGTTGGTACTTGATTTACAAGATAGCACGCTCGTATATATAACCACCACCAACAGCTCGCCAGTTATAAATAGTTTTCGTAATGCCGCCAGGCTGTAATAAATAGTTCGCACGCTTCAAGAGCCAGAAACAGCTGAATAGTTAAATGGTTTTCATAGCAAAACTCACTTTCTTATAAACAATTTTTACAACCATTGCATTATTTTCATATCAGGGTACAAAATGAAATAGACAAATGCAAGATTTAACTTATAAGACGCACGAGCCCGTCGCTCACGCTTCGCTTTTAAAATAATTTTCAAAGTGTGCCGGCCGAAAGATCTTCTTGTGGATCCTCGCCCTAGACGATGTGTTGTGATTATATATAAGATGTTGTGTAAATTAAACTAGTAAAAGTTAAAATGTGCATTTTGTATATGTAAATATCTTTTGTAAAATATGCATGCATGGTTTTGAGAAAAACAGTTTGCGACAAAATTATGTCGATCGATCCTTATCTTATATTTTGATGAGGACTTCAGAGGTCCTTATTGCTGTAGCTGGACATTTGGAAAACATCGGGAGTGTATATTTTTGTTATACAGTGGGATTTTGTATTCGTCACTCACCGCAATATGCCGCCGGATTTTCAAATCTAAAGGTGATTTTGATAGAAAAGTGAAAAAATTTTATAACCACGCTTTCCAAATACAAGCCAAAGAAGCACTGGGCTAGCTTCATGGTAATCACAATGAGCGAGTCATTGAGGTTACCGTGGAGTAGCCATCGTATTTCCCCGTCACTGTGAAGGGGTCTCCACAAAGTGGTTGCAACATCCCTTAGTAAAATGGGAACAACTGCAACTTGATAACATCTGGATTGACTCCATTCAAATTTCGAAGCAAGAGCCGTCATCCTCAAGAATCTTCCCAAATGCTCATCGATCCCCTACTGGGTGTCTAGTATATCGGGTGCGCCGCCAATCCATGGTGATAAGTGCAAAGCCTAAGTTTCCAAAGTTGTTGGCCTCAATTGGCAGCGGCCTCACAAATCGAATACTTTTATCCGATTATTGGGTCTCCAAGTCTTTCCATAGTTCTTGCCTCCTAACAGGTCCGCTTCGGGAGCAAACAACTAGTACATTCTGATTCGTCTCTCTCTGTTTTGCCATAGCTGATGCTTCTGCTTTTCTCACTTTCTTCAGATTCCTCAATGTTCTCTCTAACTCAATGTCTAGTGGCAGTAGTTCTGCTTCTGGCCTTCTATGCATGTAAGAATGCCTGAAATGATAATACATTGAAATCAAAGTGAGATCAGTAGAAAACTTAAATATATTATGATTAGCTTAATAAAAGATAAGTAGCTGAATCAGCTACTATAGTTAAAACTATTTTTGAAATTTTTTATGAAAATTTTGATAAAAGCTAAAAGAAAATAAAAACTCAAGTGTGAACAACAGACTCTTTTGATAAGAATATCTTAAACCTTTACTCAATAAAAACTCCTGTTTGACTAATTTTTACATAGACCAAATTTCGCTGCTAATATGGAACACCGTCGGAACTTTTCAATCCCTTGTGAATTCACGCCAAAACTTGTTAAGACCATGTATGTAAAGTTAATCGCTTTATGCTATTATTTAAGACGATGCAATTAAAATTGGTTTTGGTTTAATTCATCGTGAAGTGTGAGGTCATCCAAGTAATAAAGTGACTTTATAAGTCCCGACATCATACTCCACAAAGACGATGAGAAATTCTAAAAATCAACTACCATACTACTCAAGAAAATCACTATTTGAAACTCTAATTATAAGTTTTGAACTATAAATTGAATGAAAGAATTTTTATCTAATGTTCTTTAAAAGAAAAATAAATCTAATCTAGTAGAATCAAAGATTTCTCTGAGTAGAAATAACACTGGAATAAAATCAGTGTTATGATTTTCAATTTGCAGCAAGTTAAAAAACAAGTACTATTAAGGACAAGAATTCTAGATTTGTCCAAGAGCAATGTAGTATATAGCATGATTACTCTTTGACACTACGCATTTGATGATGTAACCATATTCCTAAATCGGATCCAGTAAGTCACAATAAGCTACTTTTAAGACTTGATCCTCTTTAAGATCTGGCTATTTTCCTGACCGGTACTTCTGACCATCTCTTAGGACTAGCGCGCCCCAAGAACGGGATAACCTGAGCTTTCTCGAATCCAATTGGTACCTCGGTCTACAATTCATTAGATTGCTCTCTCTCCTTGATTAGAATCTATGTTAACACGGGATCAAGATTATTTTGCTAAATTGAGATGAGACCTCTAAACATTAAATTGATATATCAACAAATGGTCTTTATGCCTCGAGAACACACTTCCGCTGTCACACAGAAGGGAACCTTGAAGTCTGAAATTAGAACTTCACCAGTGATGTATCAAAATGATCTTTAGAGTGCATTAGTTCAATAGATATCAATGCAATTTACCCAAAGTGACTACTCTTTGCTCTCAGGTCATTCATCCCTGTGTCACTCAGAGGGATCTTGGAAATTAGAGCACAAATACAACTCTTTCTGGGTACAAAGAACTGATATTCAGAACAACTCATTAATAGAGCAACACTAATTAAATCAATCCAGTTTTCATACCCACAACAACATTTAAATCTACAAACGAAAATCAAATTCCTAGAGGGAGCTCATCCTTTCATAACTGGATTGCAGATAATAATGACTAGTTAATCAAACAAATTCATTGAAATTGAAATCAAACTGAAATAACTGAAATCCAGAGAAATATCTAGACTCCACTTGAATTCAGACATAAATGAAATTGGATAGACAATAAATTTAGCTCGAGATCTCGTCTCATATCCACTACTCTAATCCTAAAGAAAAGTAAATCTCTACGAAAGAAAATAAAAGAGAAGAGAAAGAAAACGAAAATAAAGAAGAAACAAGAAAAATATATACAAAAGGGATTTCAGCTCCACCCAAAAGCTCAAAAACTATTGAAAGCAGCTGAAAAAAAACTCCCTACACTCCTCCCTATGAGCTTCTATTTATAAGCCCCAATCATTGGGCCTTGAAAACGAGGCGAAAATCTCGGACTTCGAAAAGCTCAAAAGTCTGCCCTAGTCCCTTTCTGATGTCGTGACATTGCTATTGTGATGTCGTGACATTGCTTTTGGTGTCAAGATTCTGAAATTTGCATGTCCATACAATGTTCTGACTAATGTTGCGACATTGCTATTGGTATAACAATTCTAAGTTGTTGTCTCTTTGTACAATGTCGCGACTCTAAATGGCAATGTCGTGACATTGCTCTGATGTTTCCGTTGATGTCGCAACATTGCTTTTGGTGCCTTAGCTCTTCTAGCCTTGCTCTGATGTCTCGACTCTGGACAACTTGATGTCACGACATTGAGTTGATGTTCAAAGTCCATATATAATGTCGCGGTGATGTATTGAGTTTGGAATAGGTGCATTCTTTGGGTGTGATAATGCTAGATTGGTACTGTTTATGATGACATTTATATTTGTACTACTGTCGTCTACGTGATGTTGTGACATTGATTTCGGGTTCTGCATTCTAATGTGACGTCGTGACATTACTCTTTTCTGTTCTGCTTACTTCAGACTATGTCACGACATTGATAACCCGATGTCGCGACATTGGTTAGTCAATGTCGCGACATTGCTGCTTTTGTTGCACATTGCTTTTTTTGCTACTTTTTTGCTACTTTTTGCTTATTTTCTTAAATTCCTGCAAAACATGAATCTAGGTGAAGACTCCATAGTTTTTTCATTAAATTGAACTTTTAAGCCTTAAATATACATGAAAAATTGGTTTAAAAATATATGAGTTTTAGACTCATCAAACACCACCACTAGATTGACTTGATTGACCTCTTGAACTTGATTTTGCTACTGCATGAATATGAAGTTTTGATGGCTTATAACTTGATTTTGTAAGCCTAGGTGCATGTGTAGGGTAGTTGTTGCAGGGCCATGAGGAGGGGCATGAGCAAGGGCAGTTGGTATTGTTTGGCTTGATTGAGTTTGAGTTGGATCTTGTGAGATACTACTATTATGTTGTTTCTACCTCTGAAACATCAAAAGACATCCAACAATCAACATTATGAATTAAAATTCAATTCAAAGAAATAAGAGATAAGCTTAACAAACCTTTAAAAACTGGCGTCATTGTGACCTTGTTGCTTGCTAGATAGAGCATGTAACATGTACCCCTTTTCTTGAAAGTTTTGTGCCATAATGTTTAGGTCTTTGCTCATTCTCTTCTCTCATTCTCTTATCCTTTGGCCTTCCTCTATTCTTTTCCACAGGAAGTGGCTCAATTGGGAGATACTGATCCATTTTGTATAACTTTTTGCCTCTCAATGGCATTATCTTAAATTGATAAGCAACTCTATACATGTAAATGTGATAGAAACCATAAATGTGGTTTATTGGCTCTTGTTTACTGTGCACCAAAGCACATATGGCATGTTGGCATGGAATACCTGAAATATCCCATGCCCTACAAGTACATGTGTTCTTATCCAAACATATAGTGCGTGTGTGTTATCACCTTCTTGAATCTCATAGCCTGTATCTCCATTAAATAACTCATGACACCTTGCTATCCCTTTGTTGATTTGAAAATGTCATTCTGACTAGGACTAAAAAGAATTGATCTACTTTTCACATAATGGATATTTCATACCACAAACTATCATAGTTTTCTTTATTATAAACTCATGCATTGTCCTGTTGTATATATCTATTGTATCTCGGATCCGAGCATTGAAGCTTTTCACCCATATTATTATCACGTAGCTCATGACACATCTACCACTAAGTAGACTCTTATGTGTGTGGTGGGTAGTTTCAAATCTTTTGCAATTTCTAAGCTCATCTTTCAGTTACTTTCATGTGTCTGAATTCTTCTTCAAAGGTAAACGATTTATATCTAAAATTATCTCTTTATCTCTCCTCCCCTATGTCTCTTAGACCAATTAGCAAATATATGGCGCGCACACCATATGTATTCATCCTCAGGACATACATCAATAATAGCATTAACTAATCCATACATTCAAATGCAACAAAGAACAAATAAATAACTCCTACCCATCATAAATAAAGATAAATAAATGAAAGTACAATTTAGTGTCATACCTTTTGCATATCTGATATGAAAGTAAATTGACTTTCATCTCCTAATTCCAGTCATTCTTTCAGTAGTGTTAGAAACCAAAATCGGTTCAATTTTGTTTCACTTTTCATACAATCCCATTGTCACGCCGAGAAACCCAGGTCCATAGGCATATTGTCATTCCCTCAAAATCGAAAAGAGATTCGGAGATGCGAAAGACACAATTTTTCTTTAGCAACTAGATGGTGTCAATTGTAATTCTATTCAAACTAATGTGCAACCTTCTAAATTCATCAATTCTCAATTCCAAGATTGCATTAACAAAAATGTTCTTCAATCTCAATATTCAAATATCAATTAACATAATCCGAAAACCAAACAATCCAAATGAGCATAAACTCATTAACTAAACAAAGTTCATAACGACTTTCAAATCAAATCCCCAAAAGTTGACAAATCATCTATCAACTCCTCGCTTGAACTAAATTTACCTAAAAAATTAACAAATGGGATGAGCTCACTGACCAGTAAGAAATACTAAACGGTTTCATTGATCAAAAGTTTATTCCTTAAAACAAATAGTAGATGTTATTACCAAACATTCTATTCAAAAATAAGTTTGAACATTAAGAAAATTTCCTTCAAAACATTCTCAAATCCATTTCATATTAAATGTGATCCAAACAATTTCATATCAAATTTTGATTCAAACACTTTCATATCAAAGTTCAAAATCAAAAAATACATTTGAATATGTTTTCTCACGGTCATCGATATCAAATTGTGCTTTGACAGTAGGACTTTTCAAATGGGTGAAATTTGCTTATGGTGTTCGCGCAAGGTGGATGGAATCAAAGCATTACTAGTCTTAGAAACCTCTAACCAAAGCCCTTAAATTTGGGGTTCAAATCAATTACATTCACCACGAAATGTAAAGGTCAAGAATATTATTAGTTGACAGTGAATAATGTCAATTATTATTCAGATTGATATGACGAACTACCTAGAGTCCAAATATTTCATTCAAAAATTCAAATCACAAAATATGTATCTCATTTTCTTTTATAGCAAAAACAAATCTCGAAAAATACTATCATACAAAACCCCTTTGTTTGATCATGGATAATCAAATAAATAAAAAAAACTTTTCATAAACCAAGATTATATATATAATTCAGTTTAAAATTTTTCATCATCAAAAATGACGAAAAACAAACAATTCTCTTTAGTAACTGCATTAATATCCCTTACACTTACATATATATAAAAATAATAATTTTTCGAAAAACTGTATTCGAATCTCTTACCTCAAAGAAGTACTGAAAACCTTGAAGTAGCAAATCCGAACGATTTCTCCAAGGAAAATATCTCTATCCCGATATAATAACGGCTAGTATCATTAATACTTACTCACGTAAAGGTTATAAGTTTAGGGAATCCTAAAATTTTCCACCATTAATACCCCATTAATAATACGACACAATATTATTATTTTTAATTTTGTATTATTACTTTTAACTTTCTAATCCATTCCATAATAGTAAAAGTCTATAAATTTTTATAAAGTTGTATTCTTCCAAAATTATTCAATATTTTATTCCTATATACTTATTATTATCCTTATGGGTATTTTTAATTTTCTAAAGACAATAATTAGATTTGCTAGTTTTCAAATTTTTATTGAACTCAAATTCTTTTCAAGTCTTATCTCAATAATTTTTTGACTTATATTTATACTTTGAATTAAATTTCCTAATAGAAATTATTATTATTATTATTATTTTCATATGTGGTCTCATACTTTTTTCTTTTTAAATTTCTCATACTTAAAGTTAGTGATCCCCTACTATTACTTTCTTTATTTCTTTTACTCTCAAGACTCGAATATCCAACACTTTTAACTTTTCAAATTACACCTCAAACACATACACACACCACAATCTCAATAATTCTCCTTTTTCTTTCATTCAAACATGGCTTTATTCATTATTTACTTAACTTTTCGTATGAGATTTGTTCCAATCTACCTATTCGCTTTTTTTTCTTTCAAAGGTCAATAATCTTTTACACAAATCTCAAAACTTTTTTTTTTATTTTATTTTTTCTAAAAGTTCTTGTCCGTTTCACCCCAAGAATCCAGTTTACAAAGTTATTTTCATCTTTTTTTTTTTTTTTGGAATAAAACTTAATACTATTATGACTTTTTTAGGGTTGATCAAAACCTAAAGAAAATCAAACAATCTACAACAAAAAATCTAGACAGATAATGTTTAGGAAAGATCTTACCTTTGAATTAATTTCTGACTCTAGATCCGTCAGATAGATTTTCTCCCCAAGGTATGACTTCTCAAGTTCTCGTTTAGGAATCTAAGAAAGTAATTCTAAAGAAAATAAATTTTTATAAATAATAATCGTCTTTTTCTTTTTTTTCTTTTATACATAGGGTTCTCTTATGAACTTACCCTTATACCTCTTTGACAATTAATTTAATTAATGAAATTTATTTTTATTTCCTATTTTACCCCTAATGGAAAATCATGGATTGATGCTATAGAAAATTTTAATTCATTTCCATATCTTCCTAAAGCAAACTAAAGTTCACCCCTTAAACTTGGCTTCAAAAACATCTATCCAAACCTATGATAGTCTACAACCCGCTTCCAACCTATTTCAAGGTGCATCTAAACAAACAAATGTTCTCTTAAAAACTCTTCTCCCATTTGAAAGTTCATCCCTACACGGGCTCATCTTCTCGCTATGGAGCCGAGATTGCTTCTCAACAACTCATCAACATAAGCTTCGAACTCCGAATTTTCAGTTGTAAAAGCCCCATAATAGGCATCTAACACCATCCTCTTTGCTTGCTTGCACTTCAAGTACCCAACATTCACCCTTAATTCTTCCTCAGCATCCTTTTTCATGTCCTTAACTTTGTAGTTGTGTTTTTCAAGAATTATGGTTCTATAATGTTGGGATAGGAAAGTAGTTTAAATTCTAGTAAAAATCCTATAACAATTATGGTTTGGAACTAAAGTTTTTACAACTAATATAGGGTTGGAATTGTCTTTTGACACCAATAAGACAAAAGGGCATTGGTCTTCACACTTTACCCTTATTCTATTTATTTCATTTTTCACAAATTTCAATACTACTACCCTAGAAATACAATACTTTGTGATATATTCCCTCACTTTAGATGCATTTGCAAATGTCACTCCCAAGTTAAAGTAAGGTATTTGGTCTTCTATATTGAAATGAGTTTGATGTTTTCTTTCATCAGGACCTTTCATTATCTCGACAACAAAAGGCTAGCTCATCATTGCTCAGAGACTCTCATTCCTTTCTTTAGAGTTCACGCTTGCAAGATCCTCCCATTACTCCTACTAGCAACATCATCCTCGACCATTACTTAATGCTTTCCCTATCCTATAAAGACATTATCAACAATCACCTCCTCTACAACTTCATTAATATTAGGAACCAAAGATCATTATCAATCGCCCGTCTTTCCATGGGAGGATCTATCTCATAACCAATTGTCAACATATCTTGAGCAAACACAAGAGCTTCAATCTCATGGTTTGCAAAAAATTGTAGCACATCTTAAATTTATCTTACTTAGTACCTTTCTTATCCCTTTGTCATCCTAAACTAACAAAAGACTTTCATTCATCTCTAATCCAAGTTCTATGACATAAATGTACTCTACATTCTCATAACCCAACTCTGATTTGTAGACATCTTTAACATTGATAATTGATAGAAAATCCACATCAAAGTCCTCAATAATGTGTACATGTCCTCCAACATAGCTTAATACAAGATCTATATGTCATCTACCACCGTGATGT
The DNA here is from genome assembly GCA_016808115.1 of Tetrastigma voinierianum. Lineage (NCBI taxonomy): Eukaryota > Viridiplantae > Streptophyta > Magnoliopsida > Vitales > Vitaceae > Tetrastigma > Tetrastigma voinierianum. The sequence goes on from JAEQBH010003204.1 coordinate 51,587, forward strand.
AAATAAACATCCACATGCCCTTCCATGTTTTTAGATTAAAATATCACTAAACAGGGGACCATTGAAAACACAAATCAATTAAATAAACATCCTTAGACTCAGTTACATTGTCGTTATTGATAAACAATAACCAGCAAACCACTTAAACCAAATGGTAACATTCCAAGAAATTGTTGGATTTTTAAACGTTTAGTAACGTTTTTTTTTTGTGAATAAATTGTAATAAATATGTTTTAAATTAGTAACGTTTTTTTTTTTAGTGTGAATAAATTGTAATAAATATGTTTTAAATTATGTTTTGGAAACGGTTTGTATTCTTAGTGTACATAGAGCTTATTTATTGGCTCTAGGGGGTGGCTTTTGAAAAAAAAAGATATATAATGCTTGTGTTACTCTGGGTGATGTATGCGCGTTTATGGCTCTGGTATGTAATTCTTTGGGGGTGCAATTTTAAATTCTGCTAATTCGTCAGATCCTCGGGAGACGAACACTCCAATTAACACAAGCACCGTGTGTGGAGCGAATTGCTTTTAAGGAAAACTCGTGGTTTCACAGGCCTCGAATCATATACCGTATTCATATTCTGGCTTGTCGGGAACAGTTGTTTATTAATTCAATTTCATTTTATTTATCGATTTGTAATTTGTGGAATTTGCTATCTTACATGGTGTGTTATATTTATGGAATTTATATAATCTCTCAAGCATCGTGTGTACTGACCAACAATTTAAAACGAATTGCTTTTGAGCAAAGGAATGTGCCGTGCTGGGAGTGAGATTTTCCTGCTTATTTTTGCTAATTTATATATATATGTTTATCTAATTCGCTGCGGTGACAAATATCTCGATTACATTTTTTTTTTTTTCACGTAAAACTTGGTTTATGGGTAAATTTGTTTGAAAACCGGGTTTTATTAAATTTGAAACAATGGATCTCTAGCCCATGCTCCGATCTAAGAGATAGTGTAACGCACGACCGGAAGTTCTGGCAGGCCTGAATTGTGTTTTTGATCGACCGGCCAAAACTCGCACAACTGGAAAATGGGTCATTTCCACCGCCGAGGTTGAAGGTGAGTTGAACGGCTGCTCATTTGTCGCTGGATCCGTCGCACGCGCATGTGGGCTTGCGGGCAATGCGGGAGGCGGTCCGGGTCACGGTCGGACCGTGAGGTTCGGGCTAGCGGCTGGTCACGCGCTTCGGGCTTGTAAAGCCGGGCCGCTGTGTGGCTTCGGGCCGTATATATGTGGGCCTCGAGCGGCACGCAGTCGCGGGTCGGGTGGACACGGGTCGCGAGCGTCATCGGTCTCGCTGTGCCGCCGGGTCGCGGTCGGGCTAACCCGCTTGTTGTGGCCGACCGGCACGCCGACGCCAAGACCGAGATGTCGACGGCGCTACCGACGCGGCGCTAAGGCGCTGACGTGGCTGATGACGTGGCCAATGTGGGGGAATCTTCCAACCCTGGGGCACAAGTACCTATTCCAGCTCGCGGCACAGTGCCAACGCTTAGCCGTGATCGCTCAGGAACCACGCCGAGAAACCCCGAGAAATTCAATGGTTTGAATTTCAAAAGGTGGCAAATGAAGATGCCGCTTTATTCACCACACATCAACCTTATGAGGTTTTTAATCGAGGATCCACCAAGTGAAAGCGAAGAGGATAGAGGTTCTCTCATGGCGTTTGATGGGGTGGAAGAGTTCCGCCTGATCTCAGGTCGGAATTATGTCAGCGAAATCGCCTAGCCTGATGCTTTGCGACAATGTTTACTGGCATACATGCTATGGAACTGGGAGTCACTAGACAAGAAATATAAGACTGAGGGATGTCGGGTGCTAAGAAATTTGTCGTGGGCCGATTCCCTAGATTACGAAATGGTGGACTCTAAGACCGGTGGTCGGGCCAAGCACAAGAATTTCAAGCACTCTTCATGAGATTCATTCTCAAGGATGGTCTTCGAGTGAAGCCTTTCAAGTTGCCGCATATTGAGAAGTCAGCCTCCCGGGTGGAAGGACTTCAAGAACTACCTCACATAAGCGAAGGTCGAACGCCGAAGAATTGATTGTCGACTTCGAATCAAGAAGCATACAATAGGCGTTCGAGAAGAGGGGTTCATTTCATCCAAGTAAAGGTTACCGTAGTGGAGCATGGTCGAGCTCCAAGTTCAAAAGAGAACAACCAAAGGGGTCAACTGGGACCAAAAGGAGGACATCCAAGAAGCAGAAATTCCAAGGAAGTGCTTCAATTGTGACAAGATGGGGTCACAAAGCGGCGACCAGACCAACAGGAAAAATAAGAACAAGGAGGCAAATGTGATGGAAAAATCACACAAGAGGTTGATGACATGAACCTCTCAAATAAAGAGTCTCGATGAACCCGATTGTCAAACCCAAAGGAGTGGTGGATCGACACGGTGTAACCTGCTTTTTATGTCCTGCCTCGATTGTGAATATGTTCACTTCTTCACCCGCTTGATAGCTGGAGAAGTCGTTTCATGGGAATTCTACTACGTCCGACATCCGAGGACAAGGAAAAGTGATCTTGAAGATGACTTCGGGAAAGTCCCTGACGCTGAACAATGTGTTGTATGTACCTGAGATCCGTAAGAATTTGGTTTCTGGTTCACTGTTGAACAAACACGGATTTAGGATTATGTTCGAGTCTGACAAGGTTATCTTGTCTAAGTCGTGATGTTTCAAGTGAAGGGATATGTTTCAGAATGGGTTGTTTAAACTTAATGTTATGACTGTAAAGCCCAAAACAATGAATAAAACAAGTACTTCTTCTGCGTATTTGTTAGAGTCTTCTAGTTTATGGCATGGTAGACTTGGACATGTTAATTATGGTTCTTTGAGGAGATTAATTAACTTAAGTCATATTCCCGCCATTTCAAATTGATAACAACAACAAGTGTGACTTCAGGTTGAAGCAAATGACAAGGTCATCTTTTCAAACGATTGAAAGAAGCATCGAACCCTTGATATGATCCATAAAGTGACATATGTGATCTAAATTTGCAATCGACAAGGTGGCAATAAGTATTTTATTACTTTTAAGTTGACGATAGCACTAAGTATTGCTATGTATTCGCTTAAGAGCAAGGATGAAGCTTTAGAAAAATTTGTTTCGCTAAAGCTGAAGTTGAAAATCAACTTAATAAGAAAATTAAAGTGATTAGAAGTGATCGCGGGTGGTGAGTATGTAACACCGGGACAGGATTATCGTGGGACAACATGGGATTAGACATGAAGTCACTCCACCATATTCACCTCACTAAACAGGGTCAGAGCGCAAAAATCGTACATTAAAAGAAATGATGAATGCAATGCTAATAAGTTCGGGTTACTCGTAACATGGGGAAGGCTTGGTCGGCGACTACCTTTAAACAAGGTACCCTAAGGATGAACAAAGACACCATATGAGCTGTGGAAAGGAAGACAACCTTCCTATAAATGTAATTCACGAATGTGGGGGTGTCTTGCCAAAGCATCGCCTCAACACCTAAAAAGGTGAAATAGGTCCAAGACCGTTGATTGCATCTTCATTGGCTATGCACAAAATAGTAGTGCACTATCACTTTGTATATAAGTCCGGAATCCTCGATATACACAAGAATACGATTATGGAATCAAGGAATGCGTCGTTTGAACACGTTTTCCATGTAAGTTCGAAGAGGGACCAAGTTCGTCAAGTTTAACATTTGAATTATGAATGAAGATAGTCGATCAAGAACAAGAACAAGAAGAAGAGGTTGAAGATGAACCTCGACGCAGCAAAGAATAAGTGACAAGAAAAAATCATTTGTCCAGATTAATTTATATGTCGAGAGAACCTCGCAGCTATAAAGAAGCTTGAACTTTTCGGGAAGGCTCTTTGTGGAAAGAAGCTATCAAAAGTGAAATTGATTCCATCTTGCATAACCATACGTGGGAACTAGTGGACCTTCCTCCGGGTAGTAAACCACTAGGGTATAAGTGGATTTTCAAAAGGAAAATGAAAACTGATGGAACAATTGATAAGTACAAGGCACCCACTTGTAATTAAAGGTTACAAACAAAAAAGGAAGGTCTTGATTACTTTGATACTTATTCTCCGTAACTAGAATAACTTCCATAATAATGGTACTTGCTATTGTCGCATTGCGAAATCTTGAAATACATCAAATGGATGTGAAGACTGCTTTTCTTAATGGGGATCTAGATAAGGAGATCTACATGGAGCAACCTGAGGGTTTTGTAGCTCCAGGACAAGAAAAGAAAGTTTGCAAGTTAGTAAAGTCCCTATATGGCCTTAAACAAGCACCAAAACAATGGCATCAAAAGTTTGATAGCGTAGTGCTGGCTAATGGGTTTAAAATCAATAAGTGTGATAAATGTATATATGTCAAGAATACAAAAAATGGCTATGTCATTTTGTGTCTGTATGTTGATGACATTCATTGTCAGGTAGTGACGATGAAAGATCAAATCTACTAAGGCTATGTTAAGCACAAGGTTTGACATGGAAAGATATGGGAATTGCCGATGTGATTTAGTAAAATCTTGAGAACCTCCGATGGACTAGTTCTTAGTCAATCACATAATGTGGATAAAATAATCGATAAGTTCAAGAACGATGATTCCGGGTGTGGCTAGGACACCTATAGATGTAAATCTTCATATGTCAAAAATGTAGGAGAAAGTGTATCTCAGTGAGTATTCTAGGGTGATTGGGAGCCTAATGTACTTGATGAGTTGTACAAGACCAGATATAGCTTACGCGGTTAGTAAACTGAGTAGATACACGAGTAATCCAAATGGTGATCATTGGAAAGGAATTGTAAGAGGTTAAGATACTACACAAGTACTCGTGATTATCGATTGTGACTACACAAGATATCCAATCAGACAAGGATACAGTTGATGCCAACCGATATCCGATGTGAAGAACTCAAGTCGACTAGTGGATATGTGTTCACACTAGCGTGCAGCACTTCACAGAAGTCCTCGAAACAACCGTACTCGATCCACTATGAATCGCACCATTGCTTGATAAATGTGTGGCGAAGAGGTCAATGGTTACGCAATTTCGGGAGGATATTCCTAGGTGGCCAAAGCTTGTGACAGCTATATCTATCCATTGTGATAGTCAGTCAGCAATAGGCAGAGCGCAAAATGTGATGTATAATGGTAAGTCTAGACACATACGTCGGAGACACAACACCATTAGGCAACTAATCTCAACTGGAGTTATCTCTGTTGACTATGTAAAGTCAAAGGATAATATTGCGGATCCGCTAACCAAAGGGTTAAATAGAGAATTAGTTGAGAAGTCATTGAGGGAATGGGACTAAAGCCCATAAAATGAAGAGTCAATATGATGGAACCCTTCTACCTAATTGACCGAGATCCAATATCTAGGTTCAAAGGGACAAATTAAATCACAAAGACTGGTTCGATCATCAGGGGGTTTTAACCTCCTATCCATTCCTATGATGAAACAAAGGATATATATTGGATGAGGTTGCTATGCTTTTAATGATTCTCAATGTGTCGAAATCCGAAAGGAGTATCGAGTACTCATAGTTAAAAAAATCACCTATGTGAGAGAGAAGAGGGCCGTCTAAAGGAATCAGATAGGGCACAATTCTTAGAAACTCTCAGAACTGTGGAAGATGTCCACGGCCAAAACTAGACATAATAAAGGTTGAGAACTAAAGAATGCCAGTGAAGAGTCCAAAGGTGAGATATATCATCTTTTACATAAACTTACGTGAGAGGTCAAGGACATCGTGGTCTACTCTTAGTCAAGAAGTAAATATATTCTCATAAGGGAAGGTTCAAAGGATAAAACCTACCTATCCTATGTGTGCTCCGACCGCAGAGCTCTATCATCACCAAGGTCGAAGTCTTGTTTTTCCTCGACAATTCATTCATGTGGGGGGATTGTCGATTTTAAACGTTTTTAGTAACGTTTTGTGAATAAATTGTAATAAATATGTTTTAAATTAGTAACGTTTTTTTTTTAAGTGTGAATAAATTGTAATAAACATGTTTTAAATTATGTTTTGGAAACGGTTTGTATTCTCGCTTGCAATAAGAGAGCTAGATACGCTGGGTTACTTTTGGGATATATACGTTGTGTTACTTCGTGATAGAGCGAAGGCTTTAGGTTCGTTGGTATAGAATTTGGGTGCAATTTCCAGGAAATTCTCGGTTAATTCGTTATCCTCGGGGAGCATTTAACACTCCAATTGACACAAGCACCGTGTGTGGAGCTTCTAATTCAAGCCATGGAAACCCTGTTTCACAGGCCCTCGAATCATATTGTATTCATATTCTATTTGTTGAACAAAGTTGTTATTAACTTTAATTTCATTTTTATTTATTGATTTGTAATTTAGAATTTGCTATCTTACATGGTGTGTTATATTTATGTAATTTATATAAGCTCTGTTTACTGTGTGTAATTGACCAACAGAAACAACACAACAAAAATGGTAATGGAAGTTACAACGATTACCTATAAATCGATGCGAAAAAGAAATTAACCGCCAAAATAATTTCGAGAAGTTGCTGGAAGTCTCGCTTGTAATTATCTATGATTTTTTGTCGTAAAGGAACATCTATCACTTGAGTAAAGATGAAGGAAGAAGAGAGAAACCCCTAGGGTTCTCTCACCAAGAGGTTTTTTTAAACAATTGATAAAGTGAAACTGCACCAAGCCCCTAAGCTTTTAAGTTTGATTATGGGCAAAATTTTGCCTCATAGGTTGTGCTTTCTTACATGGTTGGATTTAATGTTTCCGCTTAACGCTTCTGCTTGGTTATTTAACATCAATGACGACAAGGCCAATCAGGTTACAAGAGTAAAATGCATGGGGTCTTTTTTGGATCAAAATGAAATTGAATGTAAGTAGGATATTAGGCAAAACAGTATGGTTTTTTCTTGCACTTTTCCCACTTTATAAATCATGATACTAAGAAATAGATATTCATCACTTCAACAATTCTTCATCTGAATGTGCTAGCCGATATTAGAGCAATCTCTAATCCTTGTAGTCATATAGATGATAGAATCTTGTGGGGTTTCCCTCCATACGAGAATTTATCTCCTAATTTAGTAACTTCAAAAATGAGAAAACCTTTAGTACAAATTCAAATAATTTATTTATTCTTAAATCATTACCAGATTCAATTCTATGATTGGCCCGAAGTCCGGCTAATCCATATTCTAATAAACATAAATACAAAGTTTATAAAAAAACACTACGTAGTTGTTTTTACAATAAAACAAAACTAAAATTATTTTATTAATCTAAAAATAACAACTTGATTTCAACTTGATAACTCAATTTTTGGTCATTATTTCATATTTCAATAATATATTTCTTAATAAAATTGTTATTTCACATAAATTTTGGTTTTAATTTATTTTTCGGAATTTCGTCGTCTTGTCGCGACTTTTGGTTTTCAGGTTGTCGCTTTCATTACGATGCTGCTTAGATATTTTATTTATAATTAACTATCTGCACTAACAAAATATATTCAGTCAAATAGAGACAACAAATCAAATAATGATAAAATTCCTATCTTATAGGCGCTATAGTATTGTCAAATTTATAGTATTTGAGCCGATTTATTTAGCGATTTATTATCTTTGTTTCTATCGATGTATGTTAGTTTAAATTAATAAAATTATTTTTTTTTAAAGAAAATCATTATTCAATACTACAACTTCATATGTAAAATTAATATATGTAAAAACAAAAAAAGTAAAATCCTTATCAATGCCTTCAAATAAGGGTATATTAGTCGGGATCAATAAGTTACTTTTAATTAAAAAAAAAAGTTAAATATTTTGACATTTTAATTCACTTGAAAAATCAACACTGTTCAAAATAATAACCAATGTAGTACATTTTGGTGAAGAAATATAAAAGCTGACCCAAAAAATTGTCTTTTCACCTGAAAAAAAAGAAGAAAGAAAATCAAAATGAGACTCAATAGTCAATATGGGAATAAAACAATTATTAAAAAAATATAGAAGTGGTCGGTCCAACAATTGATTTTTGTACCTATCGTATCAAATTTATATATAGGTGAAATAAAAATCATTATCCCAAATGATTTCCCCGATACGGTTGACTCAATCAAATGATTTATTTATAATATTATTTCAAAATTAAACATAAATTAAATCATATGATCACCACAAATTATTAAATTTCAACGTCTATTTTATTTATTTACTTAATATGTTACAAAACAATTAAAATTGTACCAAAAAACATTAAAAGGTAATTATTTGTATAAACAAGCTTTGTTTTTAATAAGAACTAAATATTGTAAAAACACATTTTTGTAATAGATTTTTTTTCTCAATTACAAAAAACAAGATGTTTTGAGCAAAATACATTTAAGTTATTTTTAATTGTTTTCACTTGGTTTTAATAGTTATTTTAAAAATAATTGTGTTTATATGTAGCCAATTATATATAAAAATAATGTTTAAAATTTATTTAAAAACTAACTAAAAGTTGTAATATTTAATATAATAATTAATACCTTGAGGGGTAGCTCACTTGGTATCAAGGATGCAAACAAATCAAACTGCTCGAACTCAACTTATAGAATACTCAAATTCAACTCAAAGTTAATCGAGTCGAGTTCGAGTATTATAATACTTGACTCGATCTAGTCGCGAGCTTAATCGAGTTTTATTGTTTTATTAAATCGAACTCGAATCGAGTTAGAGTATAATTTTTTAACTGATTCAAGCTTTATTAAGTCTAGTTTGAGTAGCTTGACTTTTTTTTTTTAAATCGAGTTTTGAATATCTGAAAAAAAAAATTGATCAAGTTTGAGCTTTTAAGTTTTTTAATCAAGTCGAGCTAAAACTTAATCCTTTATCGATTCAACTCGATTACACCCCTACTTGATATAAGACATTAGAGTCTACCCAATGGCTAACCGTTTAAATTTTCTTTAAAGTTATTGAAAGGTTATTCTATCCTTAACTTCGCTGATTACCGACCATAATTATAAAAAATAGATATAAGATTATAATTACGTAAATTATTATTATTATTTTTAATTACAATTAATGTAAATTATTAAACATCACAACAGTAAATAGGGGAAACCACTTGATTATAATAAATCCAACATAGAACAAGGAATCTGATAGCCCATTGATGAAGCTTTCATTATAATTTACAAAAATGGGAAAAGGTTATAAAGAAAATAGTGTTAGAGAGAAACAGTGTAAGTACAGAGAGAGTGCGTGGAACATGTGCCGTGATTTAGGCATTTGCTCTTTTCTCACAAATGTGTCGTTATTGCGTTATCATTTTTCGTCCGCATCGCGGAGCGAAATAGTTCCAAAAAAATAAAAATAGCAACAGACCAAAAATTTAAAAAAAGGGAAGAGAAATTAGAAAGAGAGAGTAGAGCAAAATATATGATGAAAGGTCGACGCTGCTCAACGGATTTGGATTTCGTTTAAATATACGCTACTATCACTCATCCAAATCGAAACACCAAAATTTGATAAATTGTAATCAAGATAAATAAATATTCTCGAATAAATAGACAAGAAATTCGGACCCCATTACACCAAAATTCTTCAAATGCTAGAGCTGAATACTGACGACATACCTGGCTCTCGTTTTGGGCTATATTTCGATATTAGATTATTCCGGTTTTTCGCCATAACTTGGTCATCACTCATCCAAATCGAAGAATCGAAAATTCCGATAACCAGACTTCAGAAACAAATCTCCTCGAAATGTGCTAAGATGCAAATTTGACCTAACACCAAAAAAAATTTGTCAAAGGAGCTGGAAGTTATATGACATAACCTGCTCCGTTGGGCTATATTTTCGACATTAGACGGCCTCATTATACGAGACCGACTCATCACTCATCCAAATCGAGTGATCAAAATTCGGTAATTGGGGATTTCTTGCGATAACAAATCTTTGAAATAGTGTCTTCAAATTTGTATCTCTATTGTACCAAGAAAATTTGTCTGTAAGGGGAGCTCGTTTGTGGGAAATATTTAATAAGATACGAAATAACGAAATGCAAATATAAGAATAAATGATCAGAATATCGCATATATAAACTTTTCCTCTTAAATGCATCACAACATGCTGCATCAATGATGGTTTTTGAAGTGTAGTTCATGGCGTGATAAAGATATCCATCTCGTGTCATTTGCTTTATGTCATTGGCATTTTCTCAATACCGCTTAAAATATCTCCCAAGCATTGAATAAAGACTCGTCTTCTTTTTGCTTAAAGGCAATGATTTCTTCCATCCTCTCTAAAGTGAGAGCAGGAGGGAAGAATATGCTTAGATATGCCTCTACTAGCTCCTCCCATGTGTTGACTGATCCATATGGCAAGGACTCGAACCAAGTGATTGCAACATCCCTTGGTGAAAATGGGAACAATTGCAACTTGATAACATATGGATTGACCCTATTCAGCTTGACAGTGTTGGTCATCCTCAAGAATCTTCCCAAATGCTCATTGGGATCCTCACTTGGGTGTCTAGTATACTGGTGTTGTTGAACCATGGTGATGAGTGTAGGCTTCAACTTAAAGTTGTTGGCCTCAATTGCAAGCTGCCTCATAACTGAATACTCTTATCTGATAATTGGTCTCCAGAAGTCTTCCATAGTTCTTTGCCTCTGAGGTCTGTCAGGAGCAACAACTAGTACATTCTGATTCGTCTTTCTCTGTTCTGCCATAGCTGATGCTTTTGCTTTTCACTTTCTTCATATTCCTCAATGTTCTCTCTAACTCAATGTCCAGTGACAGTAGTTCTACTTTTGGCCTTCTATGCATGTAAGAATGCCTGAAATGATAATACATTGAAATCAAAGTGAGATCAATAGACAACTTTAAAATATGGTTGCGATTACTCAATAAAAGATAAGGAGCCTTAACTCACTACTGCGCTAAAACTATTTTGAATTTTTTATGAAAATTTTGATAAAAGCTAAAAGAAAAATGTCCAAACTAACAACTTTCTTTCAAGTAAGAATATTAATCTTTAAATCCTTACTCAAATCCCTCAACAAACTACAAGTTAAAACTTGTTTGACTGATTTTTACATGACCAAAATTTGTTGGCTCAAGTTAATATGAATGACTCGTCATTGGAAAATTAATCCCCAGAATTCAATTAAAAAACTTGTTAAGAATGTATGTAATGAAGACGTTTTTTGCTATTATTTAAGATGATGCATTAAAATTGGTTTTTGTTTAATCCACTTCAAGTGTACAAGTCATACAAGTAATAAAGTGTACTCTATAAGCCCATATCATAAATTCCACAAAGATTTGACGAAATTTAAAAATCAACTACCCATACTACTCAAGAAAATCACTATTTGAAACTCTAATTGGAAATTCTTGAACTATAAATTGAATAAAAGTACTTTATCTAATGTTTTAAAAGAAAATTTTCTTAGCAGAATTTAGAGATTTCTAAGTAAAAATAACACTCGGAATAAAATTAGTGTTATGATTTTCAATTTAAGCAGTTAAAAACAAAGTACCTGTTATGACAAGAGTTCCTATTTGTCTCAAGAGCAAGGTAGTATATATTAATCGAATATCTCCTCGACACCACACATTTCTACCTAATTAGCTAACCATATTCAAACCAAGTCAATGGGTCTTAAATAGCTACTTTAGAACTTGATCATTCTTAAGATCCGACTATTTTCCTAAACCAAGATTGCATCCATCTTTCTTAGGACTGAAACTCTACGCTCCCATAGACAAGATAACATGCAAGCCTTTCCAAATCAATCGGGCACTCCTAGCCCCGCACTCCTTAGACCCGCTTCTCTCTCCTTGATTAGAATTTATGCTATCACGGGATCAAAATTATTCTGCCAAATTGAGATGAGACCTCTAAACATTAAATTGATATATCAACAAATGATTCTTATGCCTCAGGAACATACTGTTGTCGGCCACGTAAGTGAACCTTCGAAGTCGACAAATCCCACCGCTGATGTAACGTAAACGATCTAGAGTGCATTAGTTCAATGGATATCAATGAATATCCCCTGAAGCGACCGCTCTTGCTCTGTGCCGTCCATCCCCGTGTCACTCAAGGGATCCCGGAAATCGAAAGCACGATACAACTCTGTGTACATAACATTGATAAGCCCGTAACTCATTAATAAAGCAACACCAATTAAATCAATCCAAGCTATACCCACAAAGAACATTTAAATCTACAAACGAAAATAAAAACAACAAATTCATTTCTAGAGGGAGCTCATCCTTTCTGCCAAATGGATTGCCAATAACAAATGCCGACTAGAAGATCAAACAAATTCATTCTAAATTGAAATCAAATTGAAAACAATTTAAACTAAAATTATCCGTGACTAATTTTGAATTTTATTAATAAATTAAACTTGATAGACAATAAATTTAGCTCGAGATCTCGTCTCACATCCACTACTCTAATCCAAAAAGAAAAATAAATCTAGAAAAGAAAATAAAGAGAAAAGAAAAGAAAACGAAAATAAAGAAGAAACAAGAAAAATATACACAAAAGGGATTTTAGCTTCTCCCAAAAGCTCAAACTCCGCTGAAATGGCAAAAAAACTCCCAGAGCTTATTTATAGGCCCCAATCAATGGGCCTTGAAAACGAGGCGAAAATCTCAAACTTCGAAAAGCTCAAAAGTTCGCCCCTGGCCCCTCGATGTCGCGGGCTCGATGTCATGACATTTCGCGGTGGACGCCGTGACATTGCTTTGATGTCAAGATACCAAATCGCATGTCCATGCAATGTTGTCGGCGTCGCGGACATCGCTTTTTGATGTCGGAGACTCAACCGCATTGTCTATGCAATGTTGTGGTCGGATGTCGCGACATTGCTCTGGTATAAAGCACCGTTGTTGCGTCTTTCAGGCAATGTCATACTCTTAAATGGCAATGTCGCATTCCAGTTCGGGCTAAAATTCAACACGACACGATTAACCGATAATGACAACCGATTAAACGGGTTTGGGCAGAGACGAATATCGGCGATAATCGGACACCCGCTACACGCACAAATCCAATACGTACCCAGTGAGACATATAACCCGCGAGGCAACCCGTTTAATTAAATAAAATTACATAGTGGTGTAATTTGTTCGGATTTGAATATTTAGATTGTAATTTGTACTTTATTATATAGTGGTGTGGTATGAATGATGTCTCTAAATATTACATTTTTTGTGTTAGTTTGTTAGTTTTATGAAGTTAACATTTTTAAATAAACAGTAAATGGCGCCAAAACGGTGGTTTACCGTGTTAAATGGGTCAAACGGGTGGTAAACAGGTAAATGGGTCAAATGAGTGGTTTATCGTGTTAACCCGACCCAACCCAACCCAACCCGTTTAAAATTAGACGTGGTAAACAAGTCGTGTCGTGTTACCCGCTTATTGTTCCAAGTTCGTGTTCGTGTTTCGGCCTTTTACCCGCTTATTAAACGGTCGGTACAGTTTACATGTTTTTCACCCACACCCGCTTAACCTCAGAACCGCTTAACCCAACCCAACACGCTTGACACCCCTACGTGATTACTGCTCGATGTTGCCACTAATGTCGATTATCGCTTAGCACCTTAGCTCCTCTAGCCTCGCTTCTCCGATGCTCACTGACAACTTGATGTCACGACATCGCTTGGATGTTTTAAGTCCATATATCAATATCGCGATTATCATTGCGTCACGACATTCTTAGTTGATGTCTTCTCGCTGTTGAGTGTTTTATTATGATGTCACGATATTGTCGCTATGATGTCGGCTACTGAAATTCAGATCTTTACCGCTGAAGTCGCGGTTGCGGATGTCGCGACATCGCCGCCGTGGATGTCGCAACATCGATTTCGGAAGTTCCGTGATTCTAATGTGACGTCATGACATTTCTTTCTCGCTCGCTTACATCATACTATGTCGCTGACATTGATAACCCGGCTGTCGCGATTGGTTAGTCAATGTCGCGAACATTGCCGCTTATGTACATTGTTGTTTTTGCCGCCGCATCGCTTTTGCTTATTTTCTTAAATACATTGTCGCTTGTCGCGACATTAAGTTGTTTGCCGCTTCGTCGATTTTGCTTATTTTCTTAAATTTCGCAAAACACAATCCGTGAAGACTCCGTAGTTTTTTCATTAAATTGAACTTTTAAGTCTTCGATATACATGAAAAATTAGCTTAAAAATATAAGAGTTTTAGACTCATCAAACACCACCACCGCATTGACTCGACACTTCAACTTAATTTTGTCGCCTCCATGAATCTGAAGTTTTGATGGCTTACTTATAACTTGATTTTGTAAGCCTAGGTGCATGAGCAAGGTAGCTGTTGCAGGGCCATGAGCAGGGGAAGGGACATTAAAAGTGGTAGGGGAAGGGGCATGAGCGGCGCCGACCAAAGGAAAGGGGCATGAGAAAAGGCAATTGGTATTGTTTGGCTTGATTGAGTTTGAGCTGGATCTTGTGAGATACTACTACTATGCTTTTTCTACCTCTATATCATCAAAAGACATCCAACAATCAACAATATGAATTAAAATTCAATTCAAAGAAATAAGAGATAAGCTTAACAAACCTTTAAGCAACTCGGCTTCATAGACTCATGAGCCATAGATAGAGCATGTAACATATACCCCTTCTCAGTTAGGCCATAATGTTTCTGTGTCTTACTCATTATCTTCTCTCATTCTCTTATTCTTTGGCCTTCCTCTATTTTTTTCCACAGGAAGTGGCTCAATTAGGAGATACTGATCCATTTTGTATAACTTTTTGCCTCTCAATGGCATTATCTTTAAACCTATACAACTTTATATATGCTTCAAATGTGATAGAAACCAAAAATGTGGTTCATCGTCTCGTTTATCAGGAACAAGCACATATAGCATGTTGGCATGGAATACCGAATATCCCATGCCCTACAAGTACATGTGTTCTTATCCAAACATACAAAGCAGGCTCATATCACCTTCTTGAATCTCATAGCCTGTATCTCCATTAAATGACTCATGACACCCCATTGCTATCCCTTTGTTGATTTGAAAAATGTCATTACAACTAGGACTAAAAGAATTGATCAACTTTTCACATAATGGACCTTTTATACCTAACCTATTCATAGTTTTCTTCATTATAAACTCAAGCATTGTCCTAATTGACATATATATATTATTTAAGATCCAAGCATTGAAGCTTTCCACCATACTATTATCCATAGCTCATGACTTACTGATTAGTGCCCAAAAAGTGCTATTTTGAACCCTATTTTTAATAGGTTTTGAGCGCTTTTTGTGTACTAATTGTTATAATTAACCCAATTGACATGTTCGGGTCCCTATTGCACTTCTAATTGCATTCGAGGCTGTTTTAGTTTTTGCAAGAATTGAAAGCCAAATTATCGTGGTCAATCCAATCATAAATCCAAAGTCAGTTGATTTCCATCACCTCTATATGGTCTTCTATCAATTTCAAAGAAGTCGAATGAAGAATTTCAAAGCATGAAGAAATGGAATAATGCAGTGGGAATAGTAGCAGCAGGAGCCAATGGAATAGTAGCCGCAGGAGAGAGAACAGTGAATTTCGCTATGGCATAGCGAAAATTTCGCAATCCTAGCGAAATTTTCGCTATGCACAAATTTTCGCTATGATAGCGAAATTCACTGCATAGCGAAATTGTTGCCCCTGTGTTTTTGATGTTTTTGATTCCAAACGACCACGTTTTGATTAATTACAATTTTGTCCCTATTGTAATCTCATATTTTAGGCATTTTTGTCATTTCACACATTGGGGTTGGCTATATAAGCTCCCCTACAACTTTTGTAACTCTAACTTTTAATCTTTCAATACACGCGCAGCTTTTGTTTTAGGTTACAGTTTTCTCTCTTCTCTCTCCTTTTTCTCTCATTTTTTCTGGCCACAAACACCTCTCCGAGGATGACAACTCAGGATGTTTGGTTAGACCTCTTCCTCCTGGTTATGAGGGTCACTGGTGGAGGTTTGGAGGTAAGTTTTCATGCCCTTTCATTTATCACACTGCATTTATGAGCATTTAAGCTCCCTGCATCTCACTTTAGGTTGAAACCTCCTAGATCCAACCTAGCCAATGTGTATTTGGCAAGATTTGTGGTTACAGTGGATGCTTAATCTTAGATCCATTGTCATCCACTTAGTTGTCTCTTATTAGTTGTCGTAGGTTGCCCTTTCAGCCATATGCACACCGAGCATGGACTTGAATGCTCATTGAATGCCATATCTCATGAGGGAACTGTCCTCATGTTTTTCACGCAAGCATTTATTCCTTTAATGCTTCTCGTATTCTCACTTTTAGGTTCACCCACTGATGTACCCCGAGTGGCCGCATTCGCAAGCCGCGTTCGGGGGGTGATGCTACTATTAGATCCACTAATGCCCATTTAGTTGTCATTTATGAGCTCCCGCAGTTAGATCCGCTGAGGGTTTGAATCGTTTTTGAAACATTAAGGTAATAAATGCTATACATTAGAAGAAATAATTTGTGGTTTAGGTTTTAATGCCAATGAAGAGCCTATGCTCGAAATGACTATATGTCATCCTCTCCCCAACGCGAGGAAAAAGACCCGAGACATGTTGAATGCCTTAGAAACCCCAAACCAAAGGGCCCGAGACTTCAAGGCCCTATTTACATTTTATTTTATTTCTTTTCGCCTGCAAACCACCAACCCACTTTTATTACCACCTTAAAATCCAAATTTAATTCACCATTTTTTTTACTTCACTCAAACTATTTGATATCAAGAAACCCATCCTGTTCGAATTCCTGACCGCTATATCAGCAAAGAGCTTGACTACGGAAGGTAGGAGTGTTATAGATACAAATTTTAGTTAATTCCGATCACCCTACCGTGGCACTAATCAAACATGCCGTTGCTCAGATGGCGCTAAACTACGAGTGATGAGTCGATATGTACTTGTAATCCACATTACAAGTGTTGGTGACCTTTCAACTTTGAATTTCATTTGCTTAACCGTGAAGTTTTCTAGCAGCTTATCGTGACCGTTTTTGTTTCACACAAGCCGCTTTTGTTTTACCTAACACTCGACTTTTTGGCAAGTTTTCATAAGGTTTTCGCTTTGTGTCATTTTGTGTAACAGTGCTTACGCAAAGACCGGACGTAGGGATATCCGGGTAGATTGCAAAGAGTGAGGCACTAGCTGAGCAAGGTCGTGGAAATCGTTGTGCACAAGTGACCAAATGGATCCTCACTGAGGAACAAAGAAGTCAACAAGCACCCCTATGAATCCAACAAAGACAGCTCGATGAGGGATCACATACACCCTCCTAGAGTTAGTTCTTCCCGCATCATACCTCCCGCTCGGATGTAGCAAAGGAGACCCTACCTAGTGCCCCTGCTTCCCACATTTCATGGTATGGAGAATGAAAATCCGTATTCACACATACGGGATTTTGAGGAAGTATGCACAACTTTTAAGGAGGGTATAACCGACATGGATTTGCTCAAGCTGAAGGCATTCCCAAGAACCTCACAAGGACAAAGCCAAAATATGGCTCAATTCATCGAGGCCGAGAACGATTAGGAAATCGGGTCGATCTTCAAGCTGAATCTCTTGTTAGAAATTCTTCAAGACAACCAAGACCACCACTTGAAGAGACAGATCATACCTACACTTTCGCCTATGACAATGAGAAATTCTATCGTTGTTGGGAGGTTCATGGATACCATTAATGCATGTCCACACCATGGTTTTGATACATGGATGCTAGTGAATCATTTCTATAATGGTATGTCCCCTGCCATGAAGCAACCGCTAGAAACCATGTGTGAGGTGATTTTTCGTTAAAAATCCAGATTAAGCCATGGATTTCTTGAATTATGTGGCTGAAATTTCCAAGGCTTGCGATGACCGAATCCAAGGGAAACTGAAAGAATGAAGCCTTCGACCCACCAAAGGGGAGGCATTTATGCACTTTCCGAAGATATGGAAATGAAAGCAAGAATATCAACCCTAGCTAGGAAGATGGAAGAATCGAAGGAAAAGGTTCCATGAGTGCGTGCAAAGGACTGTAACACGCAGACAAAGCAACTCCATGCATCAATTGTCGCCCACTCGCCCATCCAGAGAACACTATCCGAATGCCCCTCGCAAAGGATTTGATGCTTGAGTTATACGCTAATGCCGTGTGGGCCAACATAAGCCACAACCTAATGCCCCATACTCAGAATGCGTGACAATTCCACTGGAAGAATCACCCCACCCTCCCCGAAAACCTAATCCCCTCGCCTATGTGCCCCCGTGCCAAACAACGCTTGGTTCTCATCTCAACCACAAAACATCATCATCCTTCTCCCGTTGAAGCTATATTGAATTGAGCAAGGTGGTAGGCAATTTTGTGGAAGAACAAAAGGGATCAACGTACAATTGGCACAAAGAATTGATACTGTAGAAAGTACATTGAACAAAAGAATAGATGGGCTTGAGAGCAACCTTAATCAGAAAATTGATAACCTACAGTATTCAATCACAAAGATCAACAACCTGCTGGAGGTATAGGAGAGAGGAAGGTTCCCTTCCCAAACATTGCCAAATCCAAAAGGAGTCCATGAGGTAGGTTCGCCCAAAGAATCAGTGGATAGATGAAGTGAAAGCTATCATCACCAGGAGTGAAAGAGAGATAGAGCAAATCCAAAGGCCCATAATCGGGCCGTAAGAAACATGCAAGCAAAAGGAAGTCGAGCTCGAAAGGGTACACCGCGAAGATCCAGTGAAGAAAGTATGCCCTCCATTTCCCAAGCACTACGAGGCAAGAAAATCCCAAACCGTTTAAATTTGTGGAGGTGCTAAGGCAAGTGAAGGTAAACATTCCACCGCCGGTTACGATTAAGTTGCGTCCCAACCTATGCAAAGTTCTCGGGCTGACCTATGCACACAAGAAAGGGCTAGGCATTGAAAAAGAAAGTCTTCCTAATCGAGCAAGCCGCTATAATCCGCAGCGTTAATTCCTACCAAATACAAGGATCCGCGATCCCCCACAATTTCGCCAACATTGGCAGGACTCGATAGACAGCTAATCGTTAGATTTGGGGGCCTGTAAACCTACCGGGTCATACTCAAAGTATAAGCAAGCAGTTTGTGGGAGCTCAAACCTACCAACATCACTTTGTCATTGGCTGATCGATCAATGAAAATTCCTAAGGGAATAGTTGAGGATGTCTTGGTAAAGGTGGACAAATTCTACTACCCAGTAGACTTTGTATTGCTTGATACCGAACTAATAGAAAATGGGCCCAATCATGTGTCATCTATCCCGAAGACCATTTTTCGCCACCGCCACGGTAATCATCAATTGCCTAAATGGAGTCATGCAAATTACACGGCAACATGACATTGGAGCTCAATATTTTCACTTGGCAACAAGCACGTTGCTGGAAAATGGCAATCAAGGACTGGCGAAGTTTCGTCTCTGTCCAATGCAAGAGAAGCCAAATGTCCATAAATCGCACGATCGGGCTAAGGAAAATGAAACAATTGTGGAGGGGATTGAATGCTTTAGTCATTCCCGCAAAGTCAACAATCAGCCCAAAATCACCCAAAGGAGAAGGTACCACGCGAATGGACTAAGCATGGAGGTCGCAGCACGCCACCGCCGGTTAAGGAGCCCTCCTCGAATCTCTCCATGAGTAAATCGAGAAATTGAGTTGGTTTAGTGTCCATCAAAACCAACCTGTACCAAAAATTTTTGGTTTTTGTTTAAAATTGGTCAATTTTTATAGTATGCTATTTTTAGTAACTTTCCTTTTTAGTAGCCTAATTTTAATTTTATTTTATCTTTATTCTTAGGTTTATGTTAAAAATTATTATTATTTTTTATTTTTGTTTTTAATTTGCCTGAATCAATTTTTTTTTTTTTTTTTTTGCGTATGAATCCAAGCAAGAATTTCCTCGCTATCGTAGTTTAAATTAGCTCGCAAAGGGTCTCTTCTGGGCTTACCTCACGCCCTAACGAGGAGGGGGCCCCATTTTCAGTCACCTATTTCCACTCAGCCCCTAGCCCCTGCCGTGAGCCATCCAAGGCCTGAAGCCTAGGTCCCCCGTCTTGCTCTTCTCTCCTCGGGCTGCGCCTCGTCTCTCGGGCTTCCCGCCGCCGCACGCTGCGCCCGTACTCCGCTTCTCACCCGAGCTCAAGGCCCCCCGCACCGCCATTACCGAGCACAGCCGAGCCGCGGCTCGAGCCCCCATCGCCTTAGCCGCGCCGCCGCCTCGTGCCACTACCGGCAGCCGCAAATGTCAGGCCGCCGTCTCCGAGCTCCTCTACCTAGCCCAACCGAGCCTCTATCTCGCCTCGAAAGGAAGGCCAAGCAGTTGCACTGCCACTCCCCACCGTGGCGCCGCCCGCTCCGCCCCCATAGGCTCCCTCCGACCAGACATGGTCCCGTGACCCCGGGGTGGTTAATGCACCTGTGGTCGATTTGAGGAGCCAAAGACCCCGCCACCGGGCAGTGTCCATTCTTCGGCCTTCATACGATACACCGCAGAGGTCTCACCGCCGTCCCGAGGAGCCCAGCCCCGTGGATTCCTGAGGTATCGTGACTACGACGGACCCTGGTCCCTCCCTAAGGCCCTCGTAGATGACGAGGAGGGCCCGACCCCTCCGCGGCCCGGACATCAGCCCGGAGTCCTCGACATCTCTACCAGCCCACCTTCCCAAAGAGGAGAGCTCATCGCCCATCTATTGCCGCCGAGGATTAGGGCGCCATTGTTCCACAGACCCGATACCGTGAAAATAGATCTCGCGCGAGACTTCCATGGCAGTCATTCTACGATGTACCAAAGATCGACCGTCATCCCGATTCGGTAGACCTATGAGGTCAGATCACGCATCCGTCATTGCTCACGACAATCGCTGCCAGCTCTATTATCCCGGTAGTGCTTTTAATTCCTACCACTCCATGACTTCCCTGGGAGTGCCGAGTCCGCTGGAGCTCCGATTCACTATCGATGATCGTCCTGAGTACCCTCGAGTCGTGGACATTTCAATGGGGTTAATCGCAAAGAGAAATGTCAATTCGAGGTTACGCAGAAAGGCCCCAAATTTCCATCGCAGAGGAGATGGTCCACCTGTCTTCGCTAGAGATACTGCCTGACCCGTGATTTTCCGGGAGGCGCTCGCCTTAGGATGCTTTTCTCTCTGACCACCGCCTTCCGACTCGCGAGCTCATGGCACTGGCCGCATAGCCGCCAGGGGAGCTACTGAGGCTCCTCGTGACCGATCTCGTAGGATTCGGTTCGGCCCCTCCGAGTCGGGTCATGACCGCCTGGCCGCACTTTTGAGGATAAGGTCCATCGTAAAGGGCCTGTCTCGAGCCGAGCCAAACCCAAGACCGGGATTCCCTGGGAGGAGCCCGCACGAGAGGGAGGATTAGTCGCACTTAGGTCCCGTCTACGTGAGCGATCATCGACCACGCCGACCTTTGCTCTCCAAATAAAGAAGATCGAGGAGGTACTGCATGAGATACCAGAGACCCCGAGAGGAGGATCCGGTCTCGAGGTGGAGGCAGAGCGTGAGAGTGGTTCCGGGGCTTCATGATTCATCTCCACTCCACCTCCACCTCTTCGCCCTACCGCTACACCGGCCTGGCCATCTACAACAAGCAAAGATTCTTCGAGCATGTCTCAGCCGGGCTCGAGGAGCTTGTCGCCATGGATGTTGTCTACGCGCTTGCTACCACACAGGCGTCGTTGGACCAGCAGTTGGCCCGAGCCGAGGCCACTATAGAGCACAACCATGCCATGCTTCTACGTATCATGAGCCACCTCGGTCTCCCGCCTGAGCCTACACATCGAGATCAGTCCACGCCAATAGCCTCCTTAGACATGCTAGCAGCAGCCGCAGCAGCTTCAGATCCACCAGCACATCCATCACCACCGCGAGAGTGAGGTGGTCACACTCCTTTCTCTAGCTTTCCTATCCAGTGAGGCATGTTTATACTTTGGTTGGGAGGAAAAGCTAGAGTTAGGAGTGTCTTCTATCATGTTTTGTACTGCTAGCTTTATCAACCCGCTCTACTATTTGTATAGGATTCATGTAATAGCCAATAGTAGGCAGTGATATTTTTGTTATGTTTAGCTATACTAATCATGCATTAGCCATTTTGGTTATATCAAAAGCTTTATAGCATTATTTACAGTTTACTACACTTTTGCAAATCACTTTTGTTCCTACATTTCGTGTTTCTACTCTTGCCTTTAGTTGAAGAATTGAAGCCCTGTATGTTACCTTAATGATAGAACAACTCCATGCATGATTTAGTTTTTGGTCAATTGGAAGTTCCAAAGATGTCTAACCTGAACATTCCCCCTTTAGCTAATTCACACATCGCACACCGTATTGTACCACAGCGTCGAGAAGCTTTATACCTCTTTCACTTTGCAAAGCCGGCCTTAGATCCGTTGGATGACCCATAATAGGTTTATGTTAATTCATGTATGAAGACCAATGTAGTCTTCCAAATGAAAGAAAAGAAAAAGCAAAAAGAAAAAGAAAAGAAGAAAAGAAGAATAAAAGCTGACGCTGGCTTTGAAACCGAACACTGCTTCGAGGGGTATACGGCGAAAGCCTTTAGCCCGAGTAGGAGATAGACACACACATAACAATACACAATACACACACAACATGACGAATAGTTCATGCCCTAAGCCTTAATTGGTTGGGAGTCATCTGACTAGTGTTCGCTACACGGGTGGATGGGTAGAGTTTAGCGGTTGTAGGTGCTTAATTCTCGAAGTCATTCAAAGTCCTGGGTGAAGCCTCGCAGAGCTTCAGGGTCAAGCGGGTCCTTTCGCTCGATGCCCTAAACCTTAATTGGTTGGGAGTCATCTGCACCTCGCTACACCTGGACTTTGGTGAAGTCGAGTTTTTAGCATTGCACCTTACATTGCAATTAAGAAATAAATAAGAGTGTAACTAGTCTGGTCTCTGTGTTGGTCACGCGAAGGTCATGGCGTATTAGGTCGTGGGGGGAGGGAATAGCTTTGCAATTTATTGGCCTGGTCGGTTACTTTAGAACACTAGATTTTTGGTGGAAGTTCAGGTTGACTTCCTTTGGAACCGATGTCGCTAAAGCTATTTCTTATATGGCTTTTGCTCTTCATGCCTGCTTTCGCATGTGGTGTAAATTGTCTCATTTTAAAGGTAAAGCCTATTCAGACATACACTTTGAACCGTACACTTTTGTAAAAGCACAACATGGCTACCTTTATTGTTTTTGGTATCAGCGTTATTAACCCTATTTTTACGTTTTTGAGCGCTTGTGTACTAATTATTATAATTAACCCAATTGATATGTTCGTCCCTATTGTGAATTTCTAATTGCATTCCGAGGTCGTTATAGTTTTTGCAAGAATTGAAAGCCAAATTATCGTGGTCAATCCAATCATAACCAAAGTCATTGATTTCCATCAATTTCATATGGTCTTCTATCAATTTCAAGAAGCCGAATGAAGAATTTCAGCTACGAAGAAATGGAATAATGCAAGGGGAATAGTAGCAATAGGAGCCAATGGAATAGTAGTCACAGAGAGAGAATGTTGAATTTCGCCATGGCATAGCGAAAATTAACTCAGCGAAATTTTCGCTTATGCACAAATTTTCGTTTGTTAGAGAAATTTCGCTTAGCTTACTAATGACAGCATAAGCTTAAAATTTTGAATTTCGTTTATGCCTTGTATTTTCGCTTATCATATGAAATTTTCTTATGATAGCTAAATTCACCGCATAGCCAAATCAAGGCTCTGTTTTTATTCAAATCCACTCACGTTTTGATTAATTACCATTGGTTCCTATTGTAATCTCTTGCATATTTTAGGCATTTTTGTCATTTCACATATCAAGTTGGCTATATGTTTTCTACAACTTTTGTAACCCTAACTTTTAATTTTTCAAGACACGCGCAAATTTTGTTTTAGGTTACGCTTTCTCTTCTCTCTCCTTTTTTCTCTCTCATTTTTCTACACAAACACTCCTCCGAGGATGACAATCAGGAGGATGTTTGGTTGCACTCCTCTTCCCCTGAAGAGGAGGGTCACCGGTGGAGGCTTGAGGTAAGTTTTCATGCCCTCTCATTTATCACACCGCATTTATGAGCATTTCTAAGCTCCCGCATCTCACTCTTAGGTTGAAACCTCCTGCATCCAGCCTAGCCAATGTGTATTTAAGTGTTTTCTCAGGGTTACAGTGGATGCTTAATCTTAGGATCCACCGGCTATCCACTTAGTTGTCTCTTATTAGTTGCCGTAGGTTGCCCTTTTGAGGCCATATGCACACTGTTAGGGACTTGAATGCTCACTGAATGCCATATCTCATGAGGGAACTGTCCTCATGTTTTTCACGCAAGCATTTATTCCCTTTACTGCTTCTCGTATCTACTTTTTAGGTTTGAATCAATCGTGATGTACCCTGAGGGCCGCATTTTGGCAAGCTTTCAAGGTTCAAGGATGCTACTATTAGATCCACCGATGCCCATTTAGTTGTCATTTAAGCGAGCTCCCGCAGTTAGATCCAAAGGAGGGTTTTAACCGCTTCTTTGGAAACATTAAGGGGTAATAAATGCTATACATTAGAAGAAATAGTTTTAGGGTTTAGGTTTTAATGCCAAATGAAGAGCCGGTTCGGGAAATGACTATATGTCATCCTCCCCAACGCGAGGAAAGACCTCGACATGTTGAATGCCTTAGGAACCCTAAACCAAAGGGCTCCGAGACTTCAAGGGGTTCTATTTTACATTTTATTTTATTTCTTTTCAGTTTGCAAACCACCAACTCATTGTTTTTATTACCACCTTAAAATCCAAATTTAATTCACCATTTTTTTACTTCACTCAAATCATTTGTACGAAGAAAACCCATCCCTGTGTTCGACTGATCGCTATATCGCAGCAGAAATACCACTTCAGTGAGAGGAATATAGGATACAAATTTTGTTGATTCCGGATCACCCTACCGTGGCACGAATCACTTACATCTACCACTAAAGTAGACTCTTACCCATGTGTGGTGGGTAGTTCATCAAATCTTTTGCAATTTCTAAGCTCACCTTTCCAAGTTGCCTCATATTGTCTACAATTATTTTCAAAGTGTAATTAAGTCATTTCCAAAATTGCCTCTTCATTCCTCCCTATGTCTCTTAGACCAATTAACAAATATTTGGCGTGCACACCATCTATATTCATCCTCAGGACATACATCAATAATAGCATTAACTAATCCCTACATTCAAATGCAACAAAGAACAAATAAATAACTCATACCCATCATAAATAAAGATAAATAAATGGAAATACAATTTAGTGTCATACCTTTTACACATCTGATATGAAAGTAATTTGACCTCCGTCTCCTGATTCCAGTCATTCTTTCAGTAGTGTTAGAAACCAAACTCAGTTCAATTTTGTTTCACTTTTCATATAACCCCATTGTCACGCCTCAAAACCGGGTCCATGGGCATGACTGGCTACTCTCCCACCCTCAAAATCGAAAAGGCTCGAAATGCGAAATACACAATTTTTCTTTTGTAACTAGATGGTGTCCAATTACCAAATTCCTATTCAAACTAATGCGCAACCTTCTAAATTCATCAATTCTCAATTCCAAGATTGCATTAACAAAAATTTTCTTCAATCTCAATATTCAAGTATCACTCACACAATCCGAAAACCAAACAATCCGAATGAGCATAAACTCATTAGCTAAACAAAGTCCAAAAAGACTTTCAAAATCAAATCCTAAAGATGACAAATCTCATCCTACCCAACTCCTCGCCCGAACTAAGGGACCTAAAATATTAACGAATGGGATAAGCTCACAACCTAGTAAGAAATACTAAACAGTTTCATGGATCAAAAAGTTTCAATCACAAAACAACAGTAGATGTTATTCACCAAACTTTCTATTCAAAAATAAGTTGGAACATTAAGAAATTTTCCTTCAAAACATTCTCAAATCCATTTCATATTAAATGTAATCAAAACAATTTCATATCAAATTTCGATTCAAACACTTTCATATCAAATTTCAAAATCAAACGCATTTCAAATATATTTTTCTCTAGTCATCAAATATCAAAGTGCCCAGCCATGTGAGACTTTTGAAATGGATGGCTAGCCGCAAATTGTTCCTTTAAGGTAGACGAAACCAAACACTACTAGTACTAGTAACCTCTAACCAAAACCCTTAGATATTGAGGTTCAAATCAATTACATTCACCACCAAGGAATGTAAAGGTCAACTATTATTCCCGTTAACAAGGGCCGAATAGTATCAACTATTATTCCCGTTGATAGGGCCGAACTACCCAGAGTCAAATATTTCATTTAAAAAAATTCAAATCACAAAATATCATATCTCCACATTTTCTTTTATAACCAAAACAAATCTCGAAAATACTATTATATAAAAGCACTGTTTGATCCATGGATAATCAAATAAATAAAAAGCAAAACTTTTCATAAACCAAGATTATATATATAATTCTGTTTAAAATTTTTCATCATGAAAATGACGTAAAAACAAACAATTCTCTTTTTGAAAATCAGCATTAATATCCCTTACACTTATATATAAACATAATAATTTTTCGAAAAGCTGTATTAGAATCCCTTACCTAAAAGAAGTACTGAAAACCTTGAAGTAGCAAATCCGAACGATTTCTCTAAGGAAAATATCTCATCATAATATAATAACGAAGAAATTGTTATAAATATTGGATTTTGAATGACCATAATGACTCAGTGGTTACAATGTCATTCATTGTGTATAATGACTCAGTGGTTACAATGTCATTCATCGTGTAACCCGCACTCTTCTCACTATTAATGTATCATTTATGTAAAGGCTTTTGGCCTTTCTCAATTATGTTTATAAATAGGCTTAATCAACATGAAATAGAGATGATCAAAATCTCCTCCGACTCTTTTGGCTCTTCCTTATTTCTCTCTAATTCTTTGATTTGCAACACGTTATCGCACGACTCGCCTCTAGAAAAGGTAACGCGTATTTTATTTTATTTTGTGAAAATCATTTTCTATTTATCATAGTGTTTACAAAAATGTCAAAAAATTTCATCTCTCGCTTTATCAGCACGGACATTTCGGTAAAAACTATCTATCTGGGTCCTAGATGCCGAGATAAATTTAGAGGCTACAAATCTTCGAGAAACCATTAAAGAAGGAATCAAAGGTCCCCAGGACCGCAAAGACTAATTTTCCTTAGACACTATCTCCATGAGGATCTTAAAATTGAGTATTTAATCAGAAGATCCTCTTATTTTGAGGACCGACCAAGAAGAGATTCACTTTACCAAAAGATCAGATTTTTAACAAAAGTTCGCTATGACCGATGCACCTGAGGCTGCAAGTGACTTTAAACAATTAGCGAATATAACTCGCTTTATCAAAATTAAGCTCTCGCTTGAAGCTTTATGGAGAAAATATCACGTAAGAAGACATGCTTGAAAACGCTATTAACGCTTCACGCCGAATGTGCCCCGCAGCAAAGAACATCGTGAGCGATTTACGTAATATTCTCAATTAATATCATGTCTTCAAAGATCAACAAAAATAATGAGCTACTAATGAAAACACGTCCTGGCCCCACTGATCTCAAGTATCTCTTAAGTGAATGCACATCATCCCAAAATTATGGGCGTGACGAGGACGGCCGTGGGTCAAGTCGAGGGCGAATTCCCGACAATATAACAATTCTTCTTCTTATCAGAAAAGAAAAGCTTCGTTTCACCACCAGAAGTGGAATAATAATGAGTTAAGACAAGAAAATGGAGAGCAAAGAAAAATCTAAGGTTCCTCACACACATGTTATAGATGGTATGGAAGGACACCGGTCTCGCACTGTCAGACGCCAAAACATCTAGTAGATCTATCACATCATTGAAGAAAATGGAAAGAAAATAAACAATTTCACAGACAAGAATGTAATGGACCTATCATATTTTATTAATGATTTCTTTATAGGTCCAAGGAGAATTCTCGATTATTTAATAGATGATGTAAATGACAAATGTTAAATAAGCATATGTATTCTTATTTTGGGGTGTATCTTATCTTTGACGTAATTATTTTGGTGTGTTTAAATGTAATTTTGTATTTTTCTCTTGTAAATATAAGTGTGTTCTTGAATTTCAAGATGAATGAAGGTGATGTATGTCTTGGTCGATTACAACCACACATACAATACTTCGAGAAAAATATATTTCTTCACTGACAACAAATTTCCAAACACAAGGTTAGTACAATATCTGGTACATCAAATTTAATTGAAGGCCTGAAAAGCAAACATAAGACTACCAAATGGAACCGTATTTCATGTATAAATGATGTATTATATTCTAGCAAATCCAAGAAATTTGTCGAAGTTTCTTAAAGATATCCGCAGAATGGATATCATATCGAAACTATGAATGAAGGTAATAAAGAATGTTTATATATTAATTCTTATAATTTCTTGGAAAAGATTGTTGTAGAAAAGCCTTAGCCATTCTCCTCTCAAGTTATATCATACGACCATAAAGTCTATTGAATCAAATGTTGTCGTGAACCAGAAGTTCAACGACCCAAAGATTTTTAATCTTTGGCATGATAGATTTGGTCATCCTCGATCTTCAATGATACGACGAATCATAGAACACTCAAATGGGCATCCATTAAAGGAACTGTGAAGATCTCTTTTGCCAATGAACTTTCTTGTAGCTTATTCATTGTGGTGTTAATTGTCCGACCATCTATTAAATAAAATCATGTTCAGCCAATTTGTCTTTTTAGAAAGAATACATGGGGACATATATGGACCTATTCATCCACCATGTGGACCTTTTTGTTATTTTATGGTCCTAATAGATGCCTCCACTAGATTGTCACATGTATGTCTTCTTTCTACACGCACGCTGCTCTTCACAAAGCTCCTCGTAATAAATAATTAAAATTAAGAGCACATTTTCGACTATCCAATTAAAACCATTAGACTTGATAATGCTGGTGAATTTACATCCCAAACTTTCAATAATTTTTGTATGTCAATTGGGATAAATGTTGAACATTCGTTGCTCATGTTCATACCCAAAATGGTTTAGCAGAATCATTGATTAAACGTCTTCAATTAATAGCTGGACCATTATTGATGAAAACCAAATTACCAGCATCTACATGGGGACATGCTATTATGCATGTAGTCTAATAAGAATTAGACCAACATCTTACCATGAGTACTCCCTTCACAACTTGTACTTGGTACACAACCAAATATTTACTTACTTAATTTTGGTTGTGCGCCTATGTACCAATTGCACCTACAATAACGCACCAAGATGTGGTCCTCAACGAATCGGGATTTGTGTAGGTTTTGGATTCGCCGTCTATCATAAAATATTTGGAACCCATAACAGAATGTTTTAGAGCACTCCATTTGCCGACTCCGTCATTTTAATGAAACAAAGGTTCTAATAATTAGGGAGAAAATCGATCCCAAAAGACGATTACGAGATCACTTGGAATGCATCTACATTATCTCATCTTGATCAACGTACTAATCAATGTGAACTGGAAGTTCAAATGATCATTCATTTGCAAGATTTTGCAAATCAATTAATGTATGCATTTGTTGATAAAGAAAGTGACAAATACATATCCCCGCGCAAATGTTCCAAAGACGGTTGATATCATCAAGGACAAAATGAACAATAGTCTGTAAGAGGTACAAAAATTCAAAATAATGAGATCTCAATAAGTTATGTGCACAGGTGAAAATGGGATCGAAATAATTTGATGTGAATAATATTTTTTGTTTCCAGTGGCCTTGTGACATCATACAAAATGATGATGATCCAGAGCCACAAAATACGAATGAATGTAGACAAAGAAATGATTGGCCTAAATGGAGAGAGGCAATGCAGGCATAATTACATTCATTGATAAAACGAGATGTTTTTGGACCTGTAGTCCAAACACCTGCAAATATAAAACCTGTTGGGAACAAATGGGTATTTGTACGAAAGCGCAATGAGAATAATGATATCATAAGGTATAAGGCACGATTAGTAGCACAAGGTTTCTCACAAAGACCTGGCATTGACTATGAGGAAACATATTCACCTGTCATGGACGCAATCACATTTCGCTTTTTGATAAGTTTAGCATCTAAGAACTTGATATGCTGCCTTCATGGATGTCACTACATTTTTATATGGATCTATAGAAAATGATATACATGAAAATCCTCATACTTAAATCGGCCCAAGCTAGCTAAGACAAAAAACCTCGTAGAGCATGTTACCAATTAAGCTACAAAGATCTTTGTATGGATTAAAAACAATCCGTATCGCATGTGGTACAATCGCCTTAGTGAATATTTTCTACTGTTAAGGGTATGTGAATAACCCTACATGTCCATGTGTTTTCATTAAGAAATCAGAAACCGGATTTGCAATTATTGTTGTTTATGTTGATGATTTAAATCTTGGCTTAACTCCCAAGAGCCTCACAAAAGCGCTATAATATTTAAAGAAAGAATTTGAAATGAAAGATTCGAAAAACAAAATTTTTGCCTGCCTCAGCAGATCGAGCATTTTCCAAATGTAGTGTTGGTTCATCAATCAACATATATTAAGAAAATCTGCCGCTTTAATATGGATAAAGCACATCCATTAAGCTCACCTATGGTTGTGTTAGATCACTTGATGTGAAAAATGACCCATTTCGTCCTTTTGTGAAGGGTGAGGGAATTACTTGGTCCCGAAGTACCATATCATCTTAGTGCCATTGGTGCACTTATGTATCTTGCTAATCGTACAAGACCGTGATATTGCTTTTTCTCGTTAATTTATTAGGCCAGTACGCCTCCACTTCCAACCAAGACATTGGAAAGGTATCCAACATATATTGCGTTATCTCAGCGGAACTACAGATATGGGCTTATTCTATTCAAATAAGTCGAAAGAAAAACTACTCGGATATGCAGATGCAGGATATCTTTCAGATCCGCATAAAGCTAGATCACAAACCGGCATGTTTAACTACAATGGAACTCAAGTATCTCATGGAGATCCGCCAAGCGTACAATGGTGGCTACACATCAAATCATTCAGAATTCTTTGCACCACGGTTAGTCGAATGCATATGGCTCGCATCGATGATCCACCATATTAAAGAATCATGTGGGCTCTCCTCTGTCAAAGACAAGCCAACAATATTATTCAAGACAATGTCGCATGGCTGCAATAAATCAAAGGAGGTTACATCAAAGGAGATAGGAACCAAACACATTTCCGCAAAATTTTTTGTACGCGAGCTTCAGGAAAGATGGTGAAATTGATGTCGGTAAATCCCGATCAGTGATAATCTGACGGATCTCTTCACGAGGCATTAAAGAACTGGCGTTACCAGAAGATTAATTTACAAGGTTGAATGAAAGAAGTGAGGGATGTTCTGACATGAGGGCATGTGGAAATTCAGTATAACTAAAATAACCTTATCAGGTTTACTCCACTAGGTTTTTCTTTGGCGATTTTCAACGGTCTGACCAAGGATTTATTCTTAATGTTGCTTGGTGTTCAGGGTGTATTATAAATATTGGATTTTGAGGCTGACTATGACATTCAGATCGATTTCAATGTCAGTTCAATTGTGTACTTAAACCTGACTCAGTTACAATGTCATTCATTTAATGTGTGACTTTTGGCTTTCTCACTATTAGCGTGTATGATTTGTGTAAAGGCTTTTGGCCATCTATACTCTGGCTTTCATGTTAAGACTGTCGGCGTAGAAGGCCAAAGATGATCAAAGAATTCTCTGAGATTCTCTTTGTCCTTCTTATTTCTCTCTAGTTCTTTTGGTTTGAGAAATATCAGTCAATGCCTCAAGTAGTATTTATGGTTTAGATCTCTCAGCACACTAAATTATATATTAATAATTTTCTATTATAATCATTATTTCATTCTTGCTTTTGGCACCAATGTCGTTTCTGTAATGGTAAGTCAAATTTATGAATTTTAAAAGTTATATTCTTCAGAATTGTTCAAATGTTTACCTTCACTATCAACAGATTATTATTAATAATATTAAGTTGTTTTTATTTTCTATTGACAATAATTTAAATTGTAGTTAATTTTATTGAACTCAGTTCTCACTGAGTCTATCTCAATAATTCATTTGATATCGTTCTTGCAGTTAAATTTCATGTAGAAGTGCATTATTATTCATTAATTATTATTGGTAATTAATTTTCAGATGGTCTCCTACTTTTCTTTTGAATTTGTCCATACTTAAAGTAGTGGTCTACTCTTAGTTCTTTGTTTTATTGTTTGTTTTAGTTTCAGACTCAATGTCAGCACTTTTCTTCCAGTTACATCTCAGGCATCTGATGCCATCATAATCTCAACAAGTTCTGCTTTTTCTTTTTCATCCAGGCAAACACACATTCAGACACCATTTGTTATTATACTTTCGTAAATGTACGTTCACGATCACCCTATTAGATTTTTCTTCTTTAAGGTCAATACATCCTTTTACCAAATCTCATTTTTTTTTCTTCTAAAGTTCTTATCTGTTTCACAATCCAATTTGAGGTGCGCAATATCTACAGATAAAACTTAATAGAAGATTACAAAGATTTTTCAGTTGAGTCGGCCTTAATAAAATCAAAACAATCTACAGCCAAAAAATCTAACAATGGAAAGAATCTTACCTTTTGAATTAATTCTTGGGTTCTAGATCGCTGTGTTGATTTCTCACAATTCTATAATTGAAGAAAACAACTCTATTGGAAAACGAAAAATATATATTTTTCCTATTTTCTTAATCAGATTTGGAAGAAATCTTATCATATAATTATGTTTCAAGCCTATTGCTGACCTTCTCGAATTCTTGAAGTTTAAATGGGAAGGTGTCACATAAAGAAAAGAAATTTTATAATAATAATCTCTCTTTCTTTTCTTTTTATACATGGATTTTCTGAACTTACCCCTTATACCCATGACAATTAATTTAATTCAATGAAATTATTTTTATTTCCTATTTACTATTTGAAAATCAAAGGCGACCTATAGGAAAATTTTGTAAATTAAGTATCCTTTATAAAGCACAAGGTTCGCATGAACTTGGTCTTCAAAAAACATCTATCAAACCTATAATAGGTCTACAGCTTGCCTTCCATTGACCTATTTTGCAGCGTCATGACAAATGTTCTCTTGAAACTCTTCTCCCATTTGAGGGTTAATCTACACAGCTCCGTTCCTCTGCTGAACCCAGGTTCTTCTCAACAATAATCAACCTCAGCTTGGAACTCAGTTCTGTTAATAAAAACTGATAATAGAGCATCCTTTTGCATCCTCCTTGCCCAGCAGCGGTATAACATTCACATAATTCTTCCTCGGTATCTTGCTGCTGTCATGCTTTGCAGTTGTGTTTTCAGAATTGTGGTTTCTCTCAAATGTTGGAGGCTGGGAAGCTGTTGAAACTCAATAAGTCCTATCACAATTATGGTTTGGAACTAGGTTTTTACAACTCAGTATAGGGTTGGAATTGTTTTTGACACAATAAGAAAAAAAGGGCATTAGTCTTGCACCACCTGTTCTATTTATTGTTTTCCGCAGTTTTCATTGCTGTACCTCAGAAATACAATACTTGTGATAGATTCTCAAACCCGATTATTTTCAAATGTCACTCAGAGTTAAAGTAAGATCTTTGATCTTCTATGTTGAAATGGTTGATGTTTTCTCTTTGATAGGGATATCTTCCATTTGTCGGACAATAAAGGTTGTCATCGGCTGTTTGCATCTCGTTATGGCACAAAGTCTTCCTTTGTTTGCGGCATCATCCTTGCTGCTCCTACCAACATCATCCTCACCAATCATTACTCTCAATGTTTTTCTATCATGGAACATTATCAACTTAGCTTTAATACCTCTACAACTTCAGTAACATTCAGGCTTCGGCATCATTATAAATGGCCACTGGTTCATCTATGGGAGGGGATATATCATAACCAATTGTCAACATATCTTAACCAAACACGGAACATCAATCATGGTTTCCAAAAAAATTATAAACATCTTGAATTTATCTTGCCAAGTACCTTTCTTATCGCTAGTCATCCCTAAACTAAAAAAGACTTTCAGTTCAATCACCATTCAGGTTCTGGACATAAACACCTCTGTTCTCATAACTCAACTTTGAGGTTTTGTAGACATCTTTGCTAATAATTGATGAAAATCCACATCAAGGTCACTCTATATTGTACATGTCCTCAACATAACTTAATAGGATCTATGTGTCATCTGCCACCATGATGTAAATAAACATCCATGCATATGTTTTTTGAGATTAAAATGTCACCTGTAGGGGGACCAGAAAACACAAATCAATTAAATAAACATCCCTTAGACTCAGTTACATTGTGCATTATTGATATGATAACCAACAAACCACTTAAACCAAATGGTAACATTCCAAGAAAACAACACAAAAATGGCGGCGAGGTTGCTGACAATTGCGCAAATCGATGAAAATGAAATTAACGCCTTTGGTAAACAATTTCTAGATAGTTCGAAACTTTGAGTTTGTTTTGTAATTATCAAGGATTTTTGTCATAAAGGAACATGGGCGGTTAACGAGATGAAGGAAGAAGGGAGAAACCACACAGTTCCTCTTTGGCGAAAGTTTTGACAGATTGATAAAGTGAAATTAGAATACAATCTCCCAAGGTTAGAAGCCCTTAAGCTTTTTAAGTTGGATACCAGGCAGTGGCCTCATAAAAGTTTAACCACCGGGCTGGTTTATGCCAGCTGAAATTAAATCAGTTTGATTGTTAACGAGATCGATAATGATGAGAGTAATTCTATTCTGGTAAATCTGTGATCTTTGAACAAAGTAGAAATTAATGTGTAAGTGGGATATCAAACAAAACATGGTTTTTCTTTTGCACTTTCTCACTTTATAAATCAGAGTTACTAGGAATAGGATATTCATAATTTCAAGCATTCACTATACCGAATGTATAGCAGATGTTGACAATTTCTGAAAATCGCCCAGCAATTCCTATGATGGTAGAATCTTGTGAGTTTCTCTTAATATAAGAATTTATCTCTTAAGTTAGTAATGGAAATGAGAAAGTAACTATTATAAGTTCAATAATTTGTTTATTCTTAAATCATTACCAGTTCACTCTTGGTATGTTCACTAGTCGAACTAATCAGTATATATATTAACCATAATACAAAGTTTGTAAAACAACATTGATGTGAGTTGTTTTACATAATAAAACAAACTAAAAGATTATTTTCATTAATCTAAAAAACTAACAAACTTGATTTCAATACTTGGTAACTCAATTTTTTGGTCATTGTTCATATTTCAATAATATATTTCTTAATAAAATTGTTATTTGCATAATTTTGGTTTCATTTATTTTTAGATTTGTTGATCTTATCATGACTTTTAGTTTTTTATCGTTGTGTCTCATTCGATGTTTGTTGTGATATTTATTTTGTAGAATTCAGCAGATTAGGGTGATAAATATATTAGATTGAATAGAGCCGATAAATCAAATAATGATGAAATTCTTATCTTATAATTGGCTATCAGTATTCTCCAGATTTATCATGTTAGACGATTGTATATGATGTTATTTAGCCTTCATGATTTTTAGTGATTTATATCTTTGTTTTTATAGTGTTTTAGGTTAAAATTAATAAAATTATTTTCTTTTAAAATGTTATTCAATACTCACAGCTATATATAAAATTAATATATGTGGCAAAAGTAAGTCTTATCAATGTACCTTCAGATAAGGAATTTATATTGATTCAGGGATCAATAGATTACTTTAATTAAATAAAGGTCAAAATATTTTGTTTTTTTAATTCACTTTAAAAATCAAGCCTCATTCTTAAAATATTGCAAAATAAACCAACAAAACGTCAAAATTGTAGTTTTTAGAAATAATAAATGGATCATTGCAACACAATGATACAATAACACTCCATTTGACTAATCCATTGCCCCTTTGAAATAATAATAATATTAGTTTGTTTTGAGTGAAAGAAATAAACTGACCAAAAAAAAATGTTCTTTTCACTGAAAAGAAATTGAAAATCAAAATGAAGTTTCAATGAGTCAAATATGAGAATAAAGCCAATTGTCCCAAAAAAATATAGAAGTGGTCCAGTCCAACGTTGGTTTTGTACCTATCGTATCAAATTTATATATAATTGATAAAGTCATTATCCACAAATTTTATTTATTTATTTTCATTGCTGTCATAAGTTGATGTAAGTCGAAATTGCATGATATTTAGTTTGTGATATTATTTTTAAAATTAAACATAGGTCAAAATCATGTGATCCACCACAAGAATTATGTTTAAACGATTTATTTTTATCTGTTTGTAATATGTTTTCAAACGTTGGTGTACCAAAAGCATTAAAAGGTAATTATTTGTATAAACAAACTTTGTTTTTAAAGACTATCATTCAGTAAAAAACATTTTGTAATGTTTTTCCCTCAGTTGCAAGGATGTTTAGACAAAAACACATTAAAGTTATTTTTAATTGTTTCATTCGGATTTTGTAGTTCATTTTAAAAATAATTGTTAATTATAACATAATAATTATATATAAAATAATGTTTAATTTGTTTAAAAATTAACTCTAAGTTGTAATATTTAATAATAATAATTATGCAGCGAGGGTGGCTCACTTGATAATAAGTTCTGAAAGCAGAGATCAAACTGTGGAGACTCAGTTTACTTGATATCAGATTCCAACCGAGATGATAAATTGGGTTAGAATACTTTATCTTTCTTTCGATTTAGTCGCGAACGTGAGTTTTATTGTTTCTTGATTAAATGTTTAAATTAGTTGAAACGTATAATTATTTATTAATTTTTTAATTGATTCGACCTTTATTAAGTCTAGTTCGAGTAGCTTGACTTTTTTTAAATGTCGGTTTTGAATATTTGAAAAAATTGATCAGTTAATGACTTTTAAAGTTTTTTAAATGTAAATTGAAATTTAAACTAGTAATATCGATTATTTCGATTATACTTTTTCAATGTGAACATTAGAGTCTACCCAGTATTGTTTCCGTTAAATTTCTTTAGTTATTGAAGGTTATTCTATCATCAACAAGATTTAATTGAGTCTCCCATAATTATAAAAAATGATATAAAGAATTATATTCATTGCAGAATTATTATTATTATTTTGACTTCATAATTAATGTAATTATTAAAATATCATTAAAATATTAAATAGGGGAAATCCTTGATTATAATAAATCAACATAGAACAAAGGAATTCCAGTAGATTTTGTCCAGTGATACCATTATAATTTACAAAAATAGGAAAAGTTAGAAAATAGTGTGAGAGAAAACAGTGGCAGGAGACAGGAGAGTGGGTGTGGTGTGGGTGTGAGCAATAGGCATTTGCTCTTTTTCTCATAAATATTAATAATTATTGGTGTCATTTTTCGTCCATATCGCGGAGCGAAATAGTTCCAAAAAAAATAAAAAATAGCAACAGACCAAAAAATTAAAAAATAAAAATAAAAAAAGGGAAGAGAAATTAGGAAAAGAGAGAGTAGAGTTAAAATATATGATGAAAGGTTGATGTTGTGTTCGTGGTTTGGTTTGATTCAAATATATGGGCATCCTCATTTCAAAATGAGTGATTAGATTAACAGAGTAAAGCTAAGAAACTACAAACAAATGTCTTGAAATAGGTGTATCTGAATTTGAATCTCGTTCTTGTGAGAGGAATTATTAAGGGTGTTGCTAACGTAATTTGTCTGTTTGACATTAAATTAGTCTGGTTTTTTTGGTCATAACTTAATTAGATCTAAACAAAGTGGGTAGATTCAAGTGTCAGGATCAGCCAAAACACAGGAAAACAAATCTCATGACGGAGTGTAGCCTGGGGGATTTGGACCCTATTCGAACCGAAATTCGTCTGACGAGGGTTGAGGTTCGCATGACTTGCATAGCTGATTATGTTTCTGATTTATATTTACATTTTTGTCAGATTAATTAAGATTTGGGCTGGGCGTAACGATATCATTTCAGTCCAGGTGGAGTGGAGTTCCGTCCCAAGTAAGTGAAACTTGGGATAATCTGGCGAAATGGTCATCTTCAAATTTGGACCACAGTAGACCGGAAAGAATTTTATAAAGGGAGTCTGAACGTGAAATATTTAATAGTCTGTGGAAATAAAAATCACGATAAAATAATGATCGTAAATCTCTGTCTCCAGACTTACCGCCACTTAAATCACATTCTGACATCTTTGCATCGTGATATACTAAAGTATGATTCCTTGGCGTGATAAAGATATCCATACGTGTCATTTGTCATACATGCATTAGGCATCTTCTCAATAATTTGCTTGTATATCTCTAAGCGTTGAGATAGACCTCATCTTATTTTTGCTTAAAGACAATGATTTCTCGATCCTCTCTCAAGTGGAAACAGGAGGAATCCTTTAGATATGCACTCATAGCTCTTCCATATTAATTGTTGAATCCATATAAAGGACTCAGACAGTGATTCTAGCATCACTTGAAGTTTGAAAAGTAAATTGAACCTTTATAACATTTGGTTCGAGCTATGACAGCTGGTGTTGGTCATCTTTCCAATAATCTTCAGAATATATATTTGGATCTCACTTAGGTGTCTGATATACTAGTATTTGATCATGATGATGATTTGTGCTAACTTGAAGTTGACAGCTCATTACAGGTACTCATAATTGAATGCTGCTCGGTCATTGGTCTCTAGAAGTCTTTGAGTTCTTGCCTCTTAGAAGGGTATCTTCAAGAACGCTAAGCTGGTGATTCTAGTTCCTCTTCTCTGATACCTGTGGTGATCATACTTTTCTCTTTCTTGAGATTCTCGATATTTCATACAGCTGTTCTCCGGTGGCGATAGATTGCTTGGCCTTCTATATGTAAGTGCAGATGATAATACATTGAAATTAAAGTGAGATTGGTAGACCTAACAAATATATTATAGTTAGCTCAGCCAAAGAAAGATGATGGATTGGAATCATTATGGCGTTCAAAAACTATTTTTGGTTTTATGATTTGATAAAGCTAAGAAAATATAAAACCTTAACTTTCTTTTTGAAACAAGAATATTTATCTTTAAACTTTTTGGCTAAGTCCCCAACAGCATTCAAACGTTTCATGACTAATTTTCACGTGGGCCAGTTGTTTATCTCAGAGTTATTATGGTTAACATCATTGGACTTTTCAGTATGTCAAATTATGACGTAAAAACTGTTAAGACCATGTATGTAAAAGATTTGTATTTTATATTATTTGAGATAGTGCAATTAAGATTGGTTTTGTTTGTTACTTCAATTGTACAAGGAGTCATACAGTATTAAGTACAGACTTCATAAGTCGGATCATCTGACAAAGATTGTTGGAGTTCTGAAGTCTTCTGCATTACCTATAAAATTACTCTGCAATCTATATCTATGTCTCTTAGACCAAATTCCAACGATCATTTGGAAAATTGCACCATCTATGTTTAATCATGGGACATATCGTAATAGCATTAACTAAATCCCTAAGACAAATGCAACAAAGATGAATAAATAACTCATCACCCATCATAAATAAAATAAACAATGGAAATACTAATTTAGTGTCATACCTTTTACACATATACGATATGAAGTAATTTGACCTCAGTCTCATTCGATCATTCTTTGGTAGTATTTAGAAACCATCAGTTAAATTTTGTTTCACTTTTCATATAGCTTCGTGTAGCATAAATGGATCTGGGCATGGTATCATTCCACCTCAACAGGCACAAATGAAATACACATTTCACTTTGCTTAACTAGATGGTATCGTTGCAATTCCTATTCAAACTAATGCGCTTTACAAATTAATCAAATTCTCAATAACAAGATTGCATGTAATTTTCTTGATCGATATTGATACTCCAAATTAAACATGATAAGCGAACAAGTAGAATGAAGCGTAAACTCATTAGCTGAAACAAAGTATGCATTGAGATAAAATATAAAGATATGGTACCAACTCTCGCAGAACTAAGGGACCTAAAATATTAACGAATGGGATAAACTCACAACCCCAGTAAATATTCACAAAACAGTTTCGTGGATCAAAGTTTCAATCACAAAACAAATCGTAGATGTTATTCACCAAACTTTCCTATTCAAGTAGTTGGAACATTAAAAATTTTCCTTCAAAACATTCTCAAAATCCATTTCGCATAATAAAATGCGTTCAAAACAATTATATAATTGATTAACGCTCATATCAAATTTCAAAATCACGCATTTCAAATATATTTTCTCACAATAAATCAAATATCAAATGGTAAAATTGTGTGAGACTTTTTTAAATGATTATTCAAATCCGCCATTATTCATAGGCTAATGGGCGAAACAATCTTAATCTTAATGTAAACAAAACGCGATCGCAGGGTTAAAATCATTACATTCTGCTGAAGATATAAATAATCAACCTATTATTCGGGTTAACAAGGGCAGAATAGTGTCAAGCTATTATTAAGTTGATAAATGAACTACGAGTCAAATATTTCATTTTAAGGTTGATAAGTAAATCTGTATCTGTTTGTAACAATAAGAATGAATCAGACCACTGTATAGAAACGTTGTTTGATCCATGGATAATCAACGAATAAATAAAACGAAAACACCCGTAAGCGAGATTATATATATAAATTCGGTTTAAAATTTTTCATCATCAAAATGGCGTAAAGAAACAAGCGTTCTCTTTTGAAAATGGAAGCGTTAATATCCATACGACATAAGCGTAATAATTTTTGAAAAGGCTGGCGTTGGTCATACCACAAAAGTGTTTGAACCTTGGTAACTAGGTCAGACGATTTCTCGAAAATATCTCAAATCTTAATATAATATGAAGAAATGTCATTATTACTTTTCGTAGTATTATGTGGTTTGAGATCTCAAACTTTTGTTAGTAATAAATATTCAATATTAATATTATTGAAGTATTATTATATAACTTTCTAAATCCATTATAATAGTAAAAAGGATCCAGAAGTTTATGAGTTTAAAGAAGTTATATTCTTCAAGGATTCATTCTCAATATTTTATCCTATATATTTATTATTATATGTGAGGTATTTTAATTTTAATGACAATAATTTAAAATTTACTAGTTTTAATTTTTTCATTGAACTCAAATTCTTGATGTATCTCAATAATTTATTTGACTTATAGTGTGCTTTGATTAATTTCATAATAGAAATTCTTATTATTATTGTCATTATTATTTTTCAAATATGGTCTCTTCATTTTCAAATTTATCATACTTAAACTAGTGATCCCTCTCTTAGTTCTTTATTTATTTATTTTTTAATTTCAGACTAATATCCTTATAACTTTCAAATTCATCTCAAACACATACAATACCTCACCATCTCAACAATTCTCCTTTTCTTTCATCAAACATGGCTTACCTTCAAATTATTTATTTTATTTACTTAACTTTTCAATATGATATTTTGTTCCAATCTACCTATTAAGTTTTTTTCTTTAAAAGTTAATAATATTTTTACACAAATCACAAAATTTTTTTCTTCCCTAAAAGTTCTTGTCTGTTTCACCCAAGAATCAATTTACCGAAAGTTATTTTCATCTTCTTTTTGGAATAAAACAGCCAAATTTTGAATTTTAAACAGTCAAAACCTCCCATGAATCAACAATCTACAGTAAAATCAGAAAAATAATGGGAAAAAATCCTTTTTTGAATTAATTCTTAGTTCTAGATACATGTATTAGATTACCATATGATCTCACAGATGGAAGGCAACTCCTCATGGAAGAAACCTTGAAAATATATATATTTTCCTATTTTTCTTTAATCAGTTAGGAAAATCTTACATCTTATAATTTATATGTTTGAAATATGTGGCTTCTCGTTCTTTGAAGTTTGAAATTGGAAGAGTGTCTGAAAGAAATTTTATAAATAATAATCTCTCTCTTTTCTTTTTCTTTTTATACTAGGGTTCCCCTATAGACTTACCCTTATACCATAAACAATTAGGCTAATTAATGAAATTATTTTTTATTTCCCTATTTTACCTAATGGAAAATCAAAGGCGTGATGCTATAAGGAATTTTGTTTCATTTCCATATCTTTTACAAACAGCAAAGAAAGTTCACCTTGAACGTGCCAAAAACTTTCCCATCCAAACCTAAATAAGTCCTTTTTGCCTTCGACCCTATTTTCTGACGTCTAAACAAACAAAATGATACTCTTAAAACTCTTCTCCCATTTGAAAGTTCATCCTACACAACTCCGCATACTCATAGGCTGCAAGGTGCTTTATCAACAACTCAAATCAAACATAACCGAACTCA
Organism: Tetrastigma voinierianum; assembly: GCA_016808115.1. NCBI lineage: Eukaryota > Viridiplantae > Streptophyta > Magnoliopsida > Vitales > Vitaceae > Tetrastigma > Tetrastigma voinierianum. Next base: position 94,054 of record JAEQBH010003204.1, read on the forward strand.
GAACACCAATTGTAAAGCTATAATGACATCAACACCATCACTCCTTACTAAACACTTCAAATTGCTAACATTCACGCATGAATTCTTCCGCAAATGCCATGTCCCTTAACTTTTGGTTGTGTTTTTCAAGAATTATGGTTCTATAATATTGAATGGAAATAGCTAAAAACTGGTAAAATCCTATCACATTATGGTTTTGAACTAAAGTTTTTAACTAATATAGAGTTGAGATTGTTTTTTGACACCTATGAGGTATGTGGTCTTCCACACTGCCTATTATTCTTTGTTTTCTGTTTTACCATTTTCTGCCACAAAGCCAGCCGCGTGATGATTCCCTCCGCCAGGTCATTTACCTAAATGTCCTCCGAAGAAGTTAAGAAATAAGGTATTTAGTCTTCCTGTTAAATAGGTTTGAAGTGTTTTTCTTTGTGGGGACTCTTCCCATTCAACGGACAAGGTTGTCATCCTTGTTTGCCTCTCATTCCTTTCTTTTAAGTCTTCCCTTTGTTTGCGATAGTATTATTACTCCTACCAACAACATCATCCTCATAATCATTACTCTGTCTTACTATATCATAAAGACATTATCTAACAACCATCTTCTACATTCATTAACATTGAGAAACTTTCGATCATTTATCAATTATTACTGGTTCATCTATATGGGAGGATATATCTATAACCAAATTGTGTATTACATGTCATATATCTTGACAAACACGAACATCAATCTCATGGTTTACGAAAATTGTGCTTATCAGATTTATCTTACTTAGGCCCTATTTGATAAACTATTGAAAATGTTCAAACCATTAAAAATGAAATTTTTCAATGGTTTTAATTTTTCAATATGTTGTCCATAAAATTTTAGGAAACAATTGAAAATTTTAAATGAAAAGAAGCGTGAAAGGTATAAGTGGTAAAGACACCTACTTAACGTGGAATGTAGAATCGGTCAACAAAAAAATTAAATGAAAATAAATTGATTAAAGCCATATATATAAATGAGAATATTTTGCAAATATCTCTTAGGTTAGTTGGATAGTTTAAAAAGTTTATATTCTATTGGTTATGTTTTAAACATATTTATGTCTTTTGGATAATATTATTAGAATAAATATTTTTACATATTTTTTTTAAACTATGTTACAATAATTAATAATTGTAGTGAAAAATAAAATATTATTAAAAACTCTATTTATTTTGGATAATATGTAATTTAATGATAATAAAGGTAAATATGTAAAATACATAATTTTTAGTATTCAGCATTTACAGTTATCAAACAATATATTTATCTTCAGCATTCAATTGTTAGTAACTTATCAAATAGTTTTTCTGATCTGAGATTCAATACTTATGAAATTCGACACTTAATTTTGGCCTTATTTTTCGTGGCTTAATTTTTCGTTTTATCTGACAGGCGCGAATGCGGCTGTTTATCCCGTAGTCATCCTAAACTAAAAAAAGACTTTCATTCATCACCATTCTAGGTTCTAGGACATAAGCATACTCTACATTCTCATAACTCAACTTTGAGTTGTAGACATCTTTAACATTAATAATTGATGAAAATCATCAAGTCTCCACATGTTTTATTTTATTATTGCTTTCTTGTGCATGAGAAAGTGAGATGCGCACATGTCCTCAACATAACTTAATCGGGATCTATATGTCATCTACCACCATGATGTAAATAAACATCCACATGCCCTTCCATGTTTTATATTAAAATATCACTAAGCGGGATTACTTGAAAACTGAATCGATTAAATAAACGTCAGCGTTCGATTGGCGGAATTATTGATAAACAATAACCAACGAACCATAAACCATTAGTGGCATTCAGAAACACAGCAAATGGTAGAAGTTCATGACCATTACTTATGTCGTCTGAAAATGAAGTCGTAGCCTTTGGTAAACAAATTTCTCGATAGTTGTTGAAGTTTGTTTGTAATTATCCAAGGATTTTTTGTCATAAAGGAACATGGACAGTTATAGAGATGAAGGAAGAAGAGAGAAACCCTAGGGTTCTCTTTGGCCGAGTTTTTAAAACAAATTGATAAAGTGAAATTAGGGCATTCTAATCTCCCAAAGTTAGAAGCCCCTAAGCTTTTAAGTTGGATTAGGGCAAAATTATGCCTCATAAGCTGCTTACATGGCTGATTTACTTGACCTAGTTAACATGTTTGGTTATTCGCGGATCAATGGCAAACAGTAGATTTTATTATACAAAGGAGTAAAAAAATCACGATCTTTTGGACAGTAATTTAATGTGTAAGTGGGATATCAAAACATAAGGGTTTTCCTTTTCTCCTTTACCAAATCGGGATATAAGGAATAGGATATTCCTCAATTTAACAGTTCTTCCTTAGAATATCTTCTTAGATGTGAATGATTTCTAATCCTTGTAGTCCTATAGATGATAGAATCTTGTGGGTTTCTCTCAATATGAGAATTTATCTCTTAAGTTAGTAACTTGGGAAATGAGAAAGCCTTTAGTATAAATTCAAATAATTTATTTATTCTTAAATCATTACAGTTAACAAATTGCTGATTAGATGTTTGAGAACTAATCGATATGCTAAATAAAACATATTACAAAGTTTGTAAAACAACATTTGATGTAATTGTTTTTATAATAAACAAACTAAAATTATTTTATTAATCTAAAAATAACAACAGTTTCAACGATAACTCAATTTTTGGTCATTATTTCATATTTCAATAATATATTTCTTAATAAAATTGTTATTCATAAATTTTAGTTTCAATTATTATTTTGAATTTAGTGTCTTATCGCGACTTTTAGTTTCCTGTTGTAATCTTCATTCCCATTATTTGTTGATATTTATTGATTAAGCGATTGGTGAGCAAAATATATTAATTGAAATAAAATTCATCAAATCAAATAATATTAAATTACTATAAATCGCTATAGTATTATCAAATTTATAGCATTTGAGCCGATTTAGTCTGCTCTTAACCCGAGTGTTATTTCATCCTTCATGATTTTTAGTGATTTATTATACTGTTTTGTGGTGTTTGCTAGTTTAAATTAGTAGAATTATTTTCTTTTAAAGAAAATCATTATTAATACTAACTTCATATAAGAATTAATATATGTAAAAACAAAAAAAAAAAGTAAAAAAGAATCCTTATATTTTTAAATAAGGGTATATTGGTCAGGATCAATAAGTTACTTTTAATTAAATAAAAAAAGGATTAAATATTTTGACATTTTAATTCACTTTAAAAATCAAACTTTTATTCAAAACTTTGCAAACATAAACCAACAAAAAACGTCAAATTACTTGGTTTTAATCAGCAAATGAATCCATTACAACTACAATGAATTACACGATAACACTCCATTTATTAAATCCAGCTGCCCCTTTGAATAATAACCAATGTAGTACATTTTGGTGAAGAAATATAAGAAGAGTGATGACCCAAAAAAATGTCTTTTCACCTGAAAAGAGGAAGATAAGAAATCAGTAGACTCATGATCAATATGAGAATAAAACAATTATTAAAAAATAAGAAGTGGTCATTAACGATTGGATTTTGTACCTATCGTATCAAATTTATATATAGGTTAAATAAAAATCATTATCCCAAATTTTATTTATTTATTTATTTTTCATGCTGTCATAAGTTGATGTAGAAAATCCAATGCATGATATTTGGTTATGATATTATTTCAAAATTAAACATAAATTAAATCATATGATCACCACAAATTATTAAATTTCAACGTTTATTTTATCTATTTACTTAATATGTTTTACAAACAATTAAAGATTGTGCCAAAAAAACATTAAAAGGTAATTATTTGTGTAAACAAGCTTTGTTTTTAAAAGAAATTGAAATGTGTAAAACACATTTTTGTAATAGGGTACCTCAATTATTACAAAAACAAGATGTTTTGAGCAAAACACATTAAAGTTATTTTTAATTGTTTCATGGTTTTAATAGTTATTTTAAAAATAATTGTGCATGGTGATATGTATAATAATTATATATAAATAATGTTTAAATTTTATTTAAAAATTAACTAAAGTTAGCAATATTTAATATATTAATACCATGAGGGGTGTCTCAAACAAATATCAAAGGATGCAAGCGAATCAAATTTGCTTTCGAGCTCAATTTATAGAATACTTTCGAAAATTCAACTCCCGAAGTTAATCGAATTCGAGTTAAATTATCGTAATACTTGACTCGATTTAGTCGCAAGCTTAATCGAGTTTTATTGTTTTATGAATTAAACAGACTCAGGTCAGAAGTTTGAGTATAGTGTTATTAATTTTTAATTGATTAGAGCTTTATTAAGTCTAGTTCGAGGTAGCTTATTTTTTAGGCCAGTTTCGAATCTTGAAAAATTAGTTAGGATTTGTTTCAAAATTTTTATTGAGTCAGACAAAGCTTAATCCTTTGTAAGTTGGCTGATTTACCTCCTACTTGGTATAAGACATTAGGTCTACAATGGCTGCTTTATTTAAATTTCCTTTAAAGTTATTGAAGTTGTTATATAACTTAAGGATTAGTCACGTCTCTATAATTATAAAAAATAATTATAGAATTATAATTAATACAAATTATTATTATTATTTTGACTATAATTAATGTAAATTATTAAAATATCATTAAATAGTAAATAGGGGAAACCACTTGATTATAATAAATCCAACATAGAACAAGGAATTCCGATAGGGCCTTATTGATGAAGCCATTATAATTTACAAAAATGGGAAAAGGTTATAAAGAAAATAGTGTTAGAGAGAAACAGTGTGCGAGAGAGAGAGAAGTGTAGGTGCATTGCCGGGTGCGTGACGTAGGCATTGCTCTTTCTACAAATGTGTCAGTCTTGCGTTATATTTTCGTCCATATCATGGGCAATAGTTCAAAAAAATAAAAGAGAGTAACAGACCAAAATTAAAAAATAAAACAAAAAAGGGAAGAGAAATTAGGAAGAAGTGAAGTTAAATCTTATGTTGAAGTTGATCTTTATGTAATGGATTTGGATTCAGTTTCAAATATAACTAGCTATCTTTCAGAACTAATTGATGGTCGAATGGTAAACTAAATTTCTAAGAAAACAATCTTGTTTGAAATAAGTCTTATAAATTTGGACACATTCTTGTAGAAATTATTCAAAGGGAGGCTATGTTGCACTAACATCAGCTAATTAAGTGATATTAGAATGGTCGCGGTTTTGATCCCATGCCCCAGTGTGCTAAATCAGGTGGAGTAATTGAAGTGGATAAATGGGCAGGAAGCAATCTCGCCCAGAAATAGGTGCCAAGATTTACAGGCCTGTTGCACTCAGTGATCGGGGAGTTAGGTGCGTAGTGAAGCCCCATTTTATGTTTTAGTTATGTGCTGACGTTGGAATTAGTGTGATTGTTTGGGCCGCTGTTTTGACCATCACTCATCAAATTAGTGATTCAAAATTTCAGAGTAAATTAGACTTATTTGGATGGCGATATAGCAGGACAGGTGTCTTCTAAATTTGGACCACATTAGACCCGAAGGAAATTTTTCTAAAAGATTCTATTTGCAAAATATTTGACCAGTACTGCGAATATATGAAAATCTGAAGATAAGAATAAATGATGGTAATATCGCATATCAACTTTTTCCTCTTAAATATTTTTAACGTCATCAAATGATATTTTAAAGTGTAGTTCATGGCGTGATAAAAGATATCCATCTGTGTCATTTGCTTTATGCCATGCATTGGGCATCTTCTCAATAGGCACTTGTGTATATCTCTAAGCATTAGAATAAGAGCTCATCTTTTTGCTTAAAGACAATGATTTCTCCCATCTCTCAGAGTGAGGCGGAAGGAAGAATAACTAACTAGATATGCCTCTCTTAGCTCTTCCCATGTGTTGGCGAATCCATATGGCAGGACTCAGACAAGTGATTACAACATCCCGCCGGTGTAGAACAATTGAACCTTTATAACATTTGGGGTTGACCTATTCGGCTGTGGGTGTTGAAGTAATCATAATGTCCTTCCCAAATGCTCAATTCAGGATCTAAGCCAGTGTCTAGTATACTAGTGTTGTTGAACAGCGATGAGTGTGCCGGAAGAAAAGCAGGATTGTTGGCCTCGATTCTGTTTTGCCTCATAATTGAATACTCTTATACGGAGTATTGGTCTCTAGAAGTCTTTCGGAGAGTTCTTTGCCTGCGGGTATGTCGGGAGCGACAACTAGTACATTCCTGATTTTGTGCATTCTCATTGCACTTAGGTTGAGTGTGCTCCTCACTCTTGGATTACTCGTATTCTCTCTAACTCAATATCAGTTGGCGTTAGTTATGCCGGCCTTCTATGCATGTAAGAATGCGGAAATGATAATACATTAAATTAAAGGTAAATTGTGAACAACTTAACTCTCATTATGATTGCTTCCGATAAAGACCAGTAGTTTAGATCATTACTGGTTAAATAATTTTTTGAATTTTTGTGAAGAATTTTATTAAAAGCTACTCAGAAAAATCAGCTCCGAACTAACAGCTTTCTTTGGCGAATATTTATGCTAAAACTGCTTCAGTGTGGCGGCATAAAACTTTTGTTTGACTAATTTTACATAGACCAAATTGTTGCTCAAGTTAATATAATAAAAAAAAAAAAAAAAAAAAAAAAATTTTTTTTTTTTTTCTTGTCATTAGGAACTTTGCAATGTGGTATGGCGCCAACTTGTTTAAGGTGTGTATAAAAATTTGTTTTTGCTATTATTTAGATGATGCAATTAAAATTGGTTTTTGTTTAATTCACTTCAAATTAATACAAGTCATACAATGACCAAAGTGGAACTATAAGTCAGATATCATAAAACAAAGATTGATGAGAAAATTCTAAAATAACTACCCATACCTACTCAAAAATCACTATTTTGAAATACAATTGGAAGTTCTGAACTATAAATTGAATGAAATAATTTTTATCTAATGTTTCTTAAAAGAAAAATAAATCTAATCTAGTAGAATCAAGGATTTCTCTAAGTAAAAATAACACTGGAATAAAATCAGTGTTATGATTTTCAATTTGCGACGGGGTTAAAAAACAATCTTGTTTAGGACAAGAGTTCGATTTGTCGAGCAGAGGCCAATATAGAATTGGAATACCTCCACTCCTACACATTTCACTAATTAGTTAACCATGACCTAAACCGAGGTCAATGGGTGCAATAGCTACTTTTGAACTGATCCTCTTTAGATATGACTATTTTCCTAAACTAGCCTTTACATCCTCTACCCCAGAGCCCGGAAAATGCTTGCCACCATAGACAAGATAACCTGAGCCTTTTCCCAGTCAATTACAATGCCTCGATTACACAATCGATGGGTGCTCTCTCTGCGGGTACAAGTCTGTACTATCATGAGATCAAGATTGTCTGCCAAATTGAGATGAGACCTCTAAAGCATTAAATTGATTTATCAACAAATGAGTTATGCTGGGGAACACACTTTCGTTGTCACCTGAGGAACCTTGGTGGAGGTTAGAACTTCACTGATGTATCAGAATAAATCTTCAGTGCATTAGTTCAATGGATATCAATGCGATTTACCCCAAAGTGACTACTCTTTGCCCTCAGGTCATCCATCCCTGTGTCACTCAGGAGGATCCTGCAAATCAGAGCATAGATACAACTCTTTCTAGGTACACAACACTGATATTCGGAACAACTCATTAATAAAGCAACACCAATTAAATCAATCCAATTTTTATACCCACAGCAACATTTAAATCTCTGGTAATAAAAACAACAAATTCATTTCTAAGGAGCTTTCGTCCTTTCATAAATGCATTAAATAACAATGACTAGTTAGTCAAACAAATTCATTGAAGTGAAGAATGGCGAAATAAGCCAAAATCAGGAAAAATATCAGACTCACTTGATTGGACATAAATTAAACTTGATAGACAATAAATTTGGCTAGAGATCTTGCCATGTATCCACTACTCTAATCCTAAAGAAAACTAAATCTGAAAGAAAGCAAACAAGAAAACAAGAAAAATATACACAAGCAGTTTCGGCTTCTCCCCAGCTCAAAGTGTTGAGACGGCAAAAAAAAAAACTCCTACTCTCCGGGCTTCTATTTATAAATAATAATGGGCGCGAAAACGTAGCGAAAATCTCGACTTGAAAGCTCAAAGTCGCCTAGTCCACTTTTGATGTTGTGGCTAATGTCGTGACATTTTTAACATGATATCTGGAACATTACTGTTGTTAAGATTCTAAAATATGCAAGTCCAGCACAATGTTGTGGGTGATGTCATGACATTGCTCTTAATTATAACAATTCTAAGTTGCATTTCTTTGTGCAATGTCAGCGACTCTAAATGGCAATGTAGTAGACATTACTTTCTGATATTACCCCATGATATTAGCGACATTGCGCTTTGGTATGGCTCTTCTAGCCTTGCTGCGTTAGCCAGCGTTTCACGGACGGCCGATGTCGCTGACATTGAGTTGATGTTCAGAATCATATATCAATGCTCGTGACATTGGTTGTTGTCCGCGGCATTCTTTGGCGATGTCTTGATCTTCGTGAGCTTCTGACCAAATTAATCGGAGAAAATTCTTTGCTATGATGTCAAAGCATTCGTGCGCTATGATCGTGAAACAATTTACAATTTAATATCTTTTCTTTGTTGATAATGGCGATGTCTGCGACGCCCGTTCAAGATTACGCGTTCTAATGTGATGTCATTGACATTGCATCTTTTATGTTCTACTTACTTCATACTATGTCGTGACATTGATAACCCAGATATGTTGAAATTGTTGATCAATCATCCAGTGACATTCTTTTTGTTGCACATTCTTTGTTTTATTTAGCACTACCTAAGTTTTTGCTTATTTTCTTTAATACATTCTTTACTTTATTTGCACATTCTTTGTTTTTCTTTGCTTTACTGTTGCTTTGCTTTATTCTTTAAATTCCGGCAAAACATGAATTTGGGTGAAGACTCCATAGTTTTTTCATTAAATTGAACTTTTAAGTCTTCAATATACATGAAAAATGGGTTTAAAAATATAAGAGTTTTAGACTCATCAAACACCACCATCAAATTGACTTGATTGACCTCTCGAACTTGATTTTGGTCTTTGCATGAATACGAGTTTTGATGGCTTATAAGCGATTTTGTAGCCAGGTGCATATCTGAGTAAACTGTTGCGATTTTGTGACGAGAAGGAGCATTAAAAGTGGTAAGGGAAGGGGGGTGGACGGTTTCTTGACCAGTGAAGGAACGACATGAGCGGTTTTTCTTGATGGAAGGGATAGTAAAACGATTAACATTGTTTGGCCGATTGGTTAGTTGGATCTGAATCTCTTACTGTCTTTTACCTCTGTAACATCAAAGACATCAACAATCAACATTATGGTCAATTCAATTCAAAATAGAATAAGCTTAACAAACCTTTGGCAGGTAACCGATTGTGACCTTGTGACCTTGTTGCTTGCAGATAGAGCATGGCATTCTTTTTGCCACTGGCAGTTTTGTGCCATAATGTTTAGGTCTTTGCTCATTCTCTTCTCATTATCTTGTTCTTTGACCTTCTCTATTCTTTTCATGATGGTTATTGGAATCTTGATCATTTTATAGAACTTTTGCTTCTCAGGCATTATCTGGCCCGATAAGCAACTCTATATAGTCAATGGGATAGAAACCATAAATGAATCTATTAAATAACGTTTATTATTACTTTTAAACACATACCAGCATCATTGGCGTGATCACGAATATAATTTTGCTGAAGTGTATGATTCCATCTGACACCCATGATATGTGTTATCATAGCCTTTGATTTACTGATATTCAATATCTCATTGGCAACTCGCGGCACTATTTATATCCCTTGTTGATTTTGAAAGTGTTAGCTCAGGGACTAAAAGAATTGAACAACCATAATGGACCTTTCATACTAACCTATTCATAGTTTTCTTCATTACTCGGCTAAACGTCGTCTTAATTGACGCATATCTGTGTCTGAGATCCGAAACGTTGAAGCTTCACGTTGTTAATATCCATGGCTCATGACATCGATAAAGTGACTCTTACCATATGTGGTGGTGGTCATCGATCACAGTTTCTGCTCTTTCCGGGTGTTTTGCTGTATTGCTCTTGCAGATTGCTGGCTGGTGGGCCAGTTGCCTTCAAAATTGCCTCTTTGTCTATATACTATCTTAGGCGATTCTTTGGAAATATATGGCATGCACATGCGTATTGTCTGGGACATACATCGATAATATAGCATTAACTAATCACTGTTCAATTCAACGAAGACAAATAAATAACTCCATACATCATAATAAAATAAATAAATGGAAATACAATTTAGTGTCATACCTTTTACACATTTGATGTATGAAAGTAAATTGACTGCATCTGCCTAATTCGATCATTCTTTCGTTAGTGTTAGAAACCCAACTCGGAGTTCAATTTCACTTTCTTGCAACTTAGTATTAAAGTATCGAAAGCCCAGGGTGTGACTGTTGTCATTTTCCACCTCAAACTCGAAATGTAACACTGTTATGAAATATACCCTCATCGTTTTAGACATGTTTAGGAGTATTTGTGGGCCTCCCAATTTAGACCACAGTAAATATTAATTTGCTACAAAGTGGTAAATTTGAAACAGGAAATTTATTTCTCAAGGTACAGGGACAGCATTATAGTACCAAAATGGATATAGGTCATATGACAAAGAAGATGAGAGGACAAAGTGAATTAATTATAAATTTGATTTCCATAGAAAATAAATGGAGGACGATGGTGTAAGGGGGCCATTAAGTGTAAAAAGAGGAGGAGACCCAGTATCTATGTTTTGGTGCCCCAGGAACAAGGCTCCACGTAAGAGAGGAGTGAAAGAAGGAGAAGAACAAGAAAGATAAGGAGAAAGGAGTTGAGAAGATCAAAGGTGTGGGTGTACAGTTTAAAGTTTTCATATGGATTTCATGTTGTATGGATTTCCATGGAATTGAATGGATGACTTAATACCCAAATTTAGGGTTTTGTTGAGGTTTCATCACAACTAGATGTCTTGAAGAAAGTGGATTGGTAGCTAAGTGTATAAGAAGAATGCTGTGAATCTCTCTTTGAGAGTTGGATAATGGTTTATTTTAAGTAATTGGTGGGTTTAAAACAAACCCTAGCATCTTTATATTTGGTTTGCATGTAGGTTCTGACCCATATTAGAGTTGTTTTGGTAATTCATGATAGATTTTTTGAAGTAAGTGGGTGAGGAGGCCACTGAAAGAAAGTGAATCTGAAAGAGGAAAATATGCCATTTGGGCGGTTAAAGTGATTAGTCGTACCGAACAGGGGTGGTACCGGTACCCAGCCCCGTCTGGCAAGTGGTGTTTTTATCGAAGTGGTGCCGATGCACTCCATGAGAACATGAATGGTGCCGGTGATCACGTTTGCTTTTTCCCTCGACCTTAGTTTCTTGTATTTTGGCATTTTGGCCCAGTTCTGCTTTTGTTAGGAACCTGTAGTAAATGATAGCAGGTTCAAATGATGAAAATGTCTCAGTACCTTGTGCTTTCGGCGAGTGTGATGTGGGCACATAATGCCACAATGATAAGATTAATTATATGATAAGAGTTTTCAGTACAAGAATTTGAATAATATGGTATATGAAGAGTGATGGATAAATATTTAAAGATTAATTGATAATGAATATCACGTAAGTATAAATGATATCATGATATGTATATGAGATATCCTTTCCTATCTTGAAAGATTATTAAAACATAATAAAGCGTTTATGCCTGTATTTCGGTAGTTGGATAGATTGGCATGCCTATAGGGACCGCAATTTGTTGCGGCCTCACGGATCACGAGATATCAAGGCCCGTTTGGTTGATGACATGGATCGTTTAGATCCTCTGGCCCGACTGGTTGGTGTGTAGATCACTTTGTGCCATACGGTGATAGTACGCTGGAGTATGCAAATAGGGTAATGTCTCATCTGATGATGATAGTACCTTCGGGTACCTCTGGTTCTCTAAAATATCCACTTATGTGGTATTAGCGACATGAACACTTAAGTGAAAACATGTAAAGGGAAATGTATAAAGTATATGATATGATATGAAACCTTAACTTGCTATCTCTGATGATAGTATCTGATTACAAGAACAAGAAATACCGTGTAAATGCGGAAAAGTATATGAAATATGATAAGAAATAAACATGTTATATGAGAAAAGAAGCGGGCGCAGAAATATGTGTACATGTTATATGTGTCATAAAGATATGCATGCGTTTAAGTGGGACGACCCTTGTTAGGGTGATTAAGTATAAATTCCTACTAAGAACATAAGGCACTGCCGTTATTTAAGTGCAGTACAAAAGCGGAAGTCAAACGATCCTTCGGCGAGGTGACCATAATGAAGTCCACTGAAGATTTTAGTATAATGTATATAATATTTTTGTTTCTTTTTGTAAACAATGTAAATGTTAAACACTTCCATATATGGGCTTATATATATTTTAATCTGTTTATTTACGAATATGATACAAATGAATGTTTAATAACATTATATGGAATGAGCTTAAAGTTATAGTAATAAAATTTGGTAGTGAGCCCAGCTGGGATCACAGTTAAGTATCAGTTGATTCGAACCACGGCCAAGGTGGACCTAAAAGGGTGTTACACGAAAAGACTCAATACGAAAAATACACAATTTTTTTCTTTTGTAACTAAATGAATTGTCAGTACTGAATTCCCAGTTTCAAACTAATGTAACCTTCTAAATTCATCAATTCTAATTTCCAAGATTGCATTAACAAAATTTTCTTCAATCTCAATATTCAAGTATCAATTAACACAATCAAAGAGAAAATAAAATAGTAGACCAAACATAACTGTTAACTAAACAAAGTCTATAACGACTTTTAAAATCAAATTCTAAAGATGACAAATCTCATCCTACCCAACTCCTCGCCCGAACTAAGGGTACCTAAAAAATTAATGAATGGGATAAGCTCACAGCCCAATAAGAAATACTAAAACAGTTTCATGGATAAAAAGGTTTCAATCACAAAACAAATAGTACATATTATTCACCAAACTTTCTATTTTAAAAATAGGTTGAACATTGAAAAAATTTCCTTAAACATTCTCGAATCCATTTCATATTAAATATGATCAAAACATTTCATATCAAATTTCGATTCAACATTTTCATATCAAAGTTTCAAAATCAAATACATTTCAAATATATTTTTCTGGTCATCAAATATCAAAATGAATTGTCCATCATGTGAACTTTTCAAATGGGTGGCTAATGCAAGTATTCCTTTTAAGGTGGGCTGTAACCAAGCAACTAAATCTAAACACTTAGTGTATAGCCAAACCCTTAGATCTTTGGGGGTTGAATCAATTATTCTTACCAAAGATGCCAGTACCAGCTATTATTTATGTTGATAAGAACTAATAGTATAAACTATTATTAAGGATTGATAGGTAGAACTACCCGAGTCAAATATTTTATTCAAAAAATTCAAAATATAAGAATATCATATCTCCACATTTCCTTTGCAACTATTAAATCACAGAAAATACTATCATACAAACTTTTTATTTGATCATGGATAATCAAATGATAAAAACAAAACTTTTTCATAAACCAAGATTATATATAATTCAATTTAAGAGCCCACCATCATCAAAATAGCGTAAAAACAAAAAATTCTCTTTTTGAAAATCTGCATTAATATCCCATACATATATATAAATACAGTTGGCATATAATTTTGAAAAGTTGTATTAGAATCCACTTACCTCAAAGCGTAAAAACTTTGGTAGCAGTGGGCGTTATACCGGAAAATATCTCATCATAATAATAGCGAAATATCATTAATGCTTACCTCGTAAAGGTTATAGGTTTAGGAATCTCGAAACAATTATTCCCAATGTTCAATAGTATCAACAATATTACGACTCTATTAATGTTATTAATGTGCCCTTATTGTCGTATAATCATACAAAAAACTTCAAATCAATCCATTTTTCAAATAATAAATGAAAAGTCCATCAGTTATAATTTCAAAAAGAATTATGTTCATTCAAAATTTCAGTTTCCTCAAATGCATGTTATGTTACCTAATATGGTGTGCAGGGAGGATTATGAAGCTGGATCAACCGGTTCCATCACGATATCGCCGATGAATCGCCTGTACCTGTCCACGTTCACTAAAGCCAGTGCGCGATCGAAATCTTCTTACGATCGGGACGCCGCTTCCCGTATTCTCATCATCTGCGACGAATCTGAGTGGTGCTGGATCTAAAGGCTTCAGAAGGTGTCCGAAGGTGGCTCGCGAAGACACTACGTTTACGAACTCCCTCCTCAGATGTTTCGCGGTTCTCTCAAATCATAAAATATCCGTGTGAGCCAATATTTCCCGGAGGGCCTATCCGCAGTGGATCTGTCATTCTCAGTATGCTATGTCTTCATTTCTTCAAATTCCGCGACGCCGAACTACGATAAATGAGCTCCTTTGCTGCATACTGTGTTGGGTCAGTGGGTTCTGTCTCTAATCGGTGGCCGGATCTCGTGTGTAAGTGAGGGGGACCTCGCGATCCGGTTGAGTTGACCTCGATCGCGGATCCGATCGTATCATATCGCTGAATGTTTGCTGTTTCGGCGGATATCGTTCGGGTGGTGCGCTGATTTTGATGGACTCGGTCGCCTGGATCGTATCTCGTGTTGTTGCCGCGATCTTGCCACCGGTCGTGCGCGCCGCGAATATCGAGTCGTTAATATTATTATTAACCGACTAAACCGCGGAATCGCCTCGTGCGCTGTTTCCGGAATTTTCATCGCGTCGCCGGCCGGTCTCGTGCCGCGCCGCTCGCGTGGCACGGTACCGGTGCCGCCGGAACGTTATCGAAACTGGCACCGGTGCATCTCGACGCCATGCAACCGCCATCGCCATCTCAAACGTTCTGAGCAACAGCCGAAGAAATGACCTTCTTTGCTCAGACTTCATTTTCATTTATTTATGGCGCTTTCGCGCCGAATGTTTGCAACGGATCACGCCTTTCAGTACTGTTTTCTTCAGGAGTCATCATCACTTTTGAATCCTAAAAAAGAAAAGTACTAGCGCTCAAAGTTTCGCGTATTTCGCCCGAAGGAATCAATTACGGTCGTACTTTGGCATATCTTCATTTTTGGAATGAAAATAATACCAGTGCGAACACTCAGGTTACGGTCGAAATTTCGAACAAGATCAATCAGATCTCACAAAGCTAACAAATCGAAAAAATCAAAATAAGGAAGATGCAGCGCAGATTAGTTCGTGGTTTGGTCAAGCTCGGTGCTTCTCGCGTTGAGTTCTCGCTGGAGTCGACGCAAATCTCGTGGAGCAATGCGCCTCTTTCAACCGTGGATGGAAGATCACGCATCTTATCAGGACCACATTATCATTTTCAGAAACCCTCTCAGTTTTGGCCTCTCTGAGTTCTTGAAATTTTCCGAAGATCAGAGAATCCTCTAAGAAAGGACTTTGTAAATGTCAATCTTTTTCTTTCTTGCCGCAGGTTCCCTGTGACACCCATATATATACGACGTCATTCTAAATCGACGGATTAAACACTATTTTCTCTCTATTTTATTTTTTATTCAAATGAAATCAATGCGGGATTAGATGTCATGAAGGTACATTTAGAACACCTCAACGCAAAGCGCCAAGTTCTATGTGAACAGATCCTTGAAAAACCTCCATCAAACCTAGATAGTCTGGCTTTGCAATACAACACTGTTTTTACCTGGGCATCATGACTCATTCTTGGGAAAGCTCCTTCATTAAGTTCAATCTTCCCCGCGCCATCTCTCGCCGCTCAAACTCGCCGGATGGGATTAGCTCTCGGCAGCTCAAATAACGCGGCGAACTCGGTGCTGGTTGTCCCGAACGCGATGACGAAATCAGGCACCGAATATCTTTGCTGCGTTGCGCGCCCCGACGGTACTAACGTGCGACGTTGCTGCAGCGAAATCGCGCTTTCGTGTCCAACGGACATGGTTGTGTTTGCGCCGAGTGGTTCTATAAATGTTGGACTGGAGGCCAAAGCCTCGACTCAGGAACAGATGACCGGTGTGTTGAGACCTCAGTTTATGTCGGGTTGGTCTGTGCGCGACACCAATGGACCGGGCGTTAAAATTGTTCGCTTTGCTGTATATTCTGTTTGTTTTCCGTTTTGTTCTCGGTGATACGTCATGATCAGATTCCTCAGCGGGATATTGCAAATCAATAACTCCGGGGTCGTGGATCATTCGATGCTATAGTAATAGTTCGAATCATTTTTCAACTCGTTTCGTGGACAATCTTGATATCGGATCAATAAGGGATTGTCATCAACTAATTTTCAAATCTCATTCATGCAGGTCTGTTGTTGCGATGTCATCATTCATCCGGCGTCTATCATCCACTGGGATCATTATTTCGTGTTTCCATCGCGGGGCATTGCTCCCGGCAACTTTATGCCCAGCGCCGCAACGGTCGATTGGGACTTCGAATCGCGTTATCGATGACGCGTGGATCTGTCGCGGATCCATCCTGACAAACGAGTATCTGGCGTCTCATGTTCAAACCGAAACATCGTCTCATGAACTTTTTGCAAAGGTACAAAATAACATCTTCTACGAATTATCTTGCCAGTGCGCTTTTTCGTGCATCGATCATCCGAAAACAAAGAACCGACTGCATCTCAATTCGGTTTGGTTCAAATCATATCCAGTTGCCGCCAAACGACTCAGTTACCAGCGACCTTCGAGGCGAAACGTCGGTGATAATCGCGTTGTCAAAGGTCTCTGTGGCGCGTAGCCGCCCAGCGCCAAACCAATACGGGGATCTGCGTGTCCATCTACACGCCGCGATGAAACGGCGACCCATGCCCTTCCATGTTTTAGATTAATTATCACTGGCAGAGGACCCGCGGCTCTGAATCAATTAAATAAACATCCTTGGGCTCGGTTATTTACCGTTATTGATAAACGATAACCAGCGAAACCACTTAAACCAAATGGTAACATTTAAGAAACAACACAACAAAAATGGTAATGAAGTTACAACGTTGCTTGCAAATCAATCTGAAAATGAAATTAACCACCTTTGGTAAACAAATTTCTCGATAGTTGCTGAAGTTCATTTGTAATTATCCAAAGATTTTTTGTCAGAAAAGAAGATGGATAGTTATAGAGATGAAGGAAGAAGAGAGAAACCCTAGGGTTCTCTTTGGCGAAAAGTTTTTAAACAAATTGATAAAAGTGAAGTGGGCATTCTAATCTCCCAGTTAGAAGCCCTAGCTTTTAAGTTGGATTAGTAATTGCTGCTGAAGAACACTTATGGTGGTTAACAGGCTGGTCGCGTCAGTTTACAGTTGTTACGAGATCAATGACGACAAGGGCCATTTGTGCTACAAGAGTAAAATGCAGCGGTCTTTTTGGACCAAAATGAAATTTAATGTGTAAGTGGGATATCAAGCAAAACATAAGGGTTTTTTTTTCTTTTTGAACTTTTTCCCACTTTATAAATCAGGATACTAAGAATATAATATTCCTCAATTTCAACAATTCTTCATTTGAATGTGCTATTGATATTAGAGCAATTTCTAATCCTTGTAGTCTATAGATAGTGAATCTTGTAAGGTTTCTCTCAATATGAGGAATTTATCCTCTTGGTTATTAACCAGGAAATGAGAAAGCCTTTAGTACAAATTCAAAACTCATTTATTTATTCTTGATGTTTTCCATATTCATTAAATTTATGATTACGAATTAAGACCTAATCGATATGCTAATAAAACATAATGTAAAGTTTGTAAAAACATTTGATGTAATTGTTTTTTTTGCATAATAAATTAAACAAAATTATTTTATTAATCTAATAACAACTTAGTTTCAACTTGATAACTCAATTTTTTGGTCATTATTTCATGTTTCAATAATATTTCTTAATAAAATAATTCATTTCATATAATTTTAGTTCATTGTTTTAAGTATTTTCGTTTAATCTTGTAGCGACTTTTGGTTTGTGTTATTTGTCTCATTCACGGCGTTTGTTGTGATATTTTATTTGTGAATTAACGATTAGGATGACGATATATTAGATTAAATAGAGACAACAAATCAAATAATAGTAGGTATATTATAATTGCTGTATTATCAGTTTGTAGTATTTAGTCGATTTATTCACATTGTCGCTTAGAGAGTGTTGTTTCATCCTTCATAATTTTTAGCGATTTATTATCTTTATTTCTACTTGATATGCTAGTTTGAATTAGTAAGGTATTTTTTTAAGAAAATCATTGTTCTTTTCACAACTTCATATGTAGATTAATATATAAAACAAAAGAAGTAAAATCATATCATTAGCCAGTAAGATATAATGAGTAAGGATCAATAGTTACTTTTAAGTAAAACAAAATTCAATATTTTGACATTTTAATTCACTTTAAAAATCAAGCACTGTTCAAAATATTGCAAAATAAACCAACAAAACGTCAAAAATACTTAGAGCCTGTTTGATAAAATGAAAAAATTAAGTGTTGAAAAATAAATTATTTGAAAAATTAAGTCTTTTGAATTTCATAGAAAGTATTGAATCTTGTCTTTGTAAAAGTTGTTTGATAGGATTCTTGACAATTGAATCACGAAGATAAATATATTTGTTTTGATAAGCGTAAATGAATAAGAAAATTATGTATTTTACATATTTACCCTTATTATCATTAAGTACATATTATCAAAATAAATAAAATTTCTAATAATATTTTTCACTACAATTATTAATTATTGTAAAAAAATAATATCACTACAAACATATCCATAAATATAAATCATAATATCCAAAAAAGACATAAATATGTTTAAAAAAAATAATCAATAGAATCTAAACTTTTTTAAAACTATCCAAACTTTTAATATAAAAACAAGAATTAATATGAGCAACTAGTTGATTTATATTTCCTCTCTTAATTAATCATGAAAATCGGTGAGCATGGTGTTCTGCATCTACTTGTGATGACGCCGTGATTATTTTGAGGCATTCCCGAATTAGCACCATACTCATTTTCTCACTCAAGAAGAAGTATCCATAATAGATAATTTTCGAATATAGTTATGTATAAACTACCTTGGCGATGTGATATTATACATCTTGAAAAGATGGAGTGCCATCCTCTTTAAAGATTAGAAAGCGAGGCTTTCAAAACTGAAAAGATTGCTCAATGACATTTCTCAATCGCGGCATGTGCATAGTTGCATGCCTCTTCTTTTTAATACGAGGGCGGACACCATTCTTAATCGGTGACCAATATCGTGCATTACAGTAGGGCGCCATAAACCCTCGAGTATGTGGATATGTAGCATCACAAAGATAATATTTATCTACATAAAAAATTATAAAATAAATTAATTAGATTTGTGATAATAATAATGAGAAGAGAATTATAATAACCTAGTGGAGTATTGGGAAAATTATTTTTTACGGATTCGCATAGTCTCGATAATACTAATGAGTCATGTCTTTGTAACTACAATCAATTGAAACAGGTAAAAATCTGTGAGTCTTTGTGCTAGAACATTTGATAACATTCTCCTCTTCCTCTTCCTATAAGGACTTGTTTACATTAGATGAGTATCACAACATGAACAAGCGTCCATCAAAATTCTATAGCATCCTATTAATTAGAAAATATCAATATAACAATAATAACAATAACAACAACAACAACAACAATAATAATAAACATATTTTATTTTTTACCTTAAACCGCCCTTAACCAATGATAGGGGATGATTTTACGTAACCCGATGTGTGGGTGACACGATCATCTCTCTCTCTTAGGAAAGCGTTTGCCTCAGTGCTTCATAGAAATGATGTATAGTTTGAGTTGAATGGTTGAATCTTCTTTTGATGACTTACGTTTCTCACATTTGCGATTTAATGTCATAAGGAACATTAGCGCCTTTTTCTTCAACTTTGATGCAGTGTGTTTCGCTATGTTTTTCTTTGAAATGCTTTCTGAAGTCGTAAAAATACTTGCTTATTCATTCTTAAAATTTCTAGACAATGTGTTGCATTACAAGACACAAATTTCTTGCATATCTTAAGCGGCTTTGATCTGAAATTGGGTATGGTCTTCTTCCAAGTCGTTTTTCTGTAATCTTCTTGACCCCATGTCCTTTGCTGTAGTTTTTCAAACATTTTCTTTGCTTTTTAAATTCAACATCTTTAATAATATTAAACATTACCAAATATATCAATTAAAAATAATAAAAAGTAATCTAGTTAGCAAATGAACCATAATATGTATCCTTGAAAAGAAATAATGTCAATACAAATAATGTCACAGAATCAAGTATAAAATATTATAAAATATCATAAATTGTTTGTTGAGCTGACACAAAGAAACTAAATGCCAAATCTATACATTTTTTGTGCATCCACGTCAGCATTTATCTTTAGCTTTGTGTATCATCCTTTGTTCTCTGTATACTTTGCTTTCCTAAAATAACCTTTAAACGACAATCTTCAATCAGGTCATCGGTAATGTTGCAATCTCATCGACTCTTATTACATTCTTCTATGCTAGGTCCATCGATTACTCCAGTATTAGAACAACTTTAGCGTTTTCATCTAGATC
Organism: Tetrastigma voinierianum; assembly: GCA_016808115.1. Taxonomy (NCBI): domain Eukaryota; kingdom Viridiplantae; phylum Streptophyta; class Magnoliopsida; order Vitales; family Vitaceae; genus Tetrastigma; species Tetrastigma voinierianum. The sequence goes on from JAEQBH010003204.1 coordinate 114,732, forward strand.
TCCTTCATTATTTTCTTTTGGTACTTCCTTTTATTTAAGACATTCTTTTTTGATGATGAAGGGCTTGCTAAGGGTCGGGCTTTATATCTATATGTATATAAAAATTCTCTGATGGGTTGAGCACTTGATGAATGTTTATCAACACCATTTTAGGCAACCATCTAGATGGACCCCATGATTCTTGCCCGATGAAACAATGCCATCAAAGGAGTGATCTCTTCTCATCATATTAACGTAGCCCGGTATATGAAATTGTTTGCATCAGAATTTTACGATTAAATCATTGTAATTAGTCAATAGTAGTTTAATTTATTTTCAAAAATGAACTAAGAAGGAAACTATATGATATATTCTTCCCTCTTTCACGAAGTCAAGTCATTTATGTTGATTCTGGATTATAATATATTTGGGACTTTCTAATAATTTGACCATACATTGTATTTTGTTTCAAATAATTCTGTTGGTTTTTCATTGCTTTTGAGTGAACTCACAATATTTTGTTCCATGTAAGGTGCTAGAATTATCACGTAGTTCATCAGAAGTCATTTTTCCACGATGTATATTACGGTCAAGACATAAATCTAAAAATATTTAACTGAATATTTGGGTCTTTTAATGACTAAGCTAAGTAGTATAGAAGACCCATTCCTACGCAGATAATTTGGAAACAATAACTAATAATGTCACAGGTGGAAGTATGACTATGAAATTTAAAAAAATAAATGAGCGGAATAAGAAACAATGAAAGGGGATTAACGGTATCTACAGGACCAAATCTGATCATTAAGATAACAAAAGATGATCTAATAAATTTTCCCACTTTGAAATAATCAAATGGAAAGATAATAAACAACAGTCACTTGGAAGGGTTCAGAAGTGGTTAGTTCATTGATGATAAAGAACAATAATGTCGAGTACAGCCAAATCACAAAATAAAATGATTTGTTTGGGCTGATGAAAATGAAACATGGAATCCTACCAGGAAAGAAGAATGCGAAACCTAAGCAACAGGCAGCTGGGATTGAAAATGAAGTTGCTCGCCAAAACAAAGCTAGGCAGAATAAAGAAAATGAAAATATATCAAGAAGCGACCGAATAAATGCCATTGACCCGGTGAAATAAGATAATACTAGTCCTCGGCAAGAAAGTATGATTATTGAAGAATGGTAAGTAAACTCTGATGATCAAAAGATAGTCTTGGAGGTGGAAGCGTTCTTAGTATAGTTTGTGGTATTGATGGGTGGTTTAGACTCAAAAATAAGAATTAAAGAATGAGTTAGTTGAAGAATTAATATTATAATATTAATTTATAAGGGTTTTTGGTCAATTTATTTTTATTTAAAAGATTTTTATTGGTGTATTGCATTCCGCATTAAGTAAGATGCACACCACTTATAATTCTAATAGTTTCATTTGGTACAATTAAGAGCTCTAAATTTTGAAACATCGACATATTGAAAAATTAAAACCATTGAAAATTTTTATTTTTAATGGTTTGAATATTTTCAATAGTTTATCAAACATGGCCTTAGTTTTTAATCAGTAAATGAATCCTTTACAACACAATGAATTACAATAACACTCCATTTATTACTCCATTGCCCCTTTGAAATAATAACCAATGGTTTGTTTTGGTGAAAATGTAAGGCTATTTAAAATGTGTTTGCACGAAGAAAATCGAAATGGACTCCAATGATCCAATGGGATAAACATTATTAAAAAATATAAGAGTGGTCGGTCCAACCATTTGATTTTTGTACTTATCGTATCAGGGTATATATAGGTGCAATAAAAATCATTGTCAAATTTTTTTTTTTCATGCTGTCATAAGTTGCTGTAGAAAAATTAATGCGCTGATATTTGATTAAAGAAATCAATATGATTATGGAACCATACTAAAACAAGACCATATACCATTTCAAATGATTTATTTATAATATTATTTTCAAAAATTAAATAATTAAATCATATGATCACCACAAATTATTAAATTTTAACGTCTATTTTATTTATTGCCCAGGGAGTAGTTTGTTTTTTACTAAAATTTTAAATGACTTATTATTGAAATTTTTAAAAAATTTTGGATAAAGTAGAAAATATTTGGTTTCCCATTCGAGAAAAAGATAGTTTTGTGAAAATAAGAAAAACCGTCATTATCGAACACAAAAAGAAAGGATAACCTTATTTTCATTCATTGAAGATGTGGCTGGAGGGACATTTGGAATGGGGTGAATTTTATCCCAATAAACATTTTATTTTTAAATTCAAAACTTATGCATTTAAAAATTATGATCGGGTATAGATATATGAAAATTAAAGCCATCCATTTATATTTCGTTTGTTTTATTTTTATTTTATATTTGCCTTTTATTTTATTATATTAAAATTAATATATTTCACAAAAAATAAAACTCTTCATAAATTTTATAATTATTTATTAAACATTATAAACAATAATTACATTACTATTTATATTAAGTATAAAATAGAAGCCAAAAAACAAAAAATATTTTAAAAAATATAATGTCGAAGACGAGGACAGAATGGCTGTACCCTGAACCCATCCCATCTCAGTTTGAGAAAATAAACTGGCTTAGAAACTAAAAGCGATTCTGAGTTAAGCAAAACTAGATCCCAGGCCCAAGAATGGGGTGGAGCATCAGATAAGAAATAATCGAAATTAAAATTGTAAATCTGCTAGAAAACTAAGATGTTAAAGCAACATTATAATCTTTATAAGTATTATTGGAATATTAAGTACGAAAAAGTTATATTCGGCATTAAGTAAAGAAAACAAACATCACCATAATACATTACAAACTGTTTAAAATTATTACCAAAAATTAAAAGGTAATTATTTGTATAAACAAGCAGTTTTAATAAAAACTAATGTATTGTAAAAACTTTGTTTTTAATGAATTTTTCTCGATTACAAAATAGATATTTAAACAAATGATTGGATGACATTGTTTTCTTGAGTTTCAATAGTTATTTTAAAAATAATTGTGTTGATATTTATAATTATATATAAAATAATGTTTTAAAATAATTTAAAATTAACTAAATATTGTAATATTATACAATAATAGTATATGACAGGTAGCTCACATTTATCGGGGATGCAAACAAATCAAGCTGCTTGAACTCAACTTATAGAATATTCAAATTCGACTCAAAGTTAATCTAGTATCATAATACTTGACTCAATCTAGTTGTGAGCTTAATCGAGTTTTATTGTTTTATGAATTAAATCGAACTTGAGTCGAGTTTGAGTATAATTATTTATTAATTTTTTAATTGATTCGCGTATTATTAAGTCGAGTTTGAGTAGCTCAATTATTATTATTTTTAAATCGAGTTTTGAATATCTGAAAAAATAAATTGATCAAGTTTGAGCGTTAAGTTTTTTAATCGAGTCGAGCTAAAGCTTAATCCTTTATGGATTTAGTGAGATTCTTTATGGTATGGAACATTGAAGAGTCTTGTGACTATTCGTTTAAATTTTCTTTAAGGATTATTGAAGGTTATTCTATCCTTTAAGGATTAATTAGATCTCCGTAATTATAAAAGCGAACCTAGATTATAATTAAATAACAATTATTATATTATTTTTGACTTCATAATTAATGTAAATTATTAAAATATCATTAAAATAGTAAATAAAAATGCAGTTATAATAAATCATATGAAACAAGGAATTGATAGACATATTGGTGAAGCCATTCATAATTTACAAAAATGGAAAAGGTTATAAAAATAGTGTTAGAAACAGTGTGCGAGACAGAGAGAGAGTGCGGAACACGTGCGGGTGCGTGACAGGCATTGCTCTTTCTCACAAATGTGTCGTTATTGCGTTATCATTTTCGTCCATATCGCGGGCAAATGGTTCAAAAAACAATAAAAAAGGCATGAATAAAATAAAAAAAATAAAAAAGGAAGAAATTAGGAAAGAGGTGAGATTAAAATATATGATGCAAGGTAGATACTGTGTTCAATGCAGAGACCAGCCCCTCGGTTTTTAATGCTGACTTCACCGTCAGGAGGTGAGAGGATGGTTGCCGGCAGTGAAGAGCATTGTGATCAGTGTTGTGAAGGTGAGAGTGAAGGTGAGGGAGGTGAGGTGTGAGAGGAGGTTGATTGGGGCGGTGATTTTGGGAAAGAAGATGGGCGGCGGTGAAGTCGAGAGTCAGTCTGTGAGGCACTCTGGGTGGAGGTTCTCGCAGGTTTCGGAGCGATCGGCCGGGAGAAGTTCAGGAAGGTATACATCGCCTCTCATTTATCTGATCCGTTTTGTTTGAAGCGTTCTTTGTTGTTTTTTATATGGATTGGTGTGGATTTTGGGATTTGTTGTTGATCTGTTTTGTGGATTATGTTGTACATTATTGGAGATGTGAGGGTTTGGCGATTGGATGTGGTGTTAATGTGTTTGTGATTTGGACCTGCACTGGATTCATGGACTGCTGGGCAGAATTCACAAATTGAAGTTGATAGAGATAGGGCTTAGGTGGCCCTCTGGCCTTCTGTAAGATGCAAATTATCAGCATTATCGCATGAAAAATTTATGATGGGTGTTGATTGATATATTGTGTTCTTGATAAATGGAGCGTGCTGTTTGCGCCATCTGATGGTTTGCGTTCTCTGAAATATAATTGGGTGAGAATCGATGAATTGCCGATTTTACGTGGACGATGCATCAGTGGTCATCTGTGGTGAAATAAGTCAAAATCGCAGTTTGTTGTTCCTGCCTCACGACGACCAGATTGAGAAAATTGACATTGATTAGTTTCAGCAGTTTCGTCATGAATGGTATCTTCTTTGCGTTGATTAGTTATATGTTTCGATGTTGGCACGCCAGTCAGTTGAAGTGTGGTTCTGTTGTAACATGATGATGGATGACAGATGCGCTTTTTAATCATTGGACATCCGTTCTGTTCAAACTATTGGGTTTTGATAATGACAAAAGGACCGCTGAATTGCATGGTTGTGGGGCGTGTAGCGTGAATTTCTGGATCTGTTCATTAATATAGTTCTTGTTGTGTTCGAAGGATGATTAAATGTTGTGTGTAAATTGAGGTGGTTCATCTTGCGTTAGATGGTCGGCGTGTTCATTATGATGTAACGCCAACAATCATATTCGTGTTTGTTTGTACCATTAATTTTGGTGTTATTACACCATGTTTTTTGGTTGACATAATTCTGTGAGATTGAATCAAACCCCGTTGTTATCTTTGTTATTGTTAATTGGGTGGCGTGGTTTCGTCGAAAGAACGACAAAAAGTCGTATCTTGTTTCTCATTAATGTACCTTTCTTTCCATTTTCTGTTTGTTTTGTTTTATTGCTGTTCGATTTGCCTTCTATATGACTTCTTCATTCCTTTTAATGTCGTTGTACGTGTAACGGTCAGATGCGGAGAGATCGCGGATGATGGATAAATCGATTAGGGCAAATCTGGGTTCCGATAAAACGAGTTTCAAGTCATGAACCTGAGGTGTTACCGCTCTTATTATTGTTTATGTCTCTAATCCATTCTCATTCTCAGTTCTTATCTTTTCTTACCGTCTGGACTCTGCTTGTTTCTAGTTTGAGTCCCTCTCCAGGGGTTTGAAATGAGGAGAAAATCGTAGATGGATGTCAGTGTCAACAGCTAATAATATTTGTTTATTCTCCCTCATAATGACAAACCAAATGGATTGAGTGAGAAGAAACTATTTAGTTTAAAAAAATTTATTGAGTGCATCATTTATTGACCTTCATTATTCTAAATGTTTGAGTCATGCTTTGGTTATTGGAAAAGAAAAATTAACACTTTAGTTATGTCTCTATGTTCTCACTTTGGTGAATAGTCCCAGAAAAAAGATCAGAAAATTTGTGACATGAATCTGAACCTTCAAGCTACAAAATTGCAATCCTGCTTGTTCAATTTGTCTAAACCATATATTACCAATGATTATTGCCAGATGATCATATGATTTGCCAATGGACTTGCACTTATAAACAAGGAGTTTGCATATCTCATTTTGGTAGTTTCTACCCTAATTTGTTATTTTTGAGCAATACGGGTACCAAAAATATTTGCTTAGACATTTACTTCAGATATTTGAGAATGTTGGTGGCAGTTTGTTCTGATGCTTCTATCAAAGAAGGAAAAAAAGGGATGTTTGGAACATCAATGTAGTTATCATGCCAACATGTTTTTATTGCTTTGATAGCAAAAGATGTATTGATTTCAGACTAAAATTATTGAAGACCTGTCAAGTACTCGATCAGTACCTTTTTAAAGTTTCTGCTAAATTGATAGTTATGGAACTGAAAAATTCCAGCAGTGGTTGCCCAGTTGTCATGGCATTTATATTAACCATTCCTCTTAATCATATGAACAACTGTTACAGAATTCATCTGTTTGCAACACTTGACATGGTTTTTGGTAATATCTAGGTACAACCAATGAAACAAGCCTATCAGCTAGATGTCGAAGAATATATGCTCATACTCATGACGCTATCATCGTTCCATTTCAAACAACAGGTAGAATTCTTTTTAATTGTTACAGGTTCTAGGTATATCTTGAATATATATATTTCTTATATTTGATTAAGCATCTGTTGTGATGTTTTTCTTCTCAATTATCTGGGTTTTATCTGTATCTTATTTGTATACAAATCAGTCTATAGGAGAGCTACTTCTCTTTGTTTTTCCTCTTTTTTTTTTTTTGGATGGGTATGTCCTCCTGTTAGCTTGAACTGGTGGCATTTTCTTATCTTGTTAATTACAGTTTATGAAGGGCATGTAATCATTTTATCTATGCAAACTTAACATATTACTGAATTTATTCCCTTCCGGTGCATCATTATTAGTGATGTATCCAATTTAACATCTGTAGAATTGTAGAGAAAGTGTACAAATGTGGTTATTATTGTGTTTTTGAACAACCTTTTAACATTTTTTTTTGTTGGAAATTGTTAAGTAGTTATTACCTTTTTTCCTTTGCAAGGTTTGGCAGTCACCAAAATAAATGTTATTTCATGGATGGCATAATTGTGGATGGAAAAGTGTACTGCACCTGTTTCAACAGATTTAATAATAACATGGCTTAAGTACTTAAAATTAATCCTGTATGATAGCGGGCCCTGTAATTTTTTGGGATCAAATCGTAATTAACATGGGGCTTGGATCCCACCTAATTGTTTGTAACTCTAGTCTCATGTTTGAGATGGACTTTACTATAGAAACACCATGATTCTTTTGAATGGTCAGCTAGGTCTCCTGAGCTTTTTGCCATTCTATTCTTGCCATATTTTAATTTATTTGTTTGTCAGTAAATATTTTTCTGTATCCGACATGGTTTTTGTTCTCTTTGCCATGTTCTACCTCCACTAAGAGTTCAATGGAAATTTATCTAATGATTTCAATCTAAGTAGATTTTTCATCTTCATTCTTTCTTTGTCATGTCACTTTTACTAAAATATTTATGTTTATTTGAAAGGCATGTGATCCATATTTCTTTAGAAGAAAAACTTTGTCTTTGCACCGTTCATGGGGTAAAATGTTATAATTACATTATGTATGAATGTGCGTGGGATGATATTTTCCACTCTATTCTGCATACTGTCTGCACTTCTAGTCTGCACGTACTAATTTTTATCCTTTCATTCTTCAGCGATGGAGACATTATATATTTGTTGAATCTCATATAAACATTCGGAACCTGGTGCAATCAAAGTTTCAACATTGATCGTGACCTACTAACAGCGGAGGTCGACCATTTTTAGTTTTAATCTCTTTCATAGGTTGTCTGGTTTCTTATTTTCTAAAAACATGTCAATCTCTTCGTATTACTTTTAATTAGTGTTCGATATTTTGCTTTTTGTTTCCATGGTTTACTGTTTGCTTCTCATCTATAATTCGACATTCATAAGTTTCATTTCCAGTTTGTAAGAGACTCAACTTTTTCTTTATGTAGGACATTTTGTTTGGTTCATTAACATGTTAACAATCACGTGTCTGAATTTTACTGATACATCTGAAGTGATAACATCTTCTGAATTCCACCCTACACACTGTAATATGTTAGCATACAGAAGTGGCTCAAAGGAGCTCAATCATCCTTATTGATTTGACAATGGCTCTCTGCGACAGTCAGCCATTAATGGTGCTTTTCAGTCCTTATTTTATCTTGTTTTTGCCCACTTTTCCCATGCTGGAAGATCTGATTTACCCACAGATTTTGAAATATCAGATCATAACGATTCAATTTTAAATATCTTTAATAATAATGTTAATGTTCATTGCAGGTTTGAAGATGAATCTGATTAAATCTTTTCTAGAATAATTAGCTAAAATTTCGATATTAAGTTGGAAAGATTGGAAGATCTTATACTGATCATTGAATTACATGAATCTGAAGGTTTGCTTCCTATTTGTAATATTCTTTGACCATGTTATTTTTCACTAGATGTTATTATTTGCATGTATTAAATGGTTGTAGCTGGTAACTTCATAGGCTGCTGCATGTGACTCATGCTATTGGCACATGAAGGTTTATAACTGCTTTTTTGAGTTCTCGAAGAGCCGGTGACTTTGGGTTTTACTAATTATCGTTCATGGTGAATTTATCTTCCTTTATTTACCATTATAACACTATGACCAGGATACTTTGTGAGTTTGTTAATAATTACTCTATATTATTGTAGCATGACTAAAAATCAAAAATCCCGTTAAATAAATTTTTTAACAAACTATGGTTTAACAAGTATAGCTCTTGTTTTCATGAGGGGTTATCTTATTCACAACGTTTTGATTGGCTGACGTGCCTCATGTGTGAAACCAAAAGAAGGAAGAAGTTGAGAGGAAAGAATTACTTGTATTTCCATTAGTCATCATTGTATATATACAAAGTTAGTTTATACATTAGGTAAGATAATCTACTCTTCTAAATGGTTATGATACATAAGTAAGTATCTATTAAGATACAAACCAATATGTTAGCGTGTGTTATAACGCCTGGTGGTATGACATTAATCATGTCTAACTTGTTACATAAGTAACTAACCCAACCCTCTACTTAGGGCCTTTGTGAAGATATCATCTAATTGTTCTCCAGTCTTCACGAATCCTGTAGAAATCAAATCAAGTTGTATTTTCTCACGAACGAAGTGGTAATCTATCTATATGTGTTTAGTTCATTCATGGAAAACATGATTAGGGGCAATATGAAGAGGGCAACACAGTTTGTCACACCCAGAACTTTGTTGGGTGGGAGTTTTAATATGGGCTTCACTAAGCTAATGAGTCACAAATCTGCACATCTGAGTTCTTAATTCACTCCTCTCCATATTCGCACTAGATCGAGTGACAATGCTCTGTTTCTTACTCTTTCGAACTGATTCTCCTCTAACGGCTTACACATAGTAACTGTAGCAGACCTATTTTCCTTAGATCCTGCAATCGCATCGCAAACACTCAAATTATCATGCCAGCGATTCTTGTATACCATGTCGAGCTCCTTACAAGTAACATAGGGTGTTCTCTGAGTCACTTAATGATCAATTGTTGGAAAAGACATGTAATTGACTTCTGGCGCTACTTGAGTAAGCAATGTAGGGTGTGTTATTCTTGTAGGTAGTTCAGCTTCCTAATTAGCCTTCTTTATCTCTCAGGGTCTTCAAACAATTTACCTTCTCTAGTAAGATGTAGGCTTTGTGCCATAGGGGACTGGAATGACTTTGTTGCAAATTTTCCTGCTTTAGACAATAGATTTTAAACATATTTCACTGGACAAGAAAATTTCCGTTGCTCCTCATAGCTAACACTAAGATGTATTTTAGCATTTCAGTCGCTGTGTGTCATGAAGAGAAAGAGACTTAAGTGAAGATATACATGTCTTATTATCTATAATGTGAAGATAATATCATCCAACATACACAACTAACAAGATGATACCTGCTTGAGAGTTTGTATAAAAGACAGAATGATCAAATTTGCTCTTTTTGTGCCAATTTCTCAAATCACTTCAATGAATTTGCCAAATAGCTGCATAGGGACTTTGTTTTAAGCCATATAATGATTTTCGGAGGCAATGAGCTCACGATCTCCCGACATGACCGGTTGCTCGTATAATATCTTCTCTGAGATCCCATGAAGAAAGACATTTTTTTAATATCGAGTTGATGGAGGTCCAGTAGCGGGTGTTGCCGAATATATGACAAATAGAGGTCAACTTAGCGGCGAGGAAAAAGTATCGAGAATAATCCATCCATAAGTGTGGGCATACCACTTCATGCCAGATGGACCTTCAACCCGACAATCAATCCATCGGGATTAAGCGCTGTATAAACACCTATCGGCAGCCTTATTGCTGTGAGATAAAGCACAAGTCGAAGTACCATTATCGGTCGAGGCATTCATCTCACCACAATATCATAGCATTACGCTTGACGGGATGAGCCGGGCTGAAACTGTATCGGGCAATGAAATAAATGCGAGGTCACAATAAATGAATAAGAATGGAATGACAAATGGTTATAAAACAAGGAAGTGGATGAGTACACCCGACATTTACGCTCGGAAGCTGATAGGAAGATTAATCAGCCGAAATTGGATCGATGTCGAGTAGATCAATGGAGGCTCTCAGCCAGGGTGGCGCCAACATAGACCTGAGTGATAGGAGACTTTGTCAGAGGTGGAACAGAAGCAAAGCTGGTGAGGCAAGAGTATAAACAAGCAAATCATCATCCCTGACTGGTATAGATCAGGTCACAGGAGAAAAATGAGTCATTACTAAATGACATCCAGTACTAGAGCTTGGGTGCTGTGAAGACTAGGTAATAACACCTATACCACTTTTGAACTCAGTGTCGAGGAAGATACAACCTTGATAACTTAGGATTGAGTAGACACATATGAACGAACATGCAAACAGAAATGATGCATTGATTGCAGAGGCTGTTGGAAACAAAGTTTATGGGGAAAGGGTTTGAAATGGAGTGATCAATCAGTGAGGAAGACATTTGATTAATCCGAAAACCTTGCGATGGAAATAACGCCGGTCTAGAATATGACGCTTGCGTTTGAATCTGCCAAATGGCGGTTCAAGAAGGTGTCTATTTTTCACTGGCGGCTTCCATTATGAGAATTATCAACACAAGATATTTGATGAAAAGATGCCATTTGAAACGCCGAATGACTTGTTGTTGATGGAAATGTTCTTTGGCATTATCACTTCTCAATTTTGAACAATATGGCGATGTGTTTCGGCACAAGCGAAACGAAAAATAAATTTGACGACTTTTTCGTTCAATCGGCTCGATTTGTTTGTGAATAATCAAAGCGTAGAAAATACGAAACTGGGTTGGGGACTGGCCGAACATGGATACATCGAATGGACTAACTCCAAAAGGCCTTTTTAGCTCGTTTATTGAACGAGGACAGGAACTAAGATGATGATGTTTTGCAAATTGGTAGGCCTCATAATCTAAGGATGACAAGCTTGAGGCAGGGACTCAATTTCTTGATATGAGTAGGAGAGAGGGGTGGCCTAATTTGCGTAGGTGAGTGGTGTAGTAACCTCGAAGAGAGAATGGTAATAGGTCTCGATGCGCCCAGGATCGGGAATGCTGAGAGACCCCCGAGGAGCTCATGTCTACATGATAATCAGGCAGTTATGGGTCATGAAGAATGATAATCAAGAAGAGTGAGGTAGTGCGATATTCGAGAGCTTGAGTTAGTTTGCTCAACAAATACCAATTGAGAAAATTGTTAAACTCCAAGGCCGGATGATAGGGAATTGAAGGAGTGGGAAAAACGGTGTCAACCCCAGAACACCTGTTTGTGATTATCGCCGTGTCGAAATGATAGTAGAAGGTGAGGGTTGTGGCGAAGGGTGAATAATTTGGAATTACATGTGCGTGTGATATGAAGCTCAGAATCGATGGCCCCATTCCGAAAGGGCGAAAGAAGAGACAAGACACTTGTTTGGGTTACATGATTCAGCGATAACTATAATCGGAGTAGATGGAGACTTGATGATTCGATGCTGAGTGTTTTTGGCGGGGTCGTCTGAGTGCCAGATTGGTGACCGGATCTATAGCTGAAGGGATTACTCATGAGCGGACCCGAGGAAATCTCTAATTCTTGTTCTCTGATTTCATCTGCATCACATGTCGAAGCTTGGTGACCAACCAACTTTTTAAGCCCCTCAAGGTAAAACTCTCTGTAATTTCACTTAGCACTCATTTTTTAATATTGTGACTCATAACTCTTGTTTAAATGTTTCCGGAAGCGACCACTCATTTTCAGATGAGTCGAAGCCAGGAATATTTGCCTGTATCTTGATGGTTGAATCAGATTCTTGGAAAAGCTTTGAGAATTTGGATAGAATCGTACTCTAACGAGTCATAAAGTGCCTGGCGGAACAAAACTCTCCCGATCTGGGCCCTAGGAAACGACACACCTTGGCAAAAACCAAAGGGAAAGAGTTGGAGGAAAGAAGACCTTGTATTTTCCCTTTGAGTCATCATACACATACACACACACACACACACACACCTTATATATAGAAGGTTAGGCTATACATTAAGGGTAAGATAATCTACTCTTCCTAAATGGATTACAACCCTATAGTGAAATTATCTAATAAGATATAAGTAATATGTTAACATATACAGTACATACTATAACACTCAACAGCAACCACTTTTGGGTCTTCTCTCACATCTATATGGCATATTCATTAGATACTGTCATCATACTGCCAATTTTTGGAGTATGAACTTGTGTACCGGTTCTATCAATGTCTTGGATGTTGAAGAATGTTTCTGCATCCTTTTTTAATATAATAGATTTGAAAAATCTTTTTACTTGGATGATGAAGGAGTTTAAAGTTGGTGTTGTGCATGCAAGTGATGAATGTTTGACGCCAGGTAAAGAAGCTTCCAGTTTGTTTTAAAGTGGAAGAACGTTCTGAATTTCTGTTTCTTTCAAAGTAAATCAAGCTCTTATAAAGGGAGCATCCCTTATTTATCACAAATCCACCCCATCACAGACTAAATCAAGGAGTTTGTTCATATTAGGTGATACTTTTTCTTTTGACAAAACAAAAATACATTGATAAATTGTTGAGGTGTGATAATTAGCAGTCATATAATCATCACAAACAACAATGGAAATTTCGTTGCAGATTGAAGTAGCTTTCTTTCTGGCCTTTGCTCTGAGGTTTATTTGTCATTGATGAATAATAAGTAAACTTCTTTGTTGGTTTGGGCTTGATGTAAACTCAGATAACCTTTTTATAAACTTCAGTTTCAAAGTCCAGCCAATTAAGAATAATTGTTTTGGTTGATTATTGATTTTGGTAAGTCGTTATCTTGTGATTCTACATCTTTTAGTTCATCAATTATTGCTGATGGGATCGAATAATTGAAATTAGAATGTGGAAGTATATTACTAACGACCAATTGGTTTGATTATATTGTAAGGCGGGTCGCTGAAGCGAGCGGTGGTTTCGCTCCGCTGACTTGTGACTGACTGATTACGTTTGCCATGATTTTCGGCTATTGGGACCATCAGTAATAGATTCGAGATCTGTTATAACTTTCCGTTCTTTGAATATTTACAGGGCTAAGATTGATTTTATCTTTGAAATCAATCGCGAAAGTCCGATCATAACCTATGTTCCGATCCGTATTACATTTTATCAATGATGATTGGATTTGTACTCTGATCTTGATATCAGTTATGAATTTGTAAAACGATTCAATCTTTGACAAGGTTTGATGTTGTCGATGGAGATGGAGCTCAGGTGCAACATAGTTACACGGTGTAACAATATTTTTCGAAACCTCCATGTTTACGCCTGTTTTTCTTTGGTTTGTCTTGACCGGAAGGGATATCTGGTTGATGATTCGCCCAGATAACGGCTTTTAATATATTTTCGCAGTTGCTGATCTTTAAAGTGTTGGCTGCTTGGAAGCGAAATAACGACGATGACTTCAATAAAAATCGCGATCCTGTTTAACCATAACGTTGGATCGTTAAGTGACAAACCGAGATAATCGATCCGTTGTTCGATGCCAATATCTTTGATAACGTTAACCTCTCGCTGGTTGTGATTATCGCGACAAACGATGATGATTGCCAATATCAATAACAAGTTAACAATCGGAGGCTTGATTGGTCTGCCGGTTTTGTTCTTCGATGGTCGCGTTGAATTATTGAACCGTTGAAGCGTTTTCAACGATTATCTAAAAAGTCGGATAACAATGCGGCCTACGCTGAGGTTGGCGTTATATATGACAATCGCGACATATGGAATGGGGTGAAACGATATCGTGGATGTCGTATTTCTTGGTTGTTGGCTGGCTGCATGTTGGTTCGATTTCTTACATGTTTTGTGTTCTTTCTGTTTGCCATACTAATGCCCGGGATGACTGCTGCCCTTCAGGCGAATCTATGACACCACGGGTTGGCGGCGAACTGCATCTTGCCCATGACTTCGCCGCCTCGTGTTCGCTTTGCTTTAACCCAATGTAGTTCCTTTGGCGATTTGTTGTATATAGGACCAGCCTGGTGGATGCCAATGGAAATGCATTTGATTTGTCCTAGTTAACTCCACGCCGCTTAGCGCAACGAAATTCCCTGCTGTGCTACCACCAAACGGCGTACATGCTTTGCATCGATCTGAAGCGGTAGTAGTAGTCCCTTCGCTTTTCTCGGAAGTTCTTACAGAAGTTGCTTAGCATTCCCCCCACCAACCAACAACAAATCACAATGCATCAGATGCTCATCCGACCTTTAGAGACTGTAGCTCATTCCCCATAACCAGAAGTCCAGAAGCAGCTGTCATGGAATCCAGGAGGAATTAACTCGCCTGTTGTTCCCGGGACCAGGCAGCTCATTTTTTTATTTGTTTTTCTCTTTTCTCTTTATAAGTACAAAATTCTGAATTCTCTATCTTTATTCAGCTGATTTTGAAGATCTGGTGCGTTTGGAACAATTTGGTAGATCTCCTACTAAACCAAAAAACCAAGGCTATTAATTATATAATCGCCACAAAAATAGTGCCTGTTATGTGCAGTAACCATTTACCTCTCCTTTACAGCAAATGATCCTGTATAGATTTTAAAGTTTAGTGTACTCTCATGAAACATGTTCCAGTTTATTTATCGGAAAGGGAAAAACCATATAAGTTTCTTTTTTGATATTAAGATGCAAGATTTGTCTTATGTAGCTGAAATTAAGGGCAGGATTGGTTTGTAGAAATCTCAGTATTATTCCTGTTTCTTTTGTCCCCAGCCTGTCGGTTCTCTAATAGTTTTATTCATGACATTTGTACTCTGGTATCATGAGATCATCTTCATTCTGTTTGGTTGGTTTGCCAAGAAAGTAGAAAAGGTAATTCAGTCAGTGAAAAAATGTCAAAATCACTTGTTTTTAAAGCGTTTTCTATTCTAACGAGGAATACAAGGAGAATAAGAAAAATTAAAGTATGTTAGTAGGTAGGAGAGTTTTATGTTTTATATATTCAGCTTACCAGCAAAGAAACGGTTCCAGTTCTGAAGTGGGCGAAGCAAGGGTGAAAGCGAAGTGAATTTAACTGTTTTTGGCGTTTATATGAATCAGCTAACTTTCTTGTTTTTTCGTGTTTCAATTAAATCGAAAGCAGGGTTTTAATACAATGTTTTATATTAGTTTTAGAGAGAATAGTTTCTAATAGTTTTATATGTATTTTAATTAAATTGATACGAAGCGTATTTTAAAATGAAAAGCCCAAATATTAGAATCATTGAAAATTTTCGTATTGAATTTTGAATAAGTTGAAAATTTTAGTGGTAAGCGGGCTGAAGGCATATTTAGTTTGGAGTTTTTTTGTTATAAAAAACATGAGAAACGTAAAACAGCTAAATTCGGATAACGAAAACTGATTTGGGATATTCTTTATTTTTAAAATGATTACCGATAACAATTTTAAAAAACAGGAATAAAAAATAGGTCCTTGGTTGTGAATTATTCTTGAAACAAGACTTTGTTTTCTAATAATAATTTTACTTGTTTTAAATGATATTTGAAAGAAAATAAAGATCTGGGATCTTGGATCTGAACTAGAATTACTATTTTCAAAAATATTTTCGAGCAGATTTTCTATTTGTGTCCCTCGCGCCTACTTGTCAGAGCAGTATAACCTCTGATTGTTGTGGGGTCACTACTCTAATGGATTGAAATGTGGGAAATACCATGTCCTATACAGGTCAAAAAAATGAGAGGAACAAAGGCTAAGATACTGTCTGAATATGTAACTTGGAAACACCAGTTCAACAAGTGGATTTCTTATGTCTCTCAAGTACTAATAACAGTTTTATTCGAACATTAAAAAAAATTAACCAGCTTTCAAGAGATTCTGATGCGAACATTATTTTAAGTTAGGCGGTCTACAATTGGTTTCTACTATACACTGCAGAATCATTTGAAAAAAAAAAAACAAAGAGAAAAAGAAAATACTCAAAAAGGGTAAATTCTCTAAGTCAAACCTGACAAATATATTCACCATTTCAAGCATCAGAGTGAAAAGTTTTCTATTACCACCTAAACTCTTTGTTGTTTAAAGACCTTATGCAGATGATGGCGAAAGATGAACTACCCCCATTGACAAATTGTAGTACAGGCAATAATAATAGTACCTTATCTATGGAGTTCATACTTCATATTCATGAAGGTGCGGAAAATTCCATGCTGGTACCAATGCCACTTTGAACATCCAATTTGAGCCCCACTTTTTGTAATTAAATCTGGATTCACCAGACTAAGTCCCCAAAGAAATGAGACCCTAAACCCCTAAACTATGATCGTATAATTCTTAATCCAAATGATATTATATCAAAGTAATTCTACGATTTCGAAACAACTAATGTTTTAAACTGTGTTTGTTCCAGAATGTTAAGATAACCAAGAGTGAAAGTAGAGAAGGAAGAAAAATGGAAGGAAATAAAAATAATTTCTCAATACTGCATCATTATTTTGTTAGTTTGGTTCATTACTATAAAGATATTTGATTTATTTGATTTTTATCGTAAAACCAAGTTTCCTTAACATTTTTTTTCTTTCCCGGGAGAAGTTAGGCTATGCCCAGGGAAGCATATGTCTCCTTTTGAAATTTTGTGATACTAGATCATTGGGCGACAACTTCATATACATTAGTTGTTGTCTTCGCTAACCTTAAATCTTGGTTACACCCCTACTTATCACTACCAAGATGGGCGAGGCTAATATCTCGAGGCGTATGTTACTGGGCAAAGTGCTGATATTCGAGCAAATTAGGAACATGACTTCACATCCATTAGTTGTTGTGCCCATTGACCTTAAATCTTGCTACCTAGTTATCATACCACAAGATGGAGCTAGGCTATGGTTAGAGACCAATGCCCCTCGTTGGAATTCTATAAGACCAAACCACTAGGCTGCAATTTCACATTCATTAGTTGTTGTCACCTCACTGATGCCAGTTACATTCACACCACAACATGTCACCACCAGGAGGGTGGAGCTAGGCTATGTTTAGGAGGCATATGCCCTCATTGAAATTCTGTGATACTAGATCATTGGGTTATAGTATAAGCTTATGTTTGGTATCATGTTCACCCAAAAACAATTTAAACTTAAAAAGAAGAAATTAGCATCATGTTCGGGACCATTTTTAAGGAAAAAAAAATATTTTTAAAACAAAAAATATAAGCTTGATTGTTAATTGTTCTGAAAATTGTTTTTGGGTTGTTCTTCTTTATAGAGTATCTAGAAACACAAAAATAGAATAAACTTATCGTCACATTATAAAGCACATTCTTGAAAGATGGGATTAGTTCAGTGACGTTAATAAATCTTATGTTCCTCAATCATCAGTAAACTTAGTAACATCACAAGATTAGATTTTGTTTTCCATTTGTGTTCAACATATGCACCACTGCCACTTAACATGATTAGAACTTCATGTTATATAGATTAATGTCATCACACTTCATTTTAGCTAATTAATCTCGTAATCTTAACATTATATCATATTATAATACTATAGTCTCGTCATAAACACTCTAAGCTTAAACTTACAATGATCTCCTTGTTCATTATAAAACAAATGAATCCAACAAACCAGGTTTCAGCTCTACACAAAATTATTCTCATTTCTAGTTGTCAGTGGGTTTCCGCACGTGTGATATCAGGCTGGATTTTCTTCATCATGTGTTTGAATTTTCAGAGGTATTTGGAAGTTAAAGAATGAATGATAAAGTAGTGATGGCTGAGCCCACGAGCGCGGCTTGCTTGGTTGGCATGGAGCTGGAGACCTAATAGAAGAATACAGATAAATGAGAGGTCTCAATTTCATATAATAGTGGTTTAAATCTCTATTTTATTATAGCTCTGTAAGTCATATCTTTGTCTTGGTTGCATATGTGGATCATATTTGGATCACAATTTGGGGAGTTATGGATATGGTTTCTAATAATGCTGTAGTGGGTTAAGGTTGTTAAAACAATCAGAAAAATCGTCGAAAATGGCGGTTCTTGGCTCATTTGAATGGGAAATTCTTGCCAGGAAAATGCAGGGAAGAAGAAACCAGGGTAAGAGAGGTTGAAAGGGAGGCTGTGATCTTGCTGCTATTGACTTTATTTACAGAGTTGATGGTCAAAAGCATGTGGAAAAGATGGACTAGAAGGGTTGTGCCCATTGGGCTCACATTAGCAATCTTCCTTCAAAAATGAAAGATTATTGAAATGAGCTCTATTTCATTGTTAAAGAAATTACTAAGAGAGTGATTCGGTTTGAAAAATTGTTTTATATTTCTAAAAAATAAGAACGAAAACATAGAGAACAAGATTGAGGCTTGTTTGATTAAATTGCTTTTAATATGTTTGTGTTAAAAAACAATGATAGTAAGAAAAAAGCGTGACAGCGTTTGTTCCGACTTTTGTTAAAAATACAAGAACACGAGGGCAATTAGAATTTAATGAACAGAACAGTTTTGGTGAACATGAAATCATTGTCCTTTGTGTTTTTCCATGTTCTTGAACAGTTTTAAAACCAAATATAATACAATTTTGTATTTTTCTTTGAGAAACTATTTGTTCTCTAAATTTAGTATTTTATTTGTTTTCTTTTTTAGAACAAAAAAAACTGAGAATCAAATATGTTATCCCTGTTTTTCACGTTCTTATTGTTTTTGAGAATAAAAAACAGTTTTCAAAACAAAAACCAAACAGACCCTTAATTTCCAGTTTTTTTTTGTTCTAAAAAACCCAAAAAACAATAAATTTAAAACAATGAAAAGCCTTGAAAATAATACCAGTGTTTTGAAAACAGAAACCAAAATGTAAGCTGCTAATAGTACCATTTTCTTGAGGAAATTTCCAGAATAAGGACAGTTTTAAGCACGTATTTGTGTAGGGATATTATTGAGCAAAGCACTGGGTGGGTGGGGGTGGGATGAAACACATAGAGATCATATTGAATAGAAGGTGCGTGTGATTCAAATATTAAATGAAGAAGTAGAAACAAGCTTATGATCATGCCTATTTTTTGATTTAAATGGGTTTATATTAAATATATATATATATATATATATCAAGCTGACCTACCAATATTCTACTGCCTTTATCTCACCCAGGGATGGATGGATGATCTTAGCATCATTAGTGAGATAATCACTATCTATTCCACCATTGGCATTTATATCTTGCATGGAGATTCACATTCGGATTCACGGCGAGCTTGTTTAAGATCATTACCAGCATTTGTGGCACTCATTTGTGTTCATTTTGTATATCCGTTTTATAGTATTATATTAACCAAAATGATTGACGAGAAACATAATGTTTCTATGTCATCCATTTATCCGCGAACCAGATATCGAGCGAAACACCTTATTTAAATTTAACCCCATTTGATTATAAGGCAATTTAGTATATGACCGGACTTAATTAACAATGGTAATCAGATCTTTTGCCATTTTTATATCTATTCACTTTATATGTCCGTGCTGTTATGTTCTTGCCAGAATTAGTCTCAACCTCCCATTCCCCGTGCCTTTATCATTTGAATTAGGTCCTAGTTCTAAATGTAAGAAACACAACCTTAATTTATCATTTGATTATAACTAATTTAGTATATAGCTGGGAACTTTGAGCATGTTTGGTTATAATTCTCAAAAACTGTTTTTTTGTTTTGAAAAATAAGGAGAACACATTTGCTTCCATTTTTTTTTTTGTTATGAAAAAACATAGAAACCATAAAAAAAAACTAAATTTAGAGAACAAGAAACAATAGGTAAATTCAATGTGTTTTAAAACCGTTAATCAAGGCTCAATTTTAAAAATAAGAACTTCCAACACTGAGTATTGAGCCTAATGTATATAAGACTGTCTCTTTCATTTGTAGCCCATATTGGCAACACAAAGTGATCAAAATCCCTATCTTCTTTGAAGGTGTTCATAGAATGAGCTGTTAACAATTAGGATATATATAATCAACTAGAGAGAGAGTTTTAATATAGATGTGATGCTGCTGAAAAGGCCATTGGAGTAGTAAGTATATATCAAATAGCCATTAATTTGTGTGTCTCTTTCCCTTATGAAGAACCCCCAGCATCAACTTTGGAGCTGCTTCCTTTAGTATGTGTTTGTCTCTAAGTTGTAATCCACCAAAAGGAAACAGAATAACTACTCTAGACCAAAATTATCAGCTTTAGATCATTTAGATGAAATAATATTTGTTTTTTGAAGTACCTACCTACCACACTAAAAATTCAGTGGTTCAGTGAATTTTATAGTGAGATCAACTGATTCCACAAGAGGATGTATTCAATTATCAACTTGATCTTCTATATTTTAATGAGTTAAGACATCAATTCAAGTATTCAAGTAATCAAGTAAGAAAAAAATGCCTTAATTGCTCATATGTGAATGATCAGACCACAACCCCCCATCATTCATTCGAAAATATAACAAAATCTTCTTAATCTATGGTGAAGACCATTTTACTTGATGTAATACCTCTCTCCCTAGAGGCCAAGGCCGCCAGACAGTCGTGTCATGATTCTTTGCGTTCCCTTTTCGCTTTTCTGATTCAATCTAACTAATAGAAAAGAAATCATATTTGCTTTTAGTTCCTTCTTGCACATGGATTTTCATGATCTTGAGCCCAACCTTTATCAGCATAATTCTCCTTACCGCATCTTTGTTTTCTTACTTTGAACTGTTATAAATTCCTTCTAACCATTAAAAATCTATTATACCTCCCAGTGATGTAATGTGAAATAACTCTAGCCACCATTATTATATCAGCAAATTAGTACTAGTCTTCAAACATGAACATTAATTAAAACTATTAATCACAAAATCATATATATATATACAAACTAAATAGGGAGGGTTGACAGATCTTTTGAGACTTCTGTTTTGTCATAACTTTGTTCTCAAATCAGAATCTTAATCTTGTATAAGTTAAATCTTTGTCATGCATCACAAACTTTAACTACTCTTAGATCTCTTCAATATTTACCTATACCATGTATTCTCTAGCGGATTCAGGGGTTTTGATCAGCAAGGATTTGATTAGAAGTCACTCAGGGACTATTTGGCAAAGAAGGATATGAAACAGGCTTACCCATCATTAATGGCCTAATAAAAACGAGGATTTCTGCTTAAACTCTGAAATATTAAAAATTTATTGTTAATTACAGTTCAACATCTATCCCATCAAACTACCAGATATTTGATATTGGATCTCTTGAATCGAGAAACATAAAACTATATTACAGTTGTGTACAAAGACAAACAATTCTGTAAAAGTTTAATTTCTTTCATCAATCATTAGCAAACATATATATTTTTTCCTGTGTCTGGATTTCTCCTATATAACTGGAGTTCTTTGCGGAACTGTTTAATTTCATCAGTTCTCTAACCGGCTTTCAGTCACTTGTCAGCTTTTGTTCTCTCTCTCTCTCTCTCTCTCTCTCTCAGTATTTGTAAAAGCTAGCTAGCCATGGCCATAGAGATTAACCAGCAGCAGCCTCCTCAAGAAGTTGGGTTGTCAAGAATTTTGATTTCTGAAATATTGGAAGACTCTCCATATTTTCGGATGGAGCATGGAGTAGAAGCCATATGACGAATCCCGGGGCCGTCTGGGTCAGCACGGATGGGCCTAGCCGAATCGAAGCTAACTTTCATTCGAGAAAATATGATATTTTAGAACCTAAAACCTTCCCTTCAAAATCAATCTTCTCTCTCATTTTCTTTGGAGGAGGCAAGATCTCGTTGAATTTGGTGGAAAGTTCCTGGAACAGCATTGTGAAGCCTCCAGCTGGGAACAAGATCGGCACCAGAGAAAACGCATTGTTCCAAGATTACCACGGACTTCAGTCTTCGGGTACCAAAAATGTTTTTCTGAACGGAAGATTTGATTCCTTGCAATATCCAGTATTCATCCCTCGCTTGATCGAAACCCAGTCATGAAATGCAAATATCTACTGACAATGGCAAGTTTCATGGAACAAGAGGAAGAGGCAATTTCGATCCCATTGAAGTCGTTCTTTGCTGAGTATAACTGGCTGTGACATTAACATTCATTTTAGCAGATCAGGTGGTGCTGGTTCCACCTTACTATCAGGGAGTAAGAGAGTAAAACCCAGCTTTCAATCATTAATTTAATAATTTCCATTACTTTATCATTATCTTCTACCTTGTCTAGAACTAAAACTAGAGTATTTTAATTTCTCAGATTCGAGCAGAGATTTGAGATGGAGAACTGGTGTGAAAATAGTACCAATCCATTTGCGACAGCTCAAGTAATTTCAGATCACTCACCCAAGCTCTGGAAGGCTGCATACAATAATGCTGAATCCATGAACATCAGTGAGAGGGTTCTCATCACCGCCCTTCAAACCCTCTCGGCCTGACATGATCCAGCGGTCCGTTCTGGAGAATCTTCTAGACTTCGTCACAAGCAGAACATCCACCTCGTCTCGAAGAAATCTACTCGAGCTCAAATATTGCCTCGTCGGAATTTCGTCAGCGTAGCCATAAATTCTCCAAGCCCGAAACTATAAAGACTCGGAGAGAGTCCACATTGTTTGGTCTCTCAAGATCTCCAGCCTCCCCGGATTTCAGGTCAGGACGATTCTCTTGCAACGACAAGGTCGTGACGACGGCGAGAGGGAGATGTCGACTGCTCTCATCTCTTCTGGGGCGCGCATCTCTTGAATCCATGTTGTAGACGAAATTTACCCAAATTACATCAGACGAATAGAGAAAAGATTAAGGAAGAATGTAGAGATGATCATTCAAGGTTGAGGAAAGCCGGAATCAGTGTTTGGCAGGAAATGCGGGGCTTTTCTGGATGAATTTGAGTCCGTTGCGGGACGCCGGCAGAAGGCGGTGTCTCTTTGGAATTCAATCCTAGGTGAAGTGAAGTTGAATATCTCGCCAGGATTATCCTGCCATTGTTTCCGAGCCGGGATGGTTTAGGGTTTGTTTGCCAGCATGAGCGAGCAGACCCTGGAAATTACACTGAAAGAGAATACAGGAGGAGTTCCTTGGGAAGGGAGGTCTCAACATACCAGGAAACCGTTTTCAGGAAACAGTTCTTCCAAGACCTCAAAGTAGAAACGAAGAAAGGAAAAAAAGTTTTCTAAAATTAGAAGACCATAACTAAAAAGATGGAAGAATACAAGTGAACAACAAAATTCGTCAAGAATAAGTTTTTAAAAATTGTTTTACATATATTTTTGTTTGCTTGTTTTGTCAAGCAAATTTCCTGAAAATTTATGTAACTTTGTATGAATATTAATGCAATACTACTTGTGCAAGTTTTTCTCTGTAGTGTTATATATTTTGTTTCATTAGATTAATTCAAATAGTCTCTTTATATATATATAAATATATAATGGAAGAAATTAAAAGATGGGAAGAAGGATTTACAAGCTTGGGCTTGGGGACATTCTAATGAGTGATGACATAATTCATTCTAAATTATTGTGGGCTTGACTCTTGAGGAGGATTTCAACAATGCAAACTGATCAGAGTAGGGGACCATACCCATAGAGCTAGAAAATAAGAACATGTAGCTTTGACATTTGAGCTGCATGATTCCATCATCATCACTTAAACTGGCTTTGATTATGTCTCTTGATTTGATTTGATAAGATAAGATATTGTAAGCTTTCTATATTTTTATAGAAGTAAAGAAAGATTTTAAGCTGGGCCACTTTTCTTTCTGCCTACTGTAAACATTAAACAATTTTCTAAAAAGCAATTATCATGTTTCTTTAACATACACCTTTGCTGTGAAACCCGATCTTTCTTATATTAGGTGAAACCGTCGATGAATCGTCGCGAGCCAGCAACATAACAGCGGAAAAATATGGTGCCGAATGATGAAACAGGCTGTGACCTTTTACCGTCGGGTTTGATACAACAATTTTCTTAAAAACTCAAACTTATAAAATTTAGATTCAATATGAATATTATGATTTTTAATTGTTTAGTAAAATGTTTGGATTGAAGCGACGTGAGTGATTCACGACCTATGATATCACTAGAAGTCAATTGAACTTTTTTTTTTTATCAAATCATGAGGTATCATAAATAGGTCCATGCACATATGAAAGATATTTTTGAGTGTCACAGCCTCCCAGTATCTGTGCAAATCGAATATGTATGAACGATAAAGTTTCTTTTTCAAAAATACAATTATATTTTTCATGATTGACCAATATCTGTTGGGTAGCTCTTCTCCTCCTCTACTATCCCAGCAGAATGTGTGATTGTTTCCTCATATGAGATTGACCCAGTACCCTCTCTCTCTCACATTAATAGAAAAAAAAATAGTAAATGAAAACAAAGATGTTTCAACTGTCAAATTTGAAGTGTCATAGCAAGTCTTCACACGCATCCTCTAACCAGCGTTTTCTTCAACACTTCACTATCTCATAAACAACTACTTATGTATCCATCAAACACAGCTGCTTTCCTATGAAGTCCCCAACAAAGTTGATTGTCCAATTCTGCACGTTTAATTTCCTATCTATGTTTCAAAAAAATAGAAAAAAAAATTCTTTCACTTTTGATTGAAACAGCTCTTGATGTACGCAAATCATCTGGAACATACCCGTATCGAAAACCGATAATATGATGTTTTATAAAACATAAATAAACTGAACCGCAACAGATATCTCTATCATAGAATACTTCATTTATTGTATTACAAATAGACATTAAAATACATCCGTACAGATTCACGTGTATGGAAGTACTTGTTTGGAAGAAATTATTGAGACTTTGCTTTTGTTGATTATTATTATTAGTAGTATTCATTATTATTATTGTTGTTATTATTATTATTATTATTTGTAAGATGGTGTCTTTAAGCATTTTCAAACCAGAAGTCAACATCAACCACATTAACTTCTAGAATATTCTTATTTAGTAAGTAACATCTTTTGAAAAATTTATAAAAAAACATTCTTTGAAAACTGAAATGGGAGAAAATTAGTGACAGACCATAACAATTTTATTAATTATGTTTTTATATCCCTAACTTCTTTCATTTTAATTGTAAATATAGTAACATTAAAACTATATCGTTTCATCGTACCTTACCATGTTAAATAAAGTAAAGGTTCAAAATTTTATTGGAATATAAAAACAAAATTCACGATAAATTGGTATATTAAAAAACAAAATTTTTATTTAGAATTTAAAAAACAAAAATCATGAAAATTCAGGTTTACAGTGAAAAATCAGTGGTTGGGGTGTGGATAGCTCTTCTTTTAGCTGCAGCAGAATTATTTATATGGTAGCACCCAGCTGCGCTCTCTTGAACAACTAAATTAAAACTACTGTGTAAAAGCTAAAGCTTAGCTTTTGAATTCAACTCTACAGCTGTCTGCCGTGATCTCCGCTGACCACCATGGATGATGGGATCAGCTTTCAGTCATCAGTATGAACTCCAGTTTTCTACCTTATCTTCTTCACCTAGCCAACCCTGCTCATGCTCATGCTCGTAATGTAGGCAGCTCGATAGGAGTTATCAAAATGGGGTGTCAAATGTCATTCTGATCTTAAATAGTATTTTAAGCGTGCGACGGTCATTTTCTTTCCGATGTTGAGTCAAAATGGGGTGTCGTTTAATAATTTAATGTTTTATTAAAAAATATAATTAAACTTGTCAAATATAGGATGGAATGTGGCGATTGAGAGGGGGCAGCTAGCCACCAGTTATTTTGCAACCTCTGATTCTCTCTCCAAAGATTTATCCAAATATGTCACCACAAACACTTGGATTGGCATTTCTGCCTCCCGATCCGCTCAGTTGGAATATGATTTTAGTCGTTGAGGTGTCATTTTAACGATTGTGGGATAGTAAACTTTTGATAAATGAAAATAAAGTTGGAATTAACTCTGATTCTCAATAGCATTTTTCAATGATCTTTAGTGTTTTATGTGCTTCTTCAAAGCAAGAATGCTGCTAGTGGCTCTCAGAGGGGGTAAAAGTTAAAAAGTTACAGTTATAGCTTAATGGTTGAATATTATGATTTTCAGTGAGGACTTACACTGGGTCTTATGTTTGAGTCTTTACGTTTAGACTTTAGAGCATCTTCAACCATTTTCTATTTCCTATCAATATGGAGATCTAAAAAGCGAATCTCTATATAGTGAGATACTATTGATGTTGTTCGGTTGCGAAGTGGCAAAAATTAAAAGAAGTGACAAATAATAACAATAATTTGAGTTTTTCCAATATCAGTCTGCTAAAAACCAGCTGTTCGAGTTATTTATAGACGTATGAAAGATCATCATTGGATGTCAAAAATGTGCGGATGATCAAAAAATACGACAAATAAATGTAATGATGACCAAGATTTAATCCGTGGTGTTGGACCGGACTTTACTATCTCAAGTTTGGGCTAAATATCGTTTCATCAACGCCCATCGTTACTTTGGTTGAAGTGCGACTTGAGCAGTTGAAAGGAAGGTAGCAATCCATGACGAATGGCCGATGAAGATCATCCTCCACGTATCCAAGTAGCGCGTGAGTGGGGCGACCATCCCGTTTGATGAAAGCGGCCGAAACTCGCCTCAGAGTGCGAAACTTATATGGATCAATGTCACGATCTCTTAAGTACTATAGCGAGTATGAGTGGGTTGCACCTTCGCGGTTTATATTCAGATTTTTTCGCCGAGGCGAAATGAATGCTCAAAAGTGTCTCGGTGTTGGTGACGGTCTCTCCGACGAAACCAGGCTAAATATCCATGTCATTGGGCGATCGAAGATATCACGACCAGGTCCGTTTGAATGATAGAATAATGGCGCTCCCATAAAAGTTTTTAACGTTTTTGGGGTTTGCGGGGCGAATCACGAACCATGACATATTCGCCAACGCTAGTTCATGATCGTTGCGCATCGACAACCGGGTTCCTCCTCATTGTTGAACCGTCCTTTCGTCTAGTTTAAACATGATCGTGGTTGTTTTGCAAGTTCTGGAGTTCAATACAAACATGTTGGTAAAGAGAGCAAATTCAGCTTCTGGCACGCGCTCAATGCTATGCATATCGGTCCAATTCCATACTATCTCAAACCATTTTATGCAAATTGTTCAGAGTTTGAAATATTCGTTGCCATGCAAACATTCAAATAACAGATCAAAATATTGTTTCTTACCATATATGACCTGATGATGTTGTCTTCACCAGGAGTTAGTGACATTATTAAGATCATGAAACCAAGGGCGACCTAAAGAACATGACAACATCCATGGTGTACGTTACAGTGGTTTAAAAATATTTATAAATCACATACAATGAATGAACACAACTGGTGTTAAACCAATGAAAGATCATTCTTGCGCGCTACTCTAAGAGTTTGGATCAGTTTACTTTGAGTTATGAAGTTGTGACATCTTAAAACCGTTCATTGATTACTTACCATCGATCTTTAACCATTTCTTGTCTCTGCTGTGGATTATTGTGAATATTCAATGGCACAATTATCATTATCTACAATTTGTGGATACTTTGTAAAAATGCCAGTAACTGGTGTCACATCCACACGGTGGCTGGGATTGCTTTGCATCTAACCGCACTGGCACGTAGCTGCATTCATCACGATATTTGGCGAGATCTGTCGCTGTCGTGGAATAATCAAGGATCAACGGTTTGTTTCATATCACTCCAAACTATTGTATTAAACCATCTATTACGTTACTACGTTGGAAGGCATGGGCGTAATATGGCCCGCGGCGGTGACCGCGCGGCGAACTCAACTTCGATGAATTACCTAGTCGCAAGACTGATGGAGAAACAGCCCGGCAGGAAGGGATTAGCCAGGCTGGAGCTCGCCCGAAACCACCGTATTATTGAACTGGGGATTCTGGATTTGTCATGTGTTCATGATCAAAAGCGGCGTATTATTACCAAGGTGAGAGTCTATTGAACTTATCAGTTCTAGGCTTTTGTTGCCGTCTCTAAGGTGTGGAGGCGTGTGTTTAACCATCCTTTGAGATCGTGGCACGAATATTAACCAGCGAATCGAACGGCAAAATTGGTTTATAAACGCAGGAATATACCCACTGGCTGGCTTTATAAGTTAAATGAATATTTATTTGCACTTCGAATCGTTGTTTGATTATTCATGTTGGAGAACAATTGACTCTTATATGATGGATGGATACGCACTCTTTGCTTTACTTATGTGACCCGATGAGTGATGGGTGGTTCACGGAGACGAAGCATAATCTTACAACACATTTGTTATTATCTCCAGCTGGTCAGTTTAATTTCGTTTAACGGCAGAACGGTTCACTATATTCATTTCGCTGCGTCAAATATTCTCAGTAACAACTGCCAATTGGGATAAGGCATTGGGATCATTCTGCCATCAAATTCAGGCATTAACTCAGACTTTTTTGTGATATCCCTTTGAGGTTTGTCTAACGTATGCGATCTTCACACCTAATTGCCCAGAATTACCAACCTTAGGTTGGTATCAACGAGGAGGCGACATCTCCACTTGGTTGGTGGGTAATTTGTGGCGGTGGTTTGGTAATCTAATGGGAAGTTGACGTTAAACGAGTTGAAATGCGATCACTGAGTTGATTGAGGTCTTATTGGTAGCTTGTGTGAGGATTGAATAATTCCGTTACTAAAGTTGTTTGGGATTATTCTTCAAACCCGGAACAAATTCGTAGTGTGAGCATAGGAAGAACGCCCCGGTGTTGAGTGACTGACGTGTTTTTACAATAGTTTCGTCAACTTTGTTCACATATCGTATTTACGAGATGTTTAAAAGCAAGTCCATTTTATGATTTATTGCATGAGTTTGTTGTTTTGAGTGGATCAGTTAGTCATTCAATACGTTCAGTTAAAATTGGTGCGGCTGACTTAATCAAATTATTTTCAGTACATCATGGTGGCCAGGAGTAGCCTAGAAACTACCGTGGTGGATATTGAGATAAAACATGATCATAAATCAGATGATGATCTCTCCAGTTGGATGTTTCGATTATTAAAAGAAGAATCTGATCTCCTTTTGGTGGGTGATATCTTGAAGATAGAATCTAAAATTCGAATAAATAAATTTATAAACTATATGCTAATGTAACAATCCCAAAATGTAATGTGATTATATATCACTTAAATTCTGCGGAAGTCGCGGAAGAAGTATGAAAAAACAAAAAAAACAAAAAGTTTTTTCCTTTTTAATAATCTTTATCTTTATCAAATATTGAAATATAAAACAATCAAACAATATGTAAAATATCGAATATTAACTGAGTTTTAAGTAAGAAAATATCTTTGTTGAAGAACGGCTGAAGCCTTTCTGATTGTAACGTGGTTCAGAGGGAAATCACGGATGTTGATAAAGGAACACATAGTAAGCGATAACTGAAACAAAGGAACGATCAAAACGCCAGAAACAGCGGAAGCTTGAAAAATGATCCGTAGAAAAAAGAACACGAAAGGATGAATTTCAATGAAAGAACGTGAATCTGTATTCCACGATCATGTGGCCCGATGTCTATAGTGTATAAGCCTTCCTCAAATAGTCACTCCTTGGGCATTAACTCTGCGTATACACTGCCTCGTCCCCACGGCGATTTAGGATCGATTTTGGGTGGAAAACTGGTCGGTGGATCTTGAGGTAAAAAAGGCTGAACTCGCCTGGTGCAGATTATGGAAGCCGAGCAACGTAGCGGTGGCGGCTGCCGTGGCGAAGTTCACACCGTGGCTAAAGTTGTCCTTTATTTGAGTTCAAGAACAGGCCGTGTGTTTTTTTTTTTTGTTGGTTATCAAAGGACACTAGAATCAGACACATGCACAGCATTCTATCTTACCACAACAAGTCCTGCTTGGATCCCGAAAAACTGAAGCAGTGTTTATTAACTATTAGTAGATTGTTGGTAGATTAAGTGAATTTAAAGTATTGTGCCAAATTAGATATAGAAAAATGTGCTTTTGAAAATACTAAAAAAAAAAAGATTAAGCAGTTTGTGGATCGAAGTTAGGGTATACGTCTGGAAATTGATGCAGTTAATTTATGAAGAATAATAAAAAAATTAAAAGGTGCAAATAAATAAAGAAAACTGAGTGAGTTTTCAATATGTCATTTTCGTTATCTCTCTGTCTTTGTGCATCTTCTTTGTGATATTATATACAAAGCAATAACATAAGGTGTATTTGGGCACCAGAAAATCTTGGATAAATCAAAATCGTAAAAGATAAATTTAAAAAGTATATGAATAAATAAAAATCTGATTAAATAAATGGCCCAATAGTAATAAAATTAAGTATTCATTGAACTTTGTGTTTTTGCATCTGCGTTTAGGGCGCAGATATAAATCTGCTATGCCCTCATCAACTATTCACTTTTTTTTTGTCAATAATAGCGCGTGAAAAGATGGATAGTAAATGTGAACTCATGGTTTAAAGC
>JAEQBH010003205.1:0-164365 GCA_016808115.1 Tetrastigma voinierianum
GCTTAGTTCAATTTTTCAACTGTCTGCTTCGTGGAGACACTTCTTGGCTTATATATTTACTCCCACTCTTTCAAATAATAATACAGCAAAAAACCTTCACTTCACTGCAATACCCTTATCATTCATTTTGTGCGATTTCTACAAATAATTGAGTTTGTCGGAGTCCTCTGACTACGTACTGTTTCGGAGGAACGATTCGCTCTCTCTATCTGGGAGACGACCACCACTATCCCTGTGACAAATCGAGGCCAAATTTGTCTTAAGGACACGACGCTTTTCGTCGGGCCTTGACTACTTTCTCGCTTTCTAATTTTTGCTTGGTGACCGGCAGTTTGTTTCCTTCATAAAATTTTTTGTTTCTGTTTCAGTTTTTGAACTAATAGTAAGACCACATAAAGTTATACTATAAATGTTATTAATATTTATTCATTTTTTTCACCAACAATCTTTATGTGTTTTTGCTATATTTATTCATACCTCATACCTTAAATTTATATTAAAAATAAATTATTTATTTATTTATACATAAGACTATTATATATATATATATATATATATATTATAATTTTAATTGTTTTTAAAACAATACTTTAACTAAATAAAAAAAATAAACTCATAGTACAACTAAAATATGTTTTTATTTTAAAGTTTAGCAAATGTTAAAATAAAAATTAAATGATGGATCAGTGATTCTAAAAACATATTTTAACCAGATTTATCAAATACCAAATAACTTTCTTGAAAAATTAAAAACTATTATAGAATATCTTTTAAAACCGAAAATTTTCTAGATATATCTAAACCATACCACCTTATTTAAAATCGACGAAAGCACGCCCTCGCTATCACTACGCTTATATAAAACACAATAAAGAACCTTTAATACCTCAACAACAACTAGAATGGGAAATGACTTGTCAAAATGACCCGCCAAAATGACTTTCCTCAGACATAAGAGATATAGAGATTTTCGATTGACTTTTAGAAAACCAAAATAAATTTTTATCTTATCGAGAAACTCAAAACCATGTCTATTTGGAGAACCAAACCTTTAAAAAAATTTTTTAATCCAAAATTTTTTATAACCTCTGAAGAATAAGATTTTATCAACCAAATTCTCAGGTGAATTCACTATAAACGCCTTACTGCCGCAATACGACGCAAACTTCCTGTGAGAACCTGGGATGAAGAGAGCTATGCCAACTGAAAATGCAATCAAGGATAACAATGACATCAAATATAGGACTCCAATTCCCCTGTGAATCAATGTTTTAAAACCTGACCTGGATCGAACCTAAAAGTTACCTGGCTCACTTGCCTAATCGGCTCACTTGGTCGAATCCGTGGTTGAACTTATGACGCAATAAATATATTATTTATATTTTAAAATATATAATTAATAATATTTAAGTATATTATTTATTACTTTTATATAAATAAAATATTTTTAAAATTTATTTTAAAATATGTATAATGTTGATATATAAAAACATATTAAAAATGGAATAAACTTATTTATATATAAATATATGTTTTAATTAGTAGTAATATATATAATTTCGTTAATATCTAAAATAATCACAACGGCAATACAAGAAGCAGGTTCTTGCTCCTCAGAATCTCCTCTCTTTCCCATATTCAAATCCATGACTTCGCATTATTTAATCGAATTTTTTTAGTTACAAGCCTTAACCCTACAAGCTTAATCCCAAGAAACGACGTAGCTCACGAAAAGATCAAAACGATTTCATTTTAACTTAAAAAAAAATTATGGCGCTGAACCTACTTCTGGCTCACGAGAACCGCCGGCTTCATCCCGGCTCACGGTCCACCGCCTGTCGCGCTCAAGACCTGGCCTCAATGCAAAACCGGGGTTTTTTTTGATTGAACTGGACGCTGTGTCGCATGATTTGCTCGATTTATTTGATCAATGGCCCTAACTCGGCTTTAAAACATTGTCGTGAATATGTTGATAGTAAGTGTACGCATTACACAAAGAAAAACAATCGACAAAGCCTACGATGGGATACAGTCAATCCATACCTAGAGATCTGTTTGGATTGATCTCAATAAAAATTGATTCGCATCAGATTGCTCGACCCTCAAAGTCTTCTACCGTATTCCCCAATGCCATAACGTAAAGAGGGAGTGACTCTCTTCGTGTTCTCCTTTGGACGACTGCCTTTAGGGTTTTTCTCCTCTCCTGTGAGGTCGCCCAAATACGCATATAACAAAGCAATGATAGAGACTCCAAAGACAACAAGATTTCGGCCCTACGTAAATATACGAACTTATTTACATTAATTATAATTCACCCACTAAAGAATCATAATTGCACTCCCTCACTTATTCGAAAGGGTATGCAATTCAGCTCTTGTTATTAAATACTCTACAATCTCCCCACGTTGTTAGAGACATACATGCCGATTAAATTAAATTATCGACAGCTTTATTTAATCAACATATGATAATCACCTCGAGACCTTCCACTTAACTTATCTGGAGAGTATCAAATTTGAAAATCCACCTCGTTGTGGTTTTGATATAATCAAAACTTCATAAGTATCCTCAAGGGGTATCATCAATCCACCAATGGTGACGTGGATCTTTAATAATTAATATTCACTATACAATTAATGCAGTTATCCAACTCACTAAGATTATTGATTTATAAAGATCTCACTCTTTATGAATCAAAATAACCAACAATAAATGCATGTGTCTATTAATTATCTCGAGATTAAGAGTAATAGTATTCATCATAACCATGAGGTATTAATTATTTTATGTGTCAAGACAACACTACCCCAAGTTGGTCCTTGCTCAATACACATTTGTTGACTAAAGATGCTAAGTCGGAATCCAAGCCATTCCTCGTAAATAAGACTGCATTCCATCAAGTCTTGTGCTATAATCTTACCAATGGTGTGTCAAATTCCATTTAGAATGTGAACCAATAGCTTATATTCCATAAGAACCGATGATTTGATATTCTGTGCGTAATTCAAACTCTACACACCAAATCATCTACTATGTAGAAAAAAAGACACACATGCATGATATTTAAATGCAAACATAGCTCATGTAGATTCTCATTGAAATGAAATAACAGAATTTTATTAAAATAAAATAAACATCCATAACAATAAAATGACTTTTGGTATATATATAGCCCTAACAAAATCTTGCAATGTTTTTCAACTCTGAAAAACAACCCTTAACAGTCTTTTCAGAACCAGATTTATCCTTATCTCATAAGCAAACAAGAGAAGACATGCAACATGTAAAGATTTTTTGATAACATCAACCTTTTCTTTGTACTAAAGGACACTTGTCCTTATAGCCAACTTTTTAGTCTTTATAGGTTTTAATAAGTTTAAAATATTCTTTGTCCATTAGGACACTTGTACAAATTTAGAAAAGTTGTCTATATAGGAATAGTATCATTTTTATTTTTTGTTCAGCCACATGACATCTTATAACAAGTTTTAGAGTCCCCAAATTCTCTATAAATGAGTGGGAGAAGATGTAAAGAAGTAAGAGAGTGGAAGTAAGAGTGAGTGGAAGTAGGTGAGAGAGATAGTGGAGAAAGTAGTGGAGAGTTTCTAACTCAAACTTTGTAAATACCTTTCAAGAAATAAAAGTAAGTATTTCTTTCATCTTTCTTTTGTTCTTAATTTGTTCTTTGTTTTAATTTTATTTATTTAGGGGGGGAAAGGGTAAAAGATAAGCAAGGGAAATGGAGATTTGATTTTAATTTTTTTTTCTATAATAACAGTTAACCTACATAGATCATGTTGTCATCTTTCTTATACAAAGAAAATTTTATAACACCAATTTTTTGAAACCCATTTGAAAGAAGAATTTTAAAACTGTAGCATTTAGCTTTCTAACCCATGACCTTACCCGCTTTAGCCACGGATAAAGGCTTTAGGAAGACTTGGTCTCTGGGTCTTCGTGGGGGTTTATCCTATGACACTAAGTGATGTTTTAAAATTTTGATTTTAAAAACTAAAGGTTTTGAGGAGAGATTTGATATGTGTGCTTTGTTTCTTGTAGATGTTAAATCAGACAAAAGACTTCAGATGCACTAATTAATAAAATTTATATTTAAATTTATTTCCAAAGTTCCGAGCTTCATCTTACCCCCTGCGAAAAGTATTATTGTGAAAAAATCTTTTGAAAATTGTATGTTTATGATTATATGCTTACAAATTGTATGTTTATGATTTTGTTACTTTTGTGTTTATTTTATGTCTTTTATTCCTTATCCTCCTAGTATTTATAATTTAGATTATGATCAAAAGAACTTAGTAATAGAATTTTATATTCAACGCGGAAGAATTTAAAAATTTAGATAAATTGCATGCTTTAAGAACAACTATTAAAAACCTTACTAAAGATATTCAAAATCTTGTTTTTCTTAAATATTTGTGTGAATACGAAAATACTATAAAAGAAACTTACGAAGAATTTTTTTGATACAGAAACCTTAGTTAAAACCGAAATAGTAAAATATTATATAAATAACCTTTATGTTAACTGATCATCTTCTTAAAACTTAAAAGTAGAACTTAGAATTAGGTGTAGAAACTTTAAGAAAATTAATAAACCCTTAGTTTAAAAAAGAAGAAATTAAATATTTTAAGAACCTTATAGAAATATAGTTAGAAATAACAAATGTAGTTTTAAAAGAACATAAAAAACAATAAAGAAATTGTGATTGTGATTGTGATTGTGACATATAAATGAGAAAACCAGAAAAATACAACAAAGAAGAATAAGCAACTGTAACATAACCTTATGTGGTTTGATTATAAATTGGTTTATTACTTCTATATCTAAATTTTTTTTAATTAAGTTTGTTTTATGAAGTTTTGTAATTATTTGGTCATCTAAATAATTGTTACACGTTATATCTATAAAGTTTTCTTGATCTATTGGTTCATCTAGTAATTTTGGATTTTCAAATTCCTCTAACATTTTATCAATTAATTCTGAGTTTCTATATAAATTTTCCACAGTTTCTATGTTTAACAAAATTTCATTTTCTTCTATATTTACTACATTAACATGTATAGATTCGCCACTCATCAAATCTCTGGTTCTATATTTATGGTTTGTAATTTCCAAAAAGTTATATTAGCAGTACTCATCCCTATTTTATTATATACTACAGAAAAGGTTGGATATTTTGTTTCTAGTTTATTTATTTGTGGTAATTCTCATTCTCTTCATAACAAATAGTTTATTTCTAATGGTTTTGCTTCAATCATATTTATAGCTTTACTACCAAAGGTTTTTACTATGTCATCAAATTCTATCATACATTTTAAACTTAAAGCATTTGTAATTTTTCCAATAAATCCTACAGCTACATTAAGGTTTTTACTATCAAGTTCCATATCATATTCTTTTGTATTTATGGTATTTTATTTTTCAAAAGAATTCTCAAGATCTATACAAAATTGTGGAATGCAACCTATAATCAGATAATTTTTTGATTCATATATTTACTTATGTATCAACTAAAAGAGCTCCTATTGAATTATTTCTAGTATCTAAAGGTTACGCATGGTAAGTACTCCTTATTTCTTTCTAGCAAGCTCACTATCCTTATTAAAATTACACCTAAATGCTCAGATTTATCGCTTTGTTTTTGCAGCTTTTTATTCTAAGACACTAAATCTAAATATACTATATTTCCTAATGAACTTTATGGTATGTTGGCTAAAAATCTTGTTATTTTGTAAGATCCAAGGAAACCAAAATTAAATTTAGGTTGGAACAAAAATATATACTTATCAACGAGATTGTTGCTGAAACCCCCAGTACGAATTGATTTAACTGATCCCGTTGAAACCACCCATGAAATCTAGTCCCAGACTGACCTCAATCAAAGACCGCTGATTCCCACCTTTGAGGCGATTGTGCCGAGTAGACCCCAAAAACGGGATTTTTAGAAAAATCTCAAAAAATGTCAAATATTTAAAGAATGTACATTTAAGATAGATGAAATTTAAACCAAAACGAAATAAATTGTTTCGGGGCGAAAACGGACGGGGGAAGTGTGATACGTAGCCCGATGTGAACCACGTGTCTCATGTATAAATATCAAGAAAATATTTAAAAAAAAATCTCACACTTGGTCTAGAACAAAAACATTAGAGAGAGAGAGAGAGAGAGGGAGAAAAAATGCTTCATCCGATTTTACTAAGTTTTGTCACCGAACCTCGCTGTGTCGAATTAAAGCTGCTCGACGTGGATGAGCTACGCATGCAGACATCGAATCGCACTCTCACTGTTGTCCAAGGTTCGGGTTTTCATGAAAACCGAGAACATGTGGTGTCTTAGGAAATCATGCTATTTGAGGTAGGGTTTTTCTCCTACTCAGTTTAATTTATGTTTAAGGGCATGTGTGTGTGTGTGTGTCCAAGGGAGGTGCTGTCCAGTTTTCCCCTTCGATCCCATGCCTGTGTTTTGGCCATAACTTGGCCATAACTCATCTGAATTTAGTGATTCAAATTTCTGGGTATACTAGATTTATAGGAGAACATATCTCCTTGAAATAGGTATATCCAAATTCCGACTCCTTAGGACTCAAAAATTCATTCAAAGTGGAGCAGCACGCTATGGTGTGTAGCAGGAAATTCCTAGGTGGGACACAATTGTCATTTTTCTAATTGTTGGCCTCTAACTTCGGAAGGCCATAACTTCTTCGTTCGAACTCCGTTTCGGGTGTTCTTGGACTCTATGAAAATCCCATTGAGTCAAGATTCCAGCCATGAGCCTATGGAGGACAGTGGGTGATCATAAATTTTTTGAAATCTATGTTTTGCACCAAGTGTGCAAGTTGCTTGGTTGTGTCGATGTGAATAGTCGTTTCGATACGACTATCGCATGGCATGTTGTAGGCTAATGACAAGTATGAATTGCCATGAGTTAAATTTAAGGGAAGACTGTGATGACATTATTTGTTTAGCTTCTGATTGATGAATGCTAATATGCTTGATACGATATCTATATATATATTGGCATGAAATATATAGAACTTATATGCTTGCGATATATGTTTGCATGGTAATTGACATGAAGTACAACTGATGAGAATTGTTCATGTAGTGTGTATCATACATGTAACATGAGAAATTGCAAGAATATTAGTATCAGATACAGATGCAGACATCAACATATCGGAAGTGCGGCAAGCATAAAGGTGACTAAAGATATATACAAATCTCTATGACACTATTACCAAAGGACTATTATCTAATCCCCGGTAACGGCGCCAAAAACTTGTTTATGAGACCAAATGATGTATATGTGAAAATATGGCCAAGGGAGTGAATGTGGTAAATACTCAAAAACCGACGGAAACAAAAGTAAGTAAGTACTAAAACTCGAAATGAAAAGTATTACTAACACTCAACCCCTTTCCGCAAGCATCGGCTAAACAGTAATAAATGACTCTGTGAGTCCCATATCGTAATTCCACGAGGATTGGAGGTTCTCTAATTGGAATTTGATCACTCCCGATTACAAGGGCTCTTCACTATTTAGGCTACTCAAGTAGGATGTGAATAAAATCAATTTAATTGAAACAAAGACTCCGATTTAAAACTAAATCCTAAAAATTCTACCAAATAAACAACTACTTAATTCTAAAAGGTAAGAAGTTAGAGAGTCATCAGGATGGGGATAATTATTTACAAAATA
The DNA here is from genome assembly GCA_016808115.1 of Tetrastigma voinierianum. Taxonomy (NCBI): domain Eukaryota; kingdom Viridiplantae; phylum Streptophyta; class Magnoliopsida; order Vitales; family Vitaceae; genus Tetrastigma; species Tetrastigma voinierianum. Next base: position 7,717 of record JAEQBH010003205.1, read on the forward strand.
ATGCATTTCTCAAAGTGCAACATTTGTGAGTTGAATGTTGATTTGTCTAAGAGCAATGTAGTAGCGGCTTGGATTTCTCCATACACCATACATTTCTTTGGCTATCTAACACACCATATTCCTTTCGTGACAATGGGTCTAAATAGCTACTTGTAAAATCTGAGACTTTAAGATTTGATTTGCTTTTCTTTTTCTCAATACTTTACAACTATTTCTCATGACTCAAGAATTCTCGCCCCATAGACAAGAGATAATGCAAGCCTTCTCCAACGTAATCGTATCTCAGCCCTTCAAATCTAATAAAAATTTTCTATCTCCTCGATTAGATCTTTGCTAACACTGATCAAGATCCTTCATCGCATTCAAGGAGAAACCTCTCGATTAACTAAATTGATACATCATCTAATTAATCCTCACACCATGAGTAAATTAGTGATCTATCAAAGTAATTTTTCGTAGTTCATTAGTTCCAAGATATTAGTCTAACATACTCCCTAAGTTGTCGCCTTTACCTCAGAATTCCATCTCTCGTGTCACCCGTATGCCTCCTAAATCGTGTTGAGCAAAGATACAAATTTTTGGGTATAAGCTACTAATATTCGAACAATTCATTATATTCATTATATGAACAGTACCAATTATATAAATTCGATGTCAAACCTGAAATAGCGAAAAGCGCAAATGCGAGATGTTCAACAATTAAACCCCAACCACTAGAGGGTGTTTAATGTTCCAATCTTTGGATTTTCAATCATCACTAATCGAGACAAAAAGTAAGAAAATGAAGAAGAAATCAAGAGAAAGAAGAAAAAACCCGATTTGAGCTTAAATCTTAGCCTCCAACGAGTAAATAAATGGAATATCCTAAATGCAACCACGAAATCTCTTCAATGAAATAAAAATGCGCTCTAAAACTACTCTAAGATCTATTAAAAATAAAAATGCGACAAAAACTAAGAAAATGGGCGGAGTTTAAGAGAGGAGAAAAGCCCATGAGAGAGAAGAAAATCCAGTTTTAGCTTCAATCTTTAATGCGAACCTTAGTGAAATGCGAATCTCTATTATACAGCAAAAATCTCTTCAACGAGAAACAAAATGCGCTCTAGCTATGCAAATCCCAAAACAAATCAAAATGAAGAAAAGCGGAAAAATGGGCGATCCCAGAGAGAAGCCCCATGAGAGAGGCTCTCCAATCTTCAGCTTGCCTCTTTACCTAAAAGCAGTATATATATGGTCCTAGGGTGAAATGGGCTTGAAGTAGGTCAAAAACTCAATTTTCGACTTTTCGGTTCTGCGACATTTACGGTGCGACCGCGGGTTTTACGTCGGCGGCACCATTTCTTGTCGCGACATCGGTCAAGACATACTCTCCTGTCGCGACATCGGTCAAGAAATACTCTCCTGGTCGCCACGCCTCTCTGTCGCGACAAATTTTACGGACAACAAGCGGTTTTCTTCTACAACTTATTAGGGCCATAGCTGCCGTTTTAACTGGTTGGGCGTGTGGTACTCGTTGGAAAGCTCTTTGAATACAGAATCGCCATAGAGGAATTTGAACCATTTGATGTTCCAGATGAGCCTGAAAAATTAATCTTCCCAGTAGCCTTATTTGTGAGACTCTCGGTTGACTCTTCTTTGGAAATATATTGCTCATTTAACAGCAAAATGTCCTTCTTTCATCAATAATCCTACAAAAAGCCAGAATTTAGAGGAAATTTTATGAGTTTTACATGAATATGGATATAAAATGCACAAAATAACATGTGAAATGAACTCAAAACATAGATGAGTTTTGCACTCATCATGTGTATGTGGGTATGGTCATCCATCATCAGTGTTGATGAAAGGGTAGTGAGCTCGTACTTTGGATGACGTCCAATAAATGATTCACAGTTCAAAGTATAAAGTGAAATATAATTAATGTGTGTTGGGCGAAGTAAAAAGAGGGTCGTTAATCCCCTTAAATGAAAAGCCTAGAACATTGGGTGTAAGAGACCCGCGGTGTGATCCAAAAAGATCCGTTGCCTAAAATAAGACACATGGTTATCACCAGACTTAGGTTGTGTGATGGTGGGATTATTTCGGGATTAGTTGCCCATTGGCACTTGCATTGGAGTGCCCAGTGGCGAGTAAGGCCTCGGTATATGTGTGTTGTTGAATCACTACCGGTGGCGGTTGTCACATGGCATGAGCGTATTGTGGGGTTCGGTGGTGGCTGGATATGAGCATGAAGAGACATTCATGCGCGACATCGACATTCATGTGAAATTTCCACTTGGATGTGTATGGGTTGGTTTTGATCATTGTATGAGTACTTAGGTGGGGAGTAACCCTTGTAGGAGATTGTGCTGCGGGCTGCTTGCTCCCGTCGTGGGACCACCTTTTAGGTGAGTCAGAGTGCAGGCGGTTGACTCGCATTCGGGACCGCACATATGAAGAAAGCCGGATGTGGCTTTGGACCATATTTTGTATATGTATATTAGAACAATCAGTTTTAATATATCATTTTGTATAAGAGTGTATAATTGAACTCTTGTAAACATATCAATACATAGTTGCATGTAGCCCTTAGTATTATTCGGGGTATGGTTGAATAGAGATTCGAGTGGTGTTATGACTCATGAATGACTCGGTGTGGTATATTGAGCTCGGATGGGTCATGTGATGTATTGTTATCTGAGGATTGTATTTTTGGATAGAGCATCGCACAAAGGGCTACGTCCAGATTTTTTTAAATTATGAATCTAGATAAATGGGACATGATGGTGTGGGCGTCGAGTTACCCAGACATATTAGTTTACTGAAGTTGACGGGTTGTCAACGGGACCCCTGGGATAGGGGTGTCACAATTTTAGGGCTTTGAACTAGAGGTTTTTTTGTAAGGAGTTACTTCTTTTATTGCTTTCTTAAGTTTTTCTTTTATCAATTCCTTTACATTTTCCTTTGGTTTTATTACTTTTACATTTTCCATGGTTTTACTTCTAAATTTCTTGGTTCAAATGGATTGATTTTATGTTCTACACTAGATTTTGATTTTTCTCCTAAAGTTAGTTTTTCAAATTGTTGGAAAAGATTATCTATTTTATTTTCTTCTAATTTACTTGTTTTCTTAACTAATTGTTCAAAGATTTGGTCTAATTTTTGACTAATTTTTTCTAATATTTCTTTCAAGTTTTGTTGTTCAACTTTTATTTTTTCTATTTCATTTCTACGCAATTTGTCTTGCTTAACTAGTTGTTCTTTTATATAGTCTAAGTTATTTCTAATTAAATTAAAATGTTTAAAGTCTTCGAACTAACTACAATTCTAGGTTATGTGGAGTTGTTTATTCTTCTTTATTATTGTATTTTTTGGATTTTCTAAATTTTTAATGTCATGATTACATTCACAATTTCTTTCTCGTTTTTATGTTCTTTTAAAAACTACTTTATTATTTCTACTTGTATTTCTATAAGGTTCTTAAAGTATTTAATTTATTCTTTTTTAAGGCGAAGGTTCATTAATTTTCTTAAGTTTCTACACCTAATTCTAAGTTCTGGAAGATGAGCTAATAACATAAAGGTTATTTATATAATATTTTACTATTTTAGTTTTTAACTAAGGTTTACGTATCAAAAAAATTCTTCGTAAGTTTCTTTTTATAGTATTTTCGTATTCCACACAAATATTTAAGAAAACAAGGTTTTAGGCTAATATCTTTAGTAAGGTTTTTAATAGTTGTTCTTGGCATCCAAAAATTTATTGAATTTTCTTAAAATTCTTTACGAAATTGAATATAAATTACATTAAAATTCTTTTACACTATCATAATCTAAATTATAAATACTAGGAGGATAAGGAATAAGACATAAAATAAACACAAAATTAACAAATCATAAACATACAATTTGTAAGCATATAATCGCAAACATCTGATTTTCAAATGGTTTTTCACAATAATACTTTACTTGAGGGGTAAAAGATGAAGCTCGGTACTGGAAATAATTTAAATTTTTCAATAATAATCAATTAATATCTGAGTGCTCATTTAATTTCATGTATAAAGCAAAGCCCCATATCCACAATCTCTCCTTAAAACCTTGGTTTTAAATCGAATTTTAAAAGCTTGTCATTTCGTGTCATAGGATAAACCCTCCATCAAGACCAGATAAAGTCTCCCTAAAACGCCTTATGTGGCTAAAACGTAATTTAAATTTTGAAAAGATAAAGGATTATCTTTGTAAATATTATTTAATATTTATTCATTTTTTTTCACGAACTATCTTTATGGGTTTTTGCTATATTATTTCATACCTCATACATTGAATTTATATTAAAAATAAATTATTTATTTTTTTATACATTAGACTATTATCTATATATATATTATATAATTTTAATTGTTTTTAAAACAATAATTTAACTTAATAAAATAAACTCATAGTACAACTAAAATATGTTTTATTTTAAAGTTTAGCAAATGTTAAAATAAAAATTAAAAGTTGTTTTAATAATGAAAAATACTATCAAATATTTAAGATTATGATTTATGAGATAGGAAAAAATTACACTTTTATATCTTCTTTGCATATTTACTACAAAATTTACATATTTTCCTTTTTCCTCTAAAGAATTGTTACATGTTTTTATGACAAAATTAATTATGATAATATGTTATCAATTAATATTAGTGGTATAATAAGTTATACCAAATGAATATTAAATAAATTGAAATAAAATATTTATGAAACAAAAATAATTAAATTGAAATAACTTATTTATGAGACATGAGGTAAAAGAAAGTTTTTATATAAATACGTCATGTACGAACAAGTGTAATAAATAAATTGTAAAGAGTATTTATGAAAAATGAGAATGGTAAGGGATATTTTTAATATGCAAAATTCAGAAAACACTTCGTATTTTTAACTTTTTTATTTTATTTTATATAATTTAGTTTTTAATGCTAATGGTATTCTATTGAACTTAATTATAGGCCCCCTCCTCATACCCTTTGTCTCTTTGAAAGGGTGAATGTTTTATTACTTGAGCTAAATGTGATGGATTTGTATTTTTAATTTAAAAAATAAAAAATATAAATATTACATATTAAAAATCTACATTAAATCCATGATGAAACGGTTAAACCTTATATAAATTTTCTAACTTAGTAAAAAAATAAAATTTGATAAATATTTCACTTGAAGTACAACAAAAATATGTTCTATTTAAAGTTTAGATGATGCTAAAAAAAAAAAAAAAACTTATTTTAGTAATGAAAAATAACAATAACCTAAATGAGAAAAAAAAAAATTTTCACAGTTGTGGGTACCATGGGCTTTGGCCTAGACCCTCCAGCCAACAGGCCTCGGCGTGAGGCCACGGGTATAATGGCACAGTCTCTGGGCCAAATCATCTCATTCTAATGAGGCAGCATTGCCCGGCCAGAGACGGGAGATGTAATGTCTGGAATCACGATACCGTGGCCAGACTATGCAAATCTTTAAGAAGGCGTAGGCTAATGCGACCGGCTTGAGCGAATATCTACGTGAGTCGTGCGTAACCCATAGCGAGAGAAGCGTCAAACACTTCTTGAGGCGGAAGATCTTGATTTGTTTATCTAAGGGAAGAAGTGAGTCATAACGTGCGAACTATGTTGCCACCTTCCTTCCGTTTCGGAAGGAAATCATGCAATTCAGTGAAAGCGGACCACCTCCTCATTCATAAGGAGGAGAAATGTTTTCCTGAAAGAAGGTAAGACATTCTTGACTAAAAAGATTGATTCTTCGCTCTCGGATTCTGATATGACTTAGCCGCGCGGAGGAGGCAATGGGCCTTCTACCGTTTTTTCTTGTTTGTTTTGCGGGTACATCTTTGTGAGTTGATCTTGACGGTCGAGGACTTAGAAAATTTAGGAGACTTCTGATTGGCTGGCCGTCGTAGGAGCGACAGAAAAAGCTCATTGGCGATTCTGCAGGGCTTAGGCTGCGTCGGCTTTCAAGTGATCCCTCCTCCTTTCGAAGCTTTGGTAGTTCGATCGACCAGGACCGTCGGATTTTGTCATCATGATAAAGCCAATTCCGCCGTTGGGCGCCATATGGAGAGCCGCGGAGGAACATGCCGACGGATAAGTAGGGTGCAGTCGTGCTGACCATCTGCAACGAGGAAAAGCGGCTTTGTGGACTCGCTGGAGCGACGGATCAATGCTGCAGGAGTATACGACACCCCGATTAAACCAAATGGTAAAGTACATGCATTGGCAGGAAAACGACAACATTGCGGATGGCGGCGTTATCTTCGACTCCTGCTTTTGGATGCGCCACCCCAACGATATGAAGCGAGGTTAAAGAAAGAGGCGCAGCGTTATAGTTGGTCCGTCCGATAGCATGCCGTCGGGTGCGAAGAGAATTCACCACTAAAACATACCCACCGTGGCTAGGAGGTCGCGGCACCATCCAGCGCCGGTTCGGGTATCCCGCAGCCGGGCCACGGATGCACACCTCTTTGTCAGGGACACGAGGGACATGTTGTCTTCCCCATTAGGGCAACACATCTTAAGTTATGAGCCTCCCCACGGCTTGGCCATGCTGGATTTTCCAGTAGTATGATGAAATCCTGAGCCCATACGATGACATGCGCACTTGACCGACGATGATTCTTAGAGTGGGGAATGATCGTCTTCTGTGCAAGGTATTCCCGGCCAGCCTAAAAGGACCCGCTCTGGCCTAGTTCCACAAACTCCCAAGAGGATCCATAAACTCGTTCAACGAGTTGTGGGTTGTATTCGTTTCCTAGTACTTATGTTCAGTCCGACAAAAGGAAAACATCGATTCATTCTGAAAGCCCGTGCTGAGTTGGAGGATGAGTCATCAGGGAATTCACGAGAGATTTGGACGGGGTATCCCGACAAATCGTGCATATAACATGGTAGCGGTCCTCGAACTTTTGAAAATGCTTTGGGCTAGGCTACCCACTTTCTTCGATTCTTATCACTTTGGACTTCGCCATAACATTGGAAAGAAGCGTACGGGACGGGCGACGGATACTACGCGAAAAGACAATATCGGCGACCTCCCGAGACGATGGCAGTGCGCCCCGAAAATAGCAAGCGTACAAAGGGCAGCCCGAGCGAAGGGACGGGCCAAATAGAAAGCGCTCTCGGGACGGTCGAGGAGAAAAGAGGAACCTCCCGGTTGCAAATTTGAACATCCTATGTGAGCTCCTCCCTTATCAGGGATCTCCTTGACTTTAAATGGCCTCCCAGTGGGTTGGATCAGAACAGCAGCGACTCGATCCTATGAGATGCGATTATCCATAGGGACCCACCAGGCATGAAACTAGCGGTCTGCATTCAGTTCTTAGTGGAGACTAATCAAGACTAAGCCACCTCGAAGATATATCAGGGAGGCGGCTGGCCAGGCGAAAACCTCCCGAGTAGCTAAAGAATAGCGGCCAGCTGAGCTCAGTCAAACCCCGGCCCACCATCAATTACATATTGGGTGGCCCTTGGAGTATTAGATGTCGGTCAAGCGTCGGGGAGAGGAAAGAGGCTGGCTGCAGTAGCCATAGTTCGAGCCCGGGTGAACACCATCAGTACCTCGGATAACAACAAGGTGTCTATTGGGTTGTGACCCATATCCTTTCCTCCCGTGGCAGATCGAGGTTATCATTCCACACCATGATGCACTTGTGCTTACTTTATGCATTAACAATTTTGATGTACGAGTGCTTCTTGACCTTGGTAAGCGGCAGGCTTGTTGCGGCACTCGGTAGCGAGGGCGAGATGAAAGTTTCTCTTGATAAACTCGGTTAATTTGGCGAGGAATTTTGTCGGTTAATAGAGCAACCACGCTAACCATGGGTGATATCGCTCTACCTATTAAGGCAGGGCCGGTTACTTAGCAAGTCTTATTCTTAGTTTTTGAAGACTTGGGGCCATACAGTGCCATCATTGGTGGGCACATTTGCAATGCAAGCGTACCCTCGACCTACCATCAATGTCGATTTACCTAACGGTCTGGGATGATTGATCTCTTGTCCCGGCGATTGGCGGCTTCAGCCCCAGTACTATCGGTTGATATCTGGGAGCGTGAGAAGGTAAGCTCAGCCAAATCGGCCCGAGTCACCGATCCTTAGAATAGTAATCACGGTTCTTTGCGAGGCGGGGACGGAGACGAGAACAATTAGCTATGGATCCCCTGGAATCAATATAGTAGGTGGCGGGATAAACACACCCTGTCGGCTCCCTCTTGTTTGAAGGAAAAGAACAATTGAGGCGAGGTTTTGGCAAGTAAGATGACGTGTTCGCTGAACCCGTTCGGACATGGCCGACGTGTATACAGCATGCTTCTATGGTGAGACCCTCGTCCGTCTACCCGAGGCCGGTCGAACCAGTAAAGTTTCCACCGAATCGCCATCAAGTTATTCGGGTTGAGGTAGATAACCTTTTGGGTGCGGGTTCATCGAGGAGAAATCAAGTGCACGGAATGGTGACGATGTGGTAGTGGTAGAAGGCGGTAAGTGGAGGTATCGCGTAAGTTATGCAGATCACCGATGACGCTTGCCGCCAAGACATATTCCTTTGCCGCATGGAGCGGATTGTCGGCAACGTCAACCAGGGCATGGGATCTTTAATGGTTCCTAGATGCCCTTTTTGGGATACCATCGGATCCTGATATACTTGCTTGATGCGGAGAAAACATCTTCATCTGTGAGGGCTCTTCTATTATAATGTAATCTTGGGTTTTGGTTAAAGAATGTAAGGCGCTTATTAGATCTTGGTGACGAATGTTTAGACCTTTGCTAGGTAAAACCATGGAGGTATATATTGACATGTTAGTAAAAAGAGTCAAAGAGCGCTCGGACCACCTTCTGCTTTTGTAAGGAAGCTTTCAACCTCATAGGATCATGCGACGTGAGCTTCGGCCCTTAAAGTGCCTTCGAGGTCGGTCTTTGGAGTGGAATTCTAGGCTTCATGGTGACCCAGAGAGGGATAGAAGCTAATCCTGCCCAGCTTAAGGCTATTTTGGAATCCCCAGCTCCCAGTTCGAAAAAAGAGGTACAACCGGTTAATGGTACGGTTAGCGTAGCAGAGGCGGTTTGTTTTCCCGATTCTGACCATACAAAAGCCATTCTTAGCCACCCTCGAGGGGCCCAGCCAAGGCCCGGATGGAATGAAGAGTGTGATCAGGCCTTGGTAGCAATCAAACATTATCTAACGGAACCCCTAATTCTCTATAGCCCTGAAGGCGACAAGACCTCTTCATGTATTTAGCAGTTTCGGATGTCGCAGTAAGCGCCATCCTGTTCAAAGAAAGTGAGAATGGAAGGCAGAGGCTAGTGTTCTTCGTCAGCAAGTCCTTAGTCGACGTAGAAACCAGATATAGCCACCTTGAGCAGGATGCTTTAGCTCTCCGGACAACATCTAAGAAACTTCCCCCCTACTTTCAAACACACCCCATTGTGGTCTTGTTAACCTTCCGGCCCGAAACAACATTCCTGAAGCGACCTGTGGGAGAATGGCTCGTGGCGATTGAACTAGCGATCGATATCCGGTATAAGCGATGTTAGCCCCAAGAGGGCCGAGGTTCTAAGCGTGACTTTCTAGCGGGAACTTCCCCTGACACGAAATATGCGCGATAGTTTGGTTGGTAGACTCGGTGTGGGCGAGCTTCTCGTGACGGTCGACATTGGCACGCGATTAAAATCCCAGTGGGACGAATCAGCAATGTCGAATGAAGCCATCCTAGGCTGGGATTGGTGCGTAAACTCTGATATCAGCTAAATGACTTATAATTTAGGCAGATTCCCGATTGTGGTGGTAGGGTAGGTGAATGCGAGTATGAGTCAGAGATCCCGAATGGCCAGTATGTAGCAGTGGTTCGCAATGACTTGGCTAGTTTTTTAGCATGGAAGCTCGAACACGTTTCTAGGGATTTGTAATGAAGAATGGGACGCCTTGGCGTCGTGGCGCCTCGGCTTGCCCATAATAGAGCAGAGATTTCCTCCTATCTATTATCATTGGGTTCTCATAGTGCTTGTCCAGGAGTAAGTGATGGCGAAACCTCCCTTCTTGGATGGACCACAGCGCTGGTATATCAACACGAGGAACTCACTGCCCGGTATGTAGGCTCCGCAATTAGAGTTCAATCTGCGGTTTTTCCTTGATCGATAGGTAGCTATTGAAGCGATCCTGGGCGGGCATGTAAAATGCTTAACCCTGCGAACATGCGAGTAATGTGTTAAGCGAATTGCCTGAGAAGGATATGTGGCAACCATCCCGAAGTGGCGAGAACTCACGGCACCTGAGCCACGTACTTAAGGGTATTATTGGTTAACCATGAAGGCCCGGCCTCCGATTACGTGCGAAAGTGTGGCCAGTGCCAGCGGCCGTCTCCCGTCTTAAGATCGTGCGCTCGAGATTAATGCCGTCTCGAGCCCGCAACCCTTTCACTCGTGGGAATTGACATATTGGGGCCACTCCTTATTGCCCGACTCGAAGAAGTTGTTGCTAGTGGCTATTGATTACTTCAGCAAATGGGTGAAGTCGGGCTTTTCTTCGGTCCCGAACGAGGGCGCCCCTCAATTCTCCCGAAAGAATATCGTTTCTTGGGTTTGGTATTCCCCGAGTCAATGCGTGTCGGATCTTGACCCCGATTTGATAGTAGGGTCTATAGAAATACCGTCGGGAATTGAAAATAAAGAGCATACTCCCACTTACCTGGTGTCTGAAACAGCGACTGAATAAAACTCGACCAAAACTTGTTGATGGCCACACAAAAAGAAATGGTTGGGCTGTGACCAAGGAAAATGGGTGGGCCGAACTCTGCGAGGGTCCTTTGGGCTTTATAGCGACCACGTAGACCCGATTGTTATATCTCCTTACGCGCACCTCACGGGATGGAAGCTATAATCCCTACAGAAATCGGTATGCCCACGCTCTGAATGGATATGCCTGAATGGTTGAATAAAGGAATCCATAATCAAGGACCTAGACACGACAAATGAACTGCACGAGACAACGGCCGTACGGGTAGCATCCTACCACTGATGGCTGGCAAGTCTATATAATAGACGCGTGAAACCCCGAGTGTTCAAGCCAGGGGACTTGGTCTTAAGAAACGTCTTCAAAAACAAAGCTGATCCGGTGGCAGGAAAGCTTTAGTCCAACTGGGAAGGGCCATATATTATAATACGAGCCGGGGAATCTGGATCATATGCTTTAGATAAGCTGGATGGAACACCTGTACCCAGAATGTGGAATGTTATGCACTTTAAACAATATTATTAATAAAAAGATGATTCACTGTCTAATTGTATTTTCATCACAAATTTTAAATGTTCGGATGGCGCTAAAAGTCTAATGACCTGTCCGGCTCAATATGGTTGATGCTCGGTTAGCTCGATCCACAAAAAAAAAAAAGTCGGATAATCATTAAAAGTCTGTCCGACCCAGTATGGTTGATTCTGACACCACTCAATTAAAGAATCGGGATGGCGTAAAGAATGCAATGACCTATTAGGCAGAGTATAGTTGATGCTGGTAGCTTAGTCTAAAAGTGCAGATGGGCGCTAAAGTCCTAATGGCTTGTCCAGAACCGGTATAGTTGATGCCTAGTGACTTCAGTTCACAATCTGGATAATGGCCAAAAGTCTAATGAGTATCGAAGCCCGGTATAGTTGATGCCCAGTGGCTTAGTCTAAAGTCGGGATAGGCGCCCAAGTTAATGACTTTGTCGACCCTAGTATGGTTGATACCCAGGTTGGCTCAGTCTAAGGGGTCGGATGGTATTAAAAAGTTAATGACAGTAGGCCGGTATGGTTGATCTTTCGGTGGCTCGGTCTAAGAAATCCAGGATGATCTTAAAATTAATGACTATCCAGATGATATGATTGATGCCCGGTAGCAATTACATAGTCACGGATGGCGCTAAAAATTTAATGACCTATCCATTTCGGTATAGTTCATCATCCCATTTGGTTTTTAATCACAAAGTTTGGGTAAGATTGATGTCTTACCAGGCTCAATTTAGTTGATGCCTGGTCGGTACGCTGCAAAGCACGAATAAGGAAGAGAGAAAATGAACCAAGGACCGATTACCCAAACCTGGACTACACCTTACTCACTACACATCAGCACCACCAATTAAGCAAAATGAACTACTCGATTTAAAGGAGTCATCAAAGTCGCGACATAACACTGCGGCTTTGTAACACCCGATCACTGAAGATTCTTTCGGTATGTGTAACCATAGAATTAGCATATGTGCCCGAGGCTTCATAATTATTTTAGTGCCATAATAGAATTTTTGAAAGTTGTTTTAAGGGTGAAATTGTAAAGTTTTCAAAGAATTGTGGCACTTTTGCAATTAAGGAAAGTTGAGGGGTGAAAGTACAAATAATAATAATAAATTACCAAAATGGTTCAAGGAAGCCTAGAAAATTCCCTAGATCTCGGATAACAAAACAGAATGAGCCGTTAAATTCGTCTCGAGAAATCTAGTGACCCAAAAAAATTTCGTTGAATTCTGAGACAATCAGAATATTTTATGATTTTCTAGGTGATAAGTCGTTAGTAACTTTAGGAACGAGGTTTTTACAAAAATCTCGGAAGTCAAGAAATGACTTGATCTAAGTTCATTTACAATAAAATGAATTAAAAAAAAAAAATTTCGGGGTAAAAATAGACCCAAATAAGATAATATGAATCATTTATATAAATAATAATAATAATAATTAAAGAAAAAGAAAAAAAAGAAAAAAAAAAGAAAGATAAAATCAAAAGTTTCTCTCGGACGGACAGAACGAGATTTAGAGAGGGAGATACTTATTTTAATTTTTTTCTTCCCTTGCACAGATTCTGAATCGAACCATATATTTTAGTCGAACGAGAAGGGTGGAGCTACTGCGATGAGGCTCTGGCGTAGGTGTGATATCTTAGCATTTGTCAAACTTGAGGTAGGAAATTTTCCTACTTGCATGTTATTTCGGGCTTTAAAGCTATGTAATGACTTGGAATTTTCTTAGAGACGTGAGAGGCGTGAGATTTCAGTCCCAAAATTTTTGGACTGAGTTTAGGAATTTTTGGAACTATTTTCGGATAGTCCTGGCTAAATTTTGGGACTGTTTTCAGACAGTTCGGGTTGAAATTTTAGGATTGTATTCGGACAAGTCGGACAGAATTTTCAAAAATGTTTTCGGGTGATTTTAAACTCTATGGAAAGCCCATTGAGTCTAGAATCTGGCCATATGTCTGTCAATAGCATTTGGTACCCACATAATTTTTGAAAAAATTAAATTATAGTACCACGTGTGCGAATTTCGTGGTTATGCTGACGTGTGTGGTCTAATACATTGAATAGCGTCGGGTCGTTTTGAAAAAGTTGTTAAAATGGATAGTTTTTATGGGGCATTTCATGTGTAGGGGCATTTTGGTCTATTTCACCTCATATTATCGATGTCCTTATCGAATGTGACTAGCACGTAAAGTTTTGTTAGAATCGAAGTTCTTTCCGATATAGTCGCTTTGAAAGCCCTTTGTATGTTTTATGGTTAAACGTTGGAAATGAGTTTTTCGTACTTTGTGCTTGTATGGATTGTGTAGGCAATTTAGACATCTGACGATGTCGCGTGCTTGACAGAATTGAAGAAATTAGTCAGAAAAGGTGAGGTACTCACGAAATGCGTTTCAGCGAAAGTGTTTAAATTCTGAGTTTGTAAAGTGCTTGGAAATACAATGTAATTAGTAAAGCATTTTTTACCTCCCACTTGTTATACTTCGTGAAAAATTTCGAATTTGTTATTTAAGAAATAGTTTGGCTGGTTTTAGCAAAAACCCACTAGATGGCCTGACTCGATTCAGGTCGGATGTATCTCGGTTGTGCATGGCAGGGTTATGGGACATTATGACTAACTATATTGCTTGGTCGGCAATTGGGGGTTAGATATAGTATATATTTATAGTAAAGTCGCCTTTTGCACATTCGAGTATATATAGATAGTTAAGCCAGCGTGACATAGTACATGGCGATGAGGTGTTGGATTTAGGGTTCCATCCACTTAGGGCATTTTCAGTTCAGAGGTTCCATTAATAACTTATAGAATCGTCGTGTTCCTTTGGACCATATTGAGGCGGGTAGTGGTCGGGGTTCACCTCTGGAGTGCGAGTTCAGAGGTTAGGTGGCATCACGTCAGGTATTAATGGGCCGCGGTGGTTGAGTATGGTTCTGATGGCACTTTAGGATATTAACCACCCACTTTGAACGATTTTTAGAATGCGAAATAGTTTTGAGGCTGATTTTGAAATGGTTTCATAGCAAAAAACTCGGTTTCTCATAAACGATTTTACAACCATTTATGTCTGAATTTTCATATTGGGAGAGTACATACGGTGAGCAATAACATTTAGAACATATAGTACTCACTAAGCGGATTTGGCTCACCAGTTTACGTTTTTAAATAATTTTTAGGTGTGAAGTCTGTAGATCTTCTGAAAAGAACCTTTCAGGATCCTCGATCATAGATGCTATCTTTGTATTATATATAATATGGGTGTAAAGTAAACGTAATAAAAGTTAAAATGTGACACATTTGTATATGTAAATATCTTTGGTAAAAATATCGTATGCATGGTTTTGAGAAAAGAACGGTTGCGATGAATTTATGTTGGATTGATTCTTATCTTATGTTTTGATGGGACCAGGGGTCCTTTATGGTTAATAGTTGGATTTTTGAAAAATATTGGGAGTGTATTTTTTTATCTGGTGATTTGTATTTCGAACGCTTATTTGTGCGATCGTTATCTTTGTCCGGTTCGTTAAATCTAAAAGTGTGATTTTTATAGAAAGTGAATTTTTATAACCAGTTTTCCCGAGACCGGTTTCAGCCGGTTTAGCGGCTTAGCTTCATGGTAACTTGTTAGTCGAGCTAGCTTGGCCGGGAGGTTCTTGTGGAGTTAAACCAGTTATCATCCAATAGGAAGGGGTTTGTCAAGTTGGTATCGGAGTAGTTTGAGCGAATGGTCGCTTTGTTTTTCGCGTGTTTTTCGTAGTATTTCTATGAGAATTGTTTTTATAATGATTTTCCTATTGCAACTTTATATTGTTTGCTAAATCCTTGCATTTATCAAATGTGTAAAGTGTCACTAAATCTTTTAGCCTTGAAATTCTGACATTATGTCTGGGCGAATTAAGTAGAGGGGTCGGCCCTGGGACCATGCCAGGAGAGCACCACAGAGAGAGAAATGAGGCACACCTTAGATCGAGAAGATGCCTGATGAATTGGCCCAATCGAACCATCGAGAGCGCGGGACCCGAGGGTCGTACCTTGGCTTGATGGATCAGTTATCTGATTATTCACGGCGGCTGCGTCGGCCCTACGGGAGCCTCCGAAAAGAGCGAAGAGAGGCGTGATAAACGCTCCCAAGTGAAATTTAAAACTTATGATGGTAGGCGACCAGAGGCGGCGTACTTATGGTTAAAACCGGGGTTAGTGAAATTTATGGTGTGGGGTGTTCGGATGACGAGAAAGTCCTCTTTTCAGGTTCTTAATGGCGACCGGGGCGGAGGCGGGTGGAGAGCCATTAGAGAACTACTTCACGAGGAGTCACTTAGAGCCCAGATTTTGTAAGCATTCTGAGACAGATTTTACCCGCGCGATTACGGGATGCAAATAGAAGAATTCTTCGAGTTAGAAAGCAGTGATCCATGTGATGTGAGAATATGAGCGAGAAGGTTTTGAGTTCGTGAAATTGGTGCCTATGATACGAAATGAGGAACATAAGTGTAATCGATTCATGAAATTGTCTTGAACTTGAAATTAAAGTTCATCTAGCTGGGCATCTCAAAATAACTTTGGAGTGGTTGAGGTTGCACCTAAAGGTGAAAGAGACCAGGTTTTAGATCTAACTCGGGCGGCAAGACGGTAAGAGAGAGGTGCTCCACGGCTCACAGTTAGCCCGGTCTGAGTCGGTCTAGTAGAGAAAGAAGGAAAAGAAATGGGCCAGAAAGGAAAGAAATGGGCCGTTGAGGCTCGAGGATAAGAGGAAGCGACTTCATTGGGAATGATGATCCAGCAAATACTAGGAGGTAGTGATCTGAGGTCAAAATATCTTTTCCATGTTACCATGTGGAAGAAGCATCCGGAGAATCTGAGGATGAGCGTAATAGGATATTCATTCACGGTAAGAAAGGACATTATCAAGGTATCCATTGTGCGTGAGACCTCTAGGGTAAGATCAGGTAATCTACCAGGGCATAATGGTGATTAGTTGTTAGGGTGGTTCAGGCGGAGGTAGCTGATCTAATACTGACCAGAGAATGGCATTGCAGAAAGATCTGGGAAGAGTGACATTAGTTATTAAGTGGAAGTGGGACTGTACTCAGGCTGGGTATTGATCCCCTGACGGGGAGGCGGAATCTCATCACCAGGGCAGTGATTATTGATATTATTTGGATTCTGAATCATGATCATGTGCATTGTTGGACCTAGACAAACTCATCCATTCTTGATTTGTGCTGAGAGGCACTGAATAGATCAGACCTATCAGATCAGTTATGTGAGTGGTTCAAATACAAAGTGGGAGATCATGATATATGAAGAAGGTCGTTCGGAAGCAGGCTGATTAGTGATCAGAGTAGGTGCAAGTGGACTGATAGTGAAGTGAGTATCGTGTTCAATATAGTGCCAGGTATGTTTGGTTGTCGAGGCATAGGCCACCTTAGATTGCTATAAGAAAGAAGTAAGATTGGATTCAAGTGGGAGGGACGAGGCGTGATATTTAAGGAATCGGAAAGAGATATTACTAGTCTCATTAATGCCATGTGGCTGAAAGTAGCGGGAGAGGTTGCGGGGTTATTTGGCATTTGTGGTGGAGTCAGATAGAGGACCTCCCCGGAGGGCATCCCATGGTCAAAGGTTTCAAATGTCTTTCGGATGATCTTTCGGGTTACCCAGGATGAGAAATTGGGTTTGTTGTTCTGAACTGGTTCGAGGGGCCAGCGATATCGTTCCTCCATGCACGAATGGCGTGAGTTGAAAGAATTGAAGCAATTGGAGGGAATTGTTAAATAAAGGGTTTCATTCGACTGGTACCCTCCGCGGTGGGAGATCAGTTCTCTTCGTAAGAGAAGGGATGATACGATTGTGTATAGATCTGGATATATGGCTGGTCCCGGGCGGCAATCTGTGACAATGTCAAGCTTCCTCGTATAGATAAGGCTATTTGACAATTGCATGGGGATCTCGAGTATACTCACAGTTGTTTAGTCGTTTGCCATTAGTTAGGAGGTGGGAGAATGATGTTTCCTAGGGCGCCCGGGACGAGATCCCGATCACTATGAGTTCCTAGTGATGCCATTCGGATTAACTAATACCCGGCCCATTCATGGATTTGATGAGCAGGGTGTCGGTCCGTATTTAGATAAGTTTGTGATACGTATTCATTGATACGTGCGTTCTGTCTTTTCGGCGATTCGGAGAACATCACGAGCATCTCGGACAGTATTACGTAGATTCTTGAGGCGTTAGTTATACGCTAAGTTTGTAGTAAAGTCTGATTTTGGTTGGGACAGTAAGCTTTCTTGGGTTATGTCATTTATTGAGAAGGTGTGCGTGTGGATCCTCGGAAGATCCGAAGCTATAGTGGCCCAGGACATGTGAATGTTTCCCGAAATTGTGGTTTCCTTGGATTGACGAGGTTAATGCGGGGAAATTTGTTGAGGATTTTCGAATGTAGCCAGTTAAGCTAATCTATTGAAGGATCGAGGAAATTCGGGTGGTGAGATGTTGCCGACATAGTTTTGAGGAGTTGAGGCGGGTGAAGATAGCTCAGGTGTTACTTCTGGCAAGTCGAGGAAAAGGACGGTTACATGTGGTGTCTGATGATGCCTCAGGACAAGGGTTAGGGTGTGTTTTTGATCGGGATTAGTGAGTGATGGCTTATGCTTCGTCGAGTTAAAGAAGCACGACGGAACTACGAGCCTATGATTAGAACTAGCGTGATGGTTTCGCTCCTAAAGATCTGGAGACATTATCTATACGGTGTTCCTGTCTCGGATATTCCACCCGATCGCTGGAACTGCGAGTATATTTTTCAATCAGAAAGAGCTTAACTTAAGGCAGCGCCGGTGGTTGGAGTTGATTAAGGATTATGCTTGCACGATAGAGTACCATCCGAGGAAGGCCAATGTAGTGGCCGATGCTTTAAGCCGGAAACCAAAGGGTTCCTATGCTTATCTACAGACAGTATATCTCCCATTGTTAATAGAATTGAGATCTTTGGGAGTTCAGTTGCAAATGACGATCAGGGGACACTTATTGGCATCCTTTTATGTTAAATCCTCTTGTTGGATTGAATCGAGGAGGTCGAAGCGGGTTTCGAATGATTAAGTTGAGGCGGAGATTGGCGGAGTGGTAGGAAACCAGAGTTCGGTCGGAGATGATCTTTGTAATAGTTAGGGAGTTGAATGTGTGTACGAAATAGGTGAACTAAAAGGAAATCACATGGAAAGGCTCACTCTTGGCCTCATAAATGCACCACCGTAGCACCAAGATGTATCATACTTTTGGGTATTATTGGTGGAAGGGCATGAAGAAGGAAATTAAGGATTTCGTATCTAGATGCCTAACTGTCAGCCGAGGTGAAGGCGAGGCATTAGAAGCCGCGGGAAGATACATCTCACTTGGGAGTTCTGTATGGAGTGGGATAGGAATTACTATGGATTTTGTTATCGGGCTTAGGAACTAGGAGGCAACACGATGCCATATGGGTGATGGTGGATAGACTAATGAAATCCGGCGCATTTTCTCGAGTTAGTGATGACCCGTTGGACAAGTTGGCTTGGGTATATGGAGAGATAGTTGGGATTATATGGTGTTTCACATCGATAGTCTCGAGGCCAAGAGACCCAATTCACATCCAGTTTTGGTCAGGTTCTGAGGATGCCATGGGGGCTGGTGCACTTTGCTTGACTTTCCATCCTTGGGCGTGGTGATCGGGGAGAAGCTATTGGTATTAGAGGATATGCTTAGAGCATGCGTGATAGAGTTTAAGGGAAGGCGGGATGCGCGTTTATCTACGATGGGTTTGCTAAACAGGTTATCAATCTAGCATAGGCATGACTCCATTTGAAGCATTGTATGGCCGAAAGTGTCATACTCCAGTATGCTGGGATGAAGTAGGAGAGAGGAGATTGATATGCGAGGAGTTATCTGATTACCTAAGATCAGTTGTCAGCGATTCAGGAACTGACCGAGGAACGGACATAAAAGTTATGCGGACAAGCCGTGTGGTCTACGGAGTTTACCAGGTGGGGCGACAGGGGGTCTTATGAAGTTTCCCCTTGGAAAGGTGTCCTCCAGGTTGGAGAGGCGGAAAGTGACCAGATACATAGGGCCATGATTATTGCGAGTGGGACCCGGTGTCATGAGACTAGACCCACTCAGGAGTTGTCTAAGGTTCATAGTGTGTTTATCCACCTCCCTTGAGTCATTCCAAATCCCTCCATGTACTGGAGATTAAATGACAGAACTAAAGGATAATTTGACCTGAGGCATGATACGGATAATTAGCAGTATAAAGTAAAGATTTTGCGGAATAAAGAAGTCCATTCAACTAGTCAAAGTTTTATGGGGGAATCATGGGATTAGGAGGCTGCGTAAATTCGAGGCTCGAATCTTGCGATCGATATCCTCGATTGTTTTTGAGTTAAGGTATCTTCTTTATGTTAGTTTTGTTCATTTTGAGGATGGAAATATTCCTGAGGAGGGAGGATTTAATAGCATACTCGTCGAATCAGGAGGGAGGGTTATGCGGTATGTGTAACCATGGGGTTAGCATATGTGCACAAGGGCTTCCTTAATTACTTTAGTGCCATAATAGAATTTTTGAAGAAGTTGTTTTAGGGTGGGAATTGTAAGGATTTTCAAAATTGTGGCACTTTGCAGTCATAAGGAGAAGTGGAGGGTGAAAGTACAAATTATGGAATTTAAAGGATAATAATAATAATAAATTACTTGCCCAGAAATAAGTTTAGGAAAGCCTAGAAAATTCTATAGATCTCGGATAATGAAATAGATTCTCATTTGTTAAATTAGTCTTGAAATCTAGTGACCAGAAAAATTTCGTCTAGTGAGGCAGTCGGGAATATTTCACGAGAGTTACGGTGATAAGTCGTGGTGACCGGGAGATGAGATTTTTACAAAAATCTCGGAAGTCAGGAAATTGTTTGATCTAAGTTCAAAGTGAACTAAAAAGAAATAATTTTTTTCGGGGCAAAAATGAACTCGAATAAGATAATATGAATAATTTATGTAAATAATAATAATAATTAAAGAAAAAGAAAAAAAAAAGAAAGAAAAGAAAGATAAAATCAAAAGTTTCTCTTAGACGGACAGAACGAGATTTAGAGAGGGAGATACTTTTTTTCTTTTTCTCTTTTCTTTATTTGCTATCAGTTGTGATGATTAGCAGATTTTCGTCGGAGTAGAAGGCAAAGTTGGATTTCATTGGCAGAGATCTGTGTAGATGCTTAATATCTTAGTATTTTGTCAAACTTGAGGAGTGAAAATTTCCTTACTTGTGTTATTTCGAGCACAAAAGGTATGTAATGGCTTGAAATTTTCTTAGAAGGCTGTGAAGTGATGTAATTTCAGTCACAAGAATTTTTTGGATTGAGTTTAGGAATTTTGAGACTATTTTCGGACCATTCATTTGAATTTCGGAATTTGTTTTCGGACGGTCGGGTTGAAATTTCGGGATTGTATTGAGCAATTCGGACGAATTTACCGAGAAATGTTTCGAGTGTTTTAGACTCTATGGAAAGCCCCTTGAGTCTAGAATACGGCCATATGCACAATATTCGATAGCATTTAGTACCCTTATAATTTACGAAAAAATTAAATTGTAGTACAGTGTCACGAATTTCGTGGATTGTACTAACGTGTGAATTACAATACATGTCGAATAAGCGTAAATTCGTTTTGAAAAGTTGTTAAAGCGGATAGTTTTTATGGGGCATTTCATGTGTAGGGGCATTTTGGTCAATTTCACCTCATATTATTGACGTCCTTATCGAATGTGACTAGCACGTAAAGTTTTGTTAGAATCGAAATTTGTTTCGATATAGTCGCTTTGAAAGCCCTTTGTATGTTTTATGGTTAAAACGCGTTGAGTGAAACATTTTCCTACTTTGTATATGGATTGTGTAGGCGATTGGAGCATACGGTGATAATCTAGCGTCTTGATAAAATTGAAAGAAATTAGTCGAGAAAAGGTGAGTACTCGAAATGTTTCGAAGCAGTTTGTAAAGTGCTTTGAAAATACAATGTAATTAGTAAAGCATTTTTGCAACTAAAACGTTATACTTAGCGAAAATTTCGAATTTCGATGTTAAACGGTTTGGCTTTGGTTTTAAGCGAAACCCATAGATAGCCTGGCCAGGCAGTTCTAAGCTCTGATTTTCTATTTTAAATAAATTTCGGGTGTGAAGCAGGAAGACCTTTCAGATCCTCAATCGTAGGCCATTTGTCTTTGTATTTATATATAAGATAAGGTGTAAAGTAAACGTAATAAAAGTTAAAATGTGACATTTTATATATGTAAATATCTTTGGTAAAACATGCATGGTTTTGAGAAAAACAGTTTGCGATGAATTTATGTTAGATTAATTCTTATCTTATATTTTAATGAGGACCAGAGGTCCTTTATGGTTGTAGTTGGATTTTTGGAAAATATTGGGAGTGTATTTTTTTATACAGGTGATTTATGTATTTCGGGCTTAATCACCGTGCAGCCGTTATGTTGTTGGATTTTTGTTAAATCTAAAGGTGTGATTTTGATAGAAAAGTGAAAATTTTTATAACCAACGTTTTCAGCGAGTTTGACGGTTTTAACGGTTTAGCTTCCGTGGTAACTTGTTGATCGAAGCTGAGCTTGGTTGGGAGTTCTTGTGGAATTCTTGGGAAGATTTGTCGATAGGAAGGGGGTCTATCATGCCGATGAAGTCTGGATTACACTATATCAAAATGTCGAGTGCGAGAATGAGAGTAAAGGCAATTCGGCAGAAAGCGCAAAATGTAATCCACTATTCCGTCGGAGACAGAGCTCCTCCCTCTCTGACTACCCTTGATGGGAGTCGGGTTGTCACCCGACTTTAGCCTCGACAACAGAGGAGGGCTCGACCGCCTTGCTAGTGACTGCCTCTGGAGCGTTTGCACCTTGATAGGAACGACACTCGGGACAATCGGGGATTAATAAAGAACTGCAGGGTAATGGCTTTGGCGTGTCAGACATCGTCTGGGATCGGGCTTACTTCCCTGAATATTGTGCGCGAAGAGCCTGACAACCATCATACATGTGAAATAACGTCAAAGCTAGCGTCAAACGCCTCCTCCGAAGCCTTCCTCTCTTTAGAGACCTCTGCTCGGAAAGCGGACAACTCGTCTTTGCTGGCCTTGAGCTCTACAAGTAAGGAAACTGTTTCGTATGTCGGGTGTTTAACTTCCTCCTCTACCATACATTAGGCCTCTCTAAAAGCCGACCAAAAAATTGCTAAGCCGTCAACTCATACTCCACCTTCCACTAGGTGTCTTCTGAAGCAGCTAAGGCGCGTTGGACCGGTAGCAGATTCAACTTTGTGCCCGGCCCGTATCGGTAAACGGTCTCTGGTCGGGCCATCGCCAACTCATGATGGCGGCGTCTCTCTCAGGCTTCAGCCACGACAGCCACCTGAAGTAGCTATAACCTCAGACTCAACACCTCGAATTTTACTTTGCCTCCATTAAGGAAACACTTAGGGTCTTACAGTTTAGAAAGCGTCATTGGGCATAGAGCATAGCCTCAGCATCCACTGCTTAGGGTGCGAAATTCTCGATGTTGGAAGGCCATTCGGATAAAGCGACAATTGCTAAACGAAAAACATATTTAGAATATGACAATAACTAAATTAGTCTTAGAATATGATCGCCACACAAACTTACCGGTTAATCGATTAGAGCGAAAGTTATGATTGCGGACTGCGTCAGTCTTGATCATTCTTGGAGATCTTCTTTAGTAGTACCCAGTAGGAATTTGAGGCAGGAATATTCTTACTCCCTGCCCTCGGAAACAGAGCAGGTTAATGGCATCAGTAGCATCATAAATTGTACAACTGCGTGCGAATGGTCAGCGAATTCACCTGATTAAAGGGCCTCCACCGATCGATAATCTCTTGGGAGCCTTCGGCTGGAGGCGATACATCTACATGGGGAGAAATAAGACATGAAGAGGGAGATCTGAATTCCAACAGCAGTGATCGAGCGTGACCTCCTGCTCGGCTTTAGGTGTACTTAGCCTTATCGGTGACAATGGCTGCTCGAGAGGATGGACCACGAGGATCGCGGTGGGTGGAAGCCTCCTGGACTCACTTGAGGTGACTTTTAAGACGGGCTGCTCATTCGACCCATCTCGGGGCGAACTGAGATGACAGTGCACCTCGAGACCCTCATCAGCGAGGCTGATCAGGCCCTAGCCATTTCGGGGATAGCATCAATTTGCTTTCCGAGACCGCATCTCGATTCCGGCTTGGGAAACGCGAAGTTATGAATCGAATCGGACATCCGTCCTCTTCTTAACGGCACCCCGGTCAGGGGGCGACCAGGGATGTTAGAGACCTATGAAATGAAATCCTCCGCCCTTGCTCTAGCAACTTTCTATCGCCTGAATGTCTCATTCTTTTTCTTTGATGCTTGGGGGCGGGGCCGGGAGCCGCTTTCTAGCGGGAGGACGCTCAAGCGACTACCTCGACTGCTTGAAGCTTGGGGGTAGGGCTAGAATCCTTGCAGCGAGAAGAAGGTTGCCCAT
This sequence comes from Tetrastigma voinierianum, assembly GCA_016808115.1. Taxonomy (NCBI): domain Eukaryota; kingdom Viridiplantae; phylum Streptophyta; class Magnoliopsida; order Vitales; family Vitaceae; genus Tetrastigma; species Tetrastigma voinierianum. The sequence goes on from JAEQBH010003205.1 coordinate 31,535, forward strand.
TTGAATACGGTAGCCAACTCCAGTAGGCCGCCTCGATCTCACTTCCTTGGTTAAGGACGAACTACCCAGGATTAAGTTTAGAAGGTCCTTAGTAACGAAGTGCTCACCTTTCATAATTTCTGAGGGTAGAGGGCGCGGGATTATTGGGACACTGTAAGGAGACGGGTGGCGGCTTAAATCATTCAAGTTCTTCATAGTAAGAAGGACTTCGTGATTCCACTCTTGCTTGGAAATCACCAACAACTTCTGGATTTTCAAATGGCTCTCTGCCATTGCACCGGTTGCCCCTCATTTCCTTGCCTTGAATAACTCACAATAATGAGACACGTATACATAAAATTAGCACATGAAACATACACTAGCAGGCAAACCCTGTTACTTGTACACACTTGGAAAAGACATTGAATGGTTTACATTAAACGGAAGGTCGGAGGAACAGAGTCTCATCAAGATCACTTTAACCGAGGATCACACACCCTTTGCCTTGGTGTCTTGGGCGGTCGGGAGTCTGGCCAGCAGTGCAACGAGGGCTATGGGTTGACATGGACATCAGGCCACCTGCGCTACCCTCAAGGTATAAGCAAAACAAACCTCCACCCGATGAAGATCAGTTGTAAGAAGGTTTGGTACCGCAAACACTTGACCATATCAGAATGACCGTTTGGATGAATAAGAGGCGGTGGCGCTACACGGTAAAGTCTGAAATTGCTTGACTAGAGGCGACATGGGAAACGGCTTGACTCACGAGTTGCTCCGGTGGCTCTGCCACCGCATTGTATTCTTCGCCAGCAGTATTTCAATAGGGCCCTCGCGTACGATCTCGATGTCGCCGGGGGTTTCCGCAGTAGGCCTCGAGCTCCTCCGTAGGCGAGGAGGAGATGATGCCGCTTGTAGAAGGCGTCCCTTGGGTAAGCCCTTGCCTGCGATCCGCCTAGCTGGTGGAAGTCTCTTCCTGACCTCTCGCCATTCTACAAGCAGATAGACAAAAAAAAAGGGAAAGCAGCGATAAGCCGGGGAAGCCGTGATGCAGCGGTAAAGCGAAGCCACTTATAAGCCCGCGAAGCACAGGCGGGAGCGCCAGTCTACAGAAGGCTCTGGGATACCCACTCTATCTTGTCATCGGGTCGCGATGAAAATCAACGGACTGAAGTAGAGATAGTGTTCACTGTAAAGAGAAGCGAAACAGCTTGGAAGGACGGTTCTGGCTCTGTAATCCTTGCTTAGAGTATCCTGAGAAAATCTGTGAGAGAAACAGGATGACCAAGAAGAAACAAGTATAGGAACGGGTGAAATCAAATGATGGCTCCCTATATATTAAGCGCCTAGAGCTTGTAGATGCATTAAATGCACCGCTGACTCATTGCCTCCACGACTAATTTGAATCAGCGATGCTTACAGCACTAGAGTATGATGGCCCAGGAGCGTGGGCTAGGCTCGTAGGTCCTTAATACCCTGCAATAGACGGTTGGTGTAGCGACCCAGAGGCGGTCAGAGCCGGTTAGGATCGGGACGAAACCGGGTGACACCCGGCCGAAGCCATTAATCAAATCCATTTATTCATATAAACATTTTCGTTCTCAAATCTTTGTAGAAACGGTTTCCAATTTAGAAGCGACCCTTAAACATTCTGGTGATGCAATTCTCTTCGAGTCCATTAACATTTACATTTAACAAAAGACATTTACTATGAAGGCAATCCATGCCTTTTCAAAATGATTTACAAAATAGAAATTCAGAGTTCAAATTGTTTTTACAAAATATCAATGTTCAAAAGAAATGGAGTGAATGCATATGATGGAGCATACTCCGCAATTCTTTCTCTATGACTCAACGCTCCACGATCTTGCCTTGAATTAAACGTCATCTATCAATCACTCGGTACCTGTGCATTGATAAAAACAATACTCTAAGCATTTTCATGCTTAATGGTTCTATACAATTCCATTCTTCCGTTTCAGTTAAGTCAAATCATGCAGTTTTGGTAAACAATACTTTCAAATCTTTTTGGATGATTAATGTCAATACAATACATATACTTATTGCATATTCAATCATTTATGGTTCATTAATCATCCCAAATATACACTTTCATATGCAATAAATCATTTATAACCAAGTCATGCATTTTCACAATGCTCTTTTCATTTCAAATTGCAAGTGTACTTTTCGATACCAATATGTGACAATCACGAATCAATTCGGTTATGCCACTTAGCGAATTTAACTTTATGTTTCGATTATCACGAGGATGTTGGAGTGTCAATAGCAGTCTCATTGGGCTGCGGGCCGGTATAAGAAAGCTGTTTTATATCTGATATAGTCCCCTTGAGAACATAAATGGTTATTAAATCGATTCGTGAACAACTACCGTCTGTCACTGTCACGCCCATTCCGTCCAGGCCGAATGGCGAATCAGAGCCGTCGGCGCGAGACTATATCTTTTGGGACTCGATGACCTGTTCTTTCTCGGAGTGAACATGCACCGTGGTTATACAAACAATTTACGTAATAACAAAAATCATTTTCATTCTGAAAGAACTACCACGAGTGGTATCCGTGAAATCTATACCTATCGAGTCAGTTTACTTATACATGTACATTTTTTTCTAATACAAAACATCGGAGATCGGAGACGATGTGGTGAGCACCTATCCTAAGGCTGGCACCTTTCTTTGCTGATGTGGGATGTCACATCCTCTATCCTTGTCTTAAGCACGTTACTACCTGGATTGAACGCCGTCTTCAAGCTTTCGCTTAGTGGGAACATAAGCATGGACAACCCTGATAGTGGTATCAAGGTTATACATATGCATTTCATATATCTATACATATTCATATATCTTTTTATTATTTATCATCTTTACATTCCTATTGTATGTCAAATGTTCTCTGTCTTTGACATATCTCCTATCTATACTTTTACTGTATTCCTGTGCTTTGTCATCTTTTACTTATCTCTATCGTCCTTAGCACTTATGCATTTCTATCATGTGTTCATAGCATATTCCCTCTATTCATTTAGGTATGTCTATCATATATTCATATCATATATTTCTTATTCTAGTACTTATCATTTGATCTTATTATCTTTCTAATGGTTCATATTACATATCTGATACGTGCATGTCATATTCTTATACATATATTACTTTCATGGTTATATATATACCATTCGTTATGTTCTATTTTCATGTCTTTATTTTCATATCTTTGTGATCATGTCTTTGTCATCGTCTATCTTTGACATCTTGTATTATCATATTAACTTTTCAGATCATTTTACATTCTTATACATTTTCATATATCATGTCGGATTGTATAATTTCATGTTACAAAACTTATCATCACATAGCAATGCTATGCTTCTCATATCATATCTTTCCACATGTCATATTCAAATCATTTATATTATGTTTCATGCCTGTAAATACCAAAGAAGTGGATATAGGACACTTATAAGGGCGAAGGCGGCGCGTACTCATGCTGAAGCGGTGGTCTTATCGGGGCGGGGCCATTGCGTTATCATTATGCGAGAACTGATGATCATGCTTATAAAGCCCCTTGAGCGGCTGTGCGTGACCGCTTTAGGTGCAAGTGATCCCAACCGGGATCTATGTCGTCGACCCGAAACGGGGCCTCGATATCAGAGCCGAGGAGACTTGTATCTTTGCGGACTTATTCCGCAATGGCGTAACGTCCCCATCCTCTACTTGGTCGGACCGCAGTGTCGGTTTTATTACATTCTGTACATATCTCATAAGCATGAATAACTATTGTTATCATGATTGCTTATGCAATATATACTATCATTACTTTAATCTGTATTCGTTCTCATATTTGTAGCTTCATATTACGGTTCTCATATTTCTCTATATTACATATATTCCTATATTGTTATCATGCATGCATTTACTCATTCTTATATTCATATATACTATCATTCGTGTCGTGTACTCATTCTAGTAACATCTTATATTTTGTTAACTTATATCTTCATGTACTTTATTGATTACATCATATCTTATGACATATACCAATACATTTCTATACTTATCGTTTTACTTGCACTTTATTAGGTATCCCATCTCCCATAGGAGTTTGAACTTATACCTATACGGAGTACTTATACACGATACTTGTACTTTTATCTATCCTATACTTGTATCTATCTTATATTATGCATGATATCTTATGTTTATCATATCACCTTCTTGTTTTCCTTATTTCGGACCCTAATATGAGTTCCACTTTTATCCTTTGTATGGCTGTATTCTTGACTCAATGGGCTTTCCATAGGAGTCCAAGAACACGAAAGCTTGAGGAGTTCAGACGAAGGAGTTATGACCTTCCGAAGTTGGAGGTCATACGTAGTCAAATCCTGAACTGGACGAGTTGACCTGACCTCGGTGAGCTCGGTCTGACACCTAATATCCTCCTCAGGCATATCAATGGGTTCTTAACTCAATTGGCTTTCCATAGAGTCCAAGAACACCTGAATCGGAGTTCGGACGAAGGAGTTATGACTTTCCAAAGTTGGGAGGTCATCACGTGGTCCAGCGCAGAGCGGGGCGAGGCCTCCTCTGAGGATGGGGTCTGCGGCCCTCCTACTTGCATGAGGTCCTGATGACCTCGGCCAGATGAATCTGTGTTATCTACGAGGATGAGGTCTGGCTGGCCTCGTCGGGATGGTATCGCGACCTCGTCGGGATGGTCTCTTGACCTCTGCGACATGAGGTTTGTTGACTGCTGCGTGAGGTCTGGCGGCCTGGCTGCGTAATCCCTGCGACTCTATTGCGTGATGTGCTGACCTGCAGCACGCGGCCTCTATGGGCTGACCTCTACTTAGTTTGATTATTCGGAGTAAAGACCATAACTTGGTCTACGAGGGTCCAGGTGAAATTCAAAAGCCCCAACATCAAGTTCATTGATGTGGCTACAATTACTAGAAGGACTCACTTCCAAATTCCTTTATTTCTTACCCAAAAACGTTCTAAGGTCAGAGCTCTCTTTTGGTATGATCGAAATAGGAAATTTCTTGGTTGACTTATGTAGACCCTTCCCCTGGCTACACTATAGGGGCCCAGAACTCTTCAGCTCAGCCCCAACCAAAAATGAGTTTGGAGTTTCCCGAAACCTAAACCATACGAGATAGAGGTTCCAAACCATGCATCTATACTTTTATACCCCGGAACTATACACAAACCCATACTATTATCTGAACATCGATACTTTTCCATACGGAACTTAACAAGTTCCATACAAAACCATGCACAAATTCCATCCACCCATATTTTTCATACACATACTCATTTTTAGTAGTTCCATACTTGTGATCTTCTTTTTCCTTTCTTTTCTTTTCTTCTTCTTCTTCCGTTTTTGCTCTCTCTTTCTCCAAGACCAAAATGAGATATTTATTTTTGTCTTATCCTTATTTGATCTTATCCCATTTTTATTTCACTTTCCAAGGAGGAAACTTCCTCCCTTTTATCGAGCCACTTGTCTCTTCCTGATTTTCTTTCCTTATTTTTATTCCTAATATCTTTCTTTTATTATCCATTTGGTCCTCACTTTCGGTTTATTACCATTCGATTTATCAAAATCCTACTTTGGCATATGAACTTATTAAAATTATGATATAGGTCATGAATTAGTAAAGTATTAATTTACCCTTAAGCTATTGTATTAATTCGAGTTCTTAACATTTATTTCGAACAATTCCATTTAGCTTTTAATATACCTAAATAAGTCCAAAGCTGTTAGGGTATATTTCGGGAATATTCTGATCCGTGATCTGCGATTAGAGTGACACATCAATACATTTGTTCGTAGTACTGCTAATTTGATTCTTATTGGTATACCAATCTATCCTTAATGCAAAATAACAGTTAACACTCTATTAAGGGCGTTCAAATCCTTTATAGAAAAATACAGTACAATATGTACAATTGTATAAACATTTCACAATCAATTAAAACAAGTCAATATGCTTTTCTTATTCATTTAGAACAAACATTTCAAATATTGAAACGAGAATAGGAGAAGATAGAACAAACCAATATATTTCTTTCCTTTTGCATGCTTGTCTTGAATTCACCAGGTTGGGTGATCATATGATACAACCAAATCATACATCACATTTAGTGAACTAGCAATCACATACTTGAATATCGTAGGCGACGGTATGATGCGTTTTTCACTTAGTTTCATTCTTAATTGAACCCCTATTAATCATTTATTAGGGTTCTTAAATGCCGGTACCGATGAACTTACCGATAATAAAATGCAGCTGCATCAAATAGTAACCATGGCAGCACACCTACCTCGGCGTAGTAGAATGCATGTAGCGAACTGAGGGCCTTTTCGCCCCTTCGGCCTCGCCCATGTGAGTAACCCTTATTTGTGTAAACACTTCGCGTAGAGGGTGCCCTTCATTCTGTTAAGGAACTAGTTTTACTTGATTTTCTTTGCTCCTTTTTGTGATTTTCTCCAAAATCATACAAATCAAATCAAAATATAGAATCACTCTCAAAGACATTCTAAAGTCATCCTAAACCAATATGAAGCAAAACCAGCTAAGGATGGATTAGGGTTTTCTAACTCGAGCTTCATTTAGAGAAATCTAGGGTTTTTAGGTCTTACCTTTAAATCCTTTGAATCTTCTTACTTCCCAGATGCTTGATCATTTAGAAGCAAGAAATGGGAAGAAATCACACCAAAATCTACTTCTTGCTCAACCCTAGCTTTTCCTCTCACTCTCTCTCTCCAAACGTTTTTGCACAAATGGGAGGTTTCTAAGACCAAATGTGGTCTAATACCATATCGGTATAAGGCCGTATTTGGCACATGTTAAATCCATTTTCCATTTTCGGCATTTTAACTCTTTATTTCACTTTCATTATCATTTAATTCACTTGATACTTAAGCTCATTCTCATTAGACCCCTAGGTCCTCATTTACAAATTTCCAAATTGGCCATTTTTCACTTGGGTTTATTTCCGGGTTCAATCAATTTCTCATTTTAGCATATGTGTAATCATATGCTCACATATTCATTCATTTTATCAGTTTAACAATTTACTGTTTTCTGAAAAAGCGAGTTTGGCTCCAATTATACGAAATATATAATAAAATTATTATAAAAAATCTAGGTATTTTTGGGGCGTTACAGTTTGGTTGGCCAACCACTTTACTTTTAGACTAGTCCATTTCGAAGCGTATCAAATACCTTAGCCTTCGGCCATAAGACTCAGTCCTTGTCATGAGAAGCATGAGAACAATATGTGCAGGAATGGGGAAATTGCAAGAAATGTAAATTCATTAATTGCACCAAAGGGCTTTCATAATTACACAACAATGATTATAACAAAGATCATACTATGATTACATGATCCATTCGGACCACTTATAGAGGCTAAAAAAGAAAAAATAAGCTCAAAGGCCAAAAAAAAGAAGAAAGATTCGAAGCAGATGCTAGGAAAGAAGGTCCTATGGAAGGTGGAAAGGAACACAAAGAGCCCCGTTGATTTAGAAGGGGGTGTCCTTGGCTGCAAAGGATTCCATTCGAAGCTAACCACCAAGGACGCATTGTAGTGCGGGACATATGACTAAAAAATATTCTCCGAAACGAAACACCACCGCCACCCTTGCAACCTTCGGTTCAGTCCATACTTAGATATCACGTTTGCACTCTTCCGTAGTTTCCCCCTTCCATGCAGCAATCATAACAAACCGACTTCCGACAACGCCTAACCTAACCTCCCCACTAAAATACCAGTAATAACCAGTGGCACAACAAAATCCACCACCTTGTGAACCTTTTATAGAGACCTCTAGCTTCAAGGGAATCCCAAACAATCGCATCAAATATAACACCAAAAAACAAGAAATTCCCCGGTAATGCGCACGTTGGAACGTACCAACATTAATAGTCCATTATTTCCCACACTAAGCTAATGTTTTCTTTTTCCAATCGGGGAAGACCGCCTCCCTAACAGAAAAAGTAAGACAAGGGTACCATGAGCTCGCCTGCACTTCCGTACCAACGTGACCTACCGACCGAGGTCTATAGTATAATGACTCCGGGCCTATGGCCCAACATCTTCGCTTACGCCGCCTAAACGCACTCCCAAACAAGAGATATAGTGCCCGCATAATCTCTTCGTCGGCTATCATCTTTAAGCATGAAATTGATCGGCCGACCTCGGGCCAACGAATATCCACCCATGAGTCACACACGTAACCACCCTGAGGGTAGTCAAACACTTCTTGGGACAAGATACGGGCTATTTGGTTTTCTAAAGGGAAGAACATGTCATAACATGCGAATTATGCGCCACCTTCCCCTTCCGTTTCGGAAGGAAATCATCTACTTCCCATGAAAAGCGGACCACCTCCCTTCTCCATAAAGGGGGAGGGAATGACAACAAAGAGGGTATGACATTATTGACTAAAAAAGATTTATTCTTTCACTCTCTAGATTCCCTGATCTGACTTAGCCATCGGAGAGGCGACAGGCGCACCACCGCTGTTTTCTTGTTTGTTTTGAAGGTACATACTGGCAAGTTGATGCTCCAACGATCTAGTGACTCAGAAAATTCAGCAGACTATAACAGGCAAACTCTATATATAGTGTGAACCCCGCATTTTTGGTTATTATGCTTTTTTCACTAAAAATGTGAGATTCGTTTTTATAATTTGAAAAACCATTTTGAAAACAATTTGGGGTCGTCTCTTTTTTTTTTTTTTTATTTGAAAAAGAAAAACATAATAAAAAAGAAAAACGTTAAATGTGACTCATGATAAGAAAATGCAGGTCAGAGAAAATCGAGTCGAGGTCTGGGGTTTAGGTTACTTATGGGAAAGGTATGGTGGCTAGACGTAACACACCTCTAAGTCCTTAAAGTCGGGTCTTTACTAAATAAACTAAGAAAAATGTAGATTTTGGCTAATTAATTAATGAATACCAAGAATGCAACAATAATAACACAAAACCATATTAACGCATAATAAATAAATAAATATATAAATAAAGTCAAATTGAGATAAACATGTACCTGGACGATAGATAAAAAATGATATCAATTAGGAAACAATATTAATACAATAATAAAATACAAAATATTCATAATTAATTAGAAATTATGTTATACATCAGATGCCAAATTATTTATCAAAATGATACATGGGATGACGAGCCCCACCCAAACCCATTTATATGTTACATAAATTAACCCCACAAGATTCTATTTTATTGGAATTGTAGAATTAATTATGTGGTTGAAATTTTTGAAAAACTAATTTGAAGTTGAAGTTTTGAAAATTGGAAGTTTGAAATTGAAATTTTGGAAATTGAGGATTGAATTTTGAAATTAGGGCACTTGAATTTTGAAATTGAGAATTCGGTAATTTTGAAATAAGAAACTTGAAATTTTGAAATTAGAAATTGGGAGAATTGAATTTTGAAATTAGGACACTTGAATTTGGAAATTGGGAATTTGTAGTTTTGAAATTGAGAGTTTGAAATTTTAAAATTGGAAATTGAAATACTTGAATTTTGAAATTAGGAATTTGTAGTTTTGAAATTAGGAATTTGTTTAAAAGGCGTGATCAAATGATCTAATAGCCTTAATCGGTTGTTTAAATGACTTGATCGAAGGATCTAATAGATCTAATGACTTGTTTAAAGGGCTTGGTCAAAGAAGTTAAGGATTGATAAGAGCTAAGTTTAAGATAAAGTAAGGTGATATAATCAAATTAATAATAATAATAATAATAATAGATGTGGGGGATTATGGAAGTGTGCTACATGAATTTCTAAATAATAATGAAATTAAAACAATGTAAATGATAATTAAAAAATAATAATATAATGCTAAATGTGTATCTAATTAAATAACATCAAACTAGAGTCTAGCATATACAAATAAGTGCAATTATGGAGATAATAGGATAATTTATGGAAGTGTAATTATTGTAAGTAATATCAATGTAGTTAGTACCAATTATGGAAATGAAAATATACTTAACTATAATTAATATCGGAGTAATTAGTGATGATGAATAACAATTTATATTAACTTGAATGACAAACAAATTAATAATAATTGACAAAGATTGACAGTAATTAACAATAAGTGAACTAATTAGCATACATTAACGATGATAAGAATTATATTAAAAGAAACAACTATAAAGAAAATAGATTAGCTAATGAAAATGCTTAACCATAAATTATAATTAAAGATGACAATGATTAATAACTAAAAGAGAGTGAACAATTATACAAACTAAGGTAAATCCAACTGTAGATTAAAGCAATAATAAATTATCTAACAATGTTTAACATCAAATTTGCCTTAAAGACATCAAGGGTGAAACTCAAATAATGGAAAGGGTATTATGAGGAATGGAACATGAGCATGCTTGTACAATGTGGGACCCATAATGCATAATGAGCAAACGTTAAAATATAAAAAGGCTTAAGGTAAAAATGCGTGAGAATTGGGGAATTGGTGGCCCCCACCTTTAACATGGATGAAACCTTTGAGTTGTAGACCAAAATTCTTTATTTGAAAAAAAAAAGGTTCTAAAATTAATTTGGAAACCAAATTAAAGATGAATATAGTACATAATACCGTTATTCATGATAACGGTAATTGGCTACTCAAATGTTCAAGTAAAATAGTAAGCAATTTAAAAATTTTAAGCCTAATTACCGGCCAGTTACTGACAATCTTATATTCCGATATCTCCAATTGCTACCGGGCTTACATAAATGCATATTTGAATATTTTAAGGCTCAATTCGTCATTGCCACGAAGAGCGGCATTTAACAATTCCAATTGGACAACGGCATTATACACCACTTTGGTAATTATTTTGGTTTCCAAACTAATTTAATAATTTTTCTTTTCAAACAAATTATTTCTTGGAGTTTTAGACCAAAATACTTTATTTGAAAAAAAAAAAATTCTAAAATTAGTTGGAAATCAAATTAAAGACGACATAATACAGACGTCATTGAAAGTTCATGACAACCCGCACTGACTACTCTAAATGTTCATGAAACAAGCAATTTGAACTCCACTATCAATACATGACAAGAAGCATTTAATAATTCCAATTGTCGCGCTACGGATAGCGACATTCAACATTTTAGCTTCATCGCTATCATTACACAAACAAGATTTGACATTCCACTATCATTGCCTACGACAACGACATTATACACTACTTTGGTAATTATTTTGGTTTCCAAACTAATTTAATAATTTTTTTTTCAAACAAATTATTTCAGTCTAAAACTCGAAACCTTTCTTCCTCACTATATAAATCGAAAGCCAAAACTCCATCTCTCTCTCTCTCTTTTGCTCATAAACCCTGGAGATACCTATGACCAAAGTTTTCTCTCTCTAGGCAAACAAAAAAAAACAAGAACAAAACATGAAATCTCCTTGACTCCAAAACACTCCACCCTCAAAAATAAGAAGATAATAAATCAAATGAAACACATAGAAGGAGCGAAATCCGTCACTCACCACAGAGACCATAAAACACCACTCTCAATATTAAATCCCACAATATCAAATATTCAAACTCAACCATTAAAGCATCATTTCCACAATGCCAAACATTCAAACTCAATCATTAAAAATACTGTATTTGATTTATTTAAGCTGAAATAGAGAATGGGTTTTACAAATGTGGACAATTACAGTATATATATATATATATAAGACTCAACATCTAACAAACCATACATGCAATACTAGTTTATGAATTAAAAGGAAAGAAAGAAAATGCAACTGTGAATGAACAACATAATGATAATGATAAGGAGTTTTGCAGCAAAAAAATATAAAGAGCAAGATGAATCAATTACAAAAATGAATAAGAAATCATATTTTAATGGAGATGAAGGCGTTGTTCATACAATTGTTCTCCAAAGAAACAACAATCAGTCTTCACTCTAAAAGAGGTCCACTCACCCATTCCAAAAACATCTAAACTATTTCTAGAAACTAAATACGCGCATTTCTAAATCTCACACTCAACTTCCCATTTCCATTTCATCACTATTTGTACCACTACACCTAATCAATAAAATGATTCACAGTTGTCAAACATGATTTACAGTGAAATGGACTGAAGGAAAATATACGCCATAATTGGATACATAATGGAGATCACTAAGAACTCACTATGGTAAACGATTTAAGAATCAGGATGATCAACCGTAGCACTTAAAAGATATTAATCATAGAACATGGCAAGAGATGCACATGAACAAATCTCAAATTCAACACAGCATTCCCGCCCATTTATTGACCATATAATCATTTATTACTCATATTTTGCATCCCAGCAAGACCCAAACTAACTACCGGAAGCATGCTGAGATTGTATGGAAGAAGAAAAAAAGTATTACAAATCCTAACACAAACATCCTTTAAGTACTTAAAACTTTCTCATACTATGCAAAACAAATGGAGCACAAATATAGAGTAGAAGGAAAGACTGGTAATGAAATGAGTAGAAAAACGATTATGTGAAACCATTGGTAGCAGTCATACCCAAAACGAATGTTCTTGCTTCTAGGCTACCCCTTTAGCTCTTCCTTCCAAAAACCCTCCAAAAACACGACCCAAAACCCTAGGAGGATGCTCTGTGTCCTAAAGCTTCCTTTAGACCACTCTAAAAGAAAGTCCCCACCTGATGGTTTCCACTTGGCAATCATTCAACATCCAGGGGGTCCACAACAATGCCCTTTTTCTATAGAGTTCACGAGGGAAACGAAGGTGAAATGTGAAGCGAAGTAGATGATGAACAATGAGTGAAACGAAGTGAACTTTGCCGAAGAACAAGGTGGCTCCCTAGATCACCAAAGACAAACACAAACTCAAAACCAAACCCAAGCAAGGGGAAGATGGGCTTAGACACTCCAAAAGCAAGCAATGAAAGAAAATGTCTAAGCCACTAAAGTCACAATGTGAGTCTAGACTCTCCAAATAGTCTCCAAAAATGGCTTGAGAGTCGATGTTGAGATCAAGTAATAGTTGGATCATCACGGAATGAATGAACGAACATGCATAAGAGGAATCTAAACTCACTATACAAAGGCACTAAAGAGTAAGACACATATTCTAAGTCTTAATGCAAGCTTAACTAAATGAGAAACTTGAAAGATGTCCATAATCATCCATAAGCTCACCACCAGAGGAAAAAAAGAAAAGAAACTCAACTAAATTGAAATTATGAATCCATAAAGACATGGTAATAAAAAACTCTAAACAAAGGGTAGGAATAGAGAAATATCAAGGATAAAAAAAAAAAGATTACACAAAACCTAAATTAAAATGAAATGAACAATTCAGAGCTATTATGCAATGAGCAACTTAGGGTTGTGATGCAATGAACAGATCAGGGTTGTGATGCAATGAACAACTTAGGGCTATGATGCAATGAACAACTTAAGTCAGGATGAATGAATTTCAAGGTCAGAATGTAAAATGAAATACTCGATAATGTGGGCATGTATGCCCAAAGAAGATCGTAAATAGGGGGATGCCTTGAAATGAAGATCGACTCTCTGAAAGAGGATCTAAGATAATCTTTGAAGAATGAGGGATGCTCCTGATGAACTGGAATAAAGGAAATGAACGATCTAACGAAAACTAAAATGAGAGGATATAAAACTCAAAACTAAACATGATGAACAACTTCAGGCTATAGATGCAATGAACAACTCAAGGCAGTGATGAAAATGAAATACTCGATGATGCAGTACTATACGCCTGAAGAAGATCGTAAATAAAGATGACCTAAAATGAAGATCACCTCCGAAGAGGATCATAGATAATCTTTGAAGAAGGAGGGATGCTCCTGATAAACTGGAATAAAGGAAATGAATGATCTAATGAAAACTAAAGCGAAAGGATATGAAACTCAAAACTAAACATGATGAACATCTTCAGACTATGGATGCAATGAACAACTAACGATTGTGAGAAAAATGAAATACTCAATGATGCAGACACTATACGCCCAAAGAAGATCACAGATAGGGAGACACCTTAAAATGGAGATCGACTCTCTAAAAGATGATCTAAGATAATCTCTAAAGCATGAGGGATGCTCCTGATGATAATCTATAAGAAAAGAAACGGATAATCTAACTAAGACTAAAGAGCGAGGATCTACGAAAAAAACAAACAAAACATGTAAGCTATGGTGAAAATGGAAGAGATGGGGCATTGTATGCCCAAAGCAAGATTGCTGATAGGGGGATGCCCTAAAATGGAGATTGACTCTCTGAAAGAGGATATAAGATGATATCTAAAGAAGGAAAGATGCTCCTGATGATGATCTATAAGAAAGGAAACAAATAATCTACCTAAAACTAAAGAACGAGGATATGAAACTTGAAACTTAACATGATGAATAGCTCTGGGCTATGGATGCAATGAACAACCCTAGGTTGTGATGAGAATGTAATGCTCAATAATAGGGGCATTGTACGCCCAATGGTGATCGTTGATAGGGGGATGCTCTAAAATGGAGATCAACTCTTTGTAAGAGGATCTAAGATAGTCTCTGAAGAAGGAGGGATGCTCCTGATCATAATCTATAAGAAAATAAACAGATAATCTAACTAAAGCTAAGGAGCGAGGATATGAAACTTGAAACTTAACATGATGAATAACTCTGGGCTATGAATGCAATGAACAACTCTGGGTTGTGATGGGAATGCAATGCTCAATAATAGGGGCATTGTATGCCTAAAGAAGATTGCTAATAGGGGGACGCTGTAGACCCTCAATTTTGTCACTCAACACTTGCATTTATCCTATGGGTGTCACACTACCCATCGTTCTCATATAGCACCGTTAGGGCCCTTTAGGCTTAGTCGGTCTCCAAGCCTCGTGGCTGTATGTGGTCTCGAGTGTATACGTAGTTCACTCTTGTGAGTGTCACCTGAGTGTCGTGGGCTTATTTGCATCGCGGTCATAGGAAGCAAGTGGGGCTCCCAAGGGTTTAGCTCAATCGAGTTTATTGAGTTATGTCGACTCGGAGCAATTTAGGCTTGTTTTTATCATATCTCCTCATTCGAACTCGGAATTGAGCCGCTTTTCGATTCCTTACTCATCGAGGAAGTAACTGAAAAATTTGAGAATTTTTAAGACTGATCAGCCAGCTCACCTGATTTCAACAGTTCATTACTAGAGCGTGTTCGAATTCGGAGCACTAAGGCTTGTTTTTGTCATATCTCCCTCACTTGGACTTGGAATCAAGCGCCGTTTTTTTTTCATGGACTCCTTATTCTTCAAGGAATATTCTCTCAAAATTTCAGATTTTTTCTCAATCGAATCGACCAGTTGGGAACTGTATAGCCGGTGCATCGGGCTAGCTTGCGTGGGGTGCTAATTTTTGTGATTTTGGTGCCCAAATCCTATACGGATCGGGCCCATAAGCCCCAGATCAGTCCTAGGCATGGGTTGGATCTAATTTTGGACCATGTTATGGGTTTCTTGCAACCCACCTTAGGTCCACTTGGATACTTGGTGGTTAAGCAAAGGAGTAAATGTCAGCTATGGACCTTGGGAATAAAGGAGTGATTATGAAGCTGGGGAAGTTCGAGACTGAAGGGGAGAGTTCCCGGGACCGAAGGTGTGCAAAATGGAGTGGGCTCAGAGAGAAAGGCATAGAGATATAGAAGAAAAAATGTGGAGAGGTGATCGTATAAGGGAGGAAGAAGAGAGGAAAAAAGGGAGAAAAAGGAGGAAAGGAGAGTTTATCTAAATCCGGAGGGGCGTGGTCTCTCTTGTTTTGAAGAGGAGTTCCGACGGATTTGAAGGAGTGGATACTTGGTTTTGGAAGCGGAAAGAAAGAAGAAAAAGGGGGGAATAGCCGTGAATCTTACAGGTATGAAATTTATATGCTTCTCCCATTTCTTTTACGCTTTTCTTTTTGCTCTTGTTGTTTGCGACTCTGTTAGGACACTAGGCACCATTTGTGCTCTGCTTCATCATTCGTAGTCGGATTTGTACCCTCGTTTGTTTTGTTGGATTCTGACTCTTTTTAAGGAAGGTGCTGAAAATTCTGAGAGCTCTTCAACCAGCTGAACTGGTTGGGAAACTACATCAACCGGTTCATCGACCAGTTTGCTGAAACAAAGCAGCCTTGGGTCTTTGGCGCCGTTTGTGCTCTGCTTCAGTCATTCGGAGTTGGTTTTCTACTTCTGATTTGTTTTTTGATTCTCGACTCAGAGGAAGGTTTTGAAAAATTTCGAGAGTCTTCCACCGCTGAATCAAGCCGGGAAACCGGATCAGCCCGCTCATAGGTTCACTTTTCCCACGGCTCGTACTTTGTTTTGTTTGTGTCGGTTCTTAGTCATTAGATGTCGGAATTGTACACCGTTTTTTTTTTTTTTTGGTTTCCTTACTCTGTAAGGAATGTTTTGAAAATTTTTTAGAATTGTTCTCAACCGGATTGACCGGTTGGGGAACTGGATCAGCCAGTTTTTCGGGTTTTGTAAGGGTCGTCCGATTTCAATTTAATTGAAGCTTGTGACCTTTGTGAGTTTGGCCCATTCACTCCAGATCAGTGTAGGGCTATGTTTAAGGTTTGAAATGGGGTTTAGTTCAGGTTAATGTGGTTCAATTTTGGATTCTTAAGAATCAGGACCTATGCGGGTCCAAGGGTGATTAGTTAAACACCAATAATCTAGTGTTTTGCTGAGCCCGTTTCTTCGCGATGAATAGATATGGTTGCACAAGAGTGGTAGCATCAATGAGTGGTTGAGATGCTATGTGTATGGCTTCTCTGGTTTCTTAGCTTTTTTGATATCTAATTTTGAGAAATTATTGTATGCTCAAAATGTGAGACTAACTTTCCCTTGCAGCGCTTGGCTAGGGACCACAGGTACGCGCCATTTTCCATTTTGGTTGAATGTTTTTAAGCATGCTAGATACCAATTAGGTTGGTCTGATCCAAGTTATATGTTTAGCCTAGGAGACTATCTGATCTGTGACCCATATGCTCCCACATACCCAATTCACTAGTAGAGGTCGAGTTCCGGGCCTAGAGGGGTGCTACCTCATATGAGGTACCTTCCCGATAGGTAATCTGATCCTTGGACCCAAAAATCTAGTTTTTGCACTCACTTTTCCATATCGTCATCGTTTTGTTTACTTAGTTTTCTTCCCTTTATAAAATAACAACAAAAAGTAAGTGGCAACTCCAAAGCAAAACTGTTCCTCCTCTGAGACGAATTTTCTAAAATTTGAAAATCAACCCACATTTTCTTTCCATTTAAAAGCGAGTTGCACCGGCCCGTGGATTGGGTAGGGTCCACATACGCCATAAAATAAAGATCGACTCTTTGAAAGAGGATATAAGATAACCTCTAAAGGAGGGATGCTCTCGATGATCTCTAATGCAAGGAATGTGCCTTTAGATGAACTCGGTAAGGGATGACCCAAAAGACCATAGCAGGGGGATGCCCAAACAAAAATGCAAAGAGGGGGATGCTCACAAACTAATCGATAGAAGTAAAAATCTATAGTAGAAAACACCTAAAATAAAAATCAAGACAAAGGAAAGTGATATAGAACTCTAAAGCAAATTCAAAGAATATTTGAAATGAAAGTGGTAACCCAAAATGAACTCAATGAAAAAGGGGGAGGGATGCCCTTGTAGAAAAGCTATATAAGAAGAAAACCCTAAGCGATGACTCACAAAGATCGATGGACAAATCAAACGCCCAAGAAGTCAATCGAAGCAGTCAATAACCTCTACCAAGAAGGTATGTCGCAATACAATAACTCATAAGTAATAGCAAATGGATCAAGCAATCAAATCAACAAGAGGTATGATAATCTTGATGATGGGGGATATGACCCGATGTTGAATGAAGATCAAGTACACTGACAAATCCATCTGACTCCATATCAGTCTGAGGTGATAGTAAATACCAATAATCGATAATGTCAAAATTTGCATACCACAATACTAATACGATGGAAAATCCAAATAATGAAACCCCAATACTAAAAAGTCAATTTGTCGTCAAACGCTCTATCAAAAAACAAGACATGCATCATAACTCTACCTAGCTCAAATATGTGACCACCACCTTAGCATCTGAATGTGCTACTGAGGATAGTGATATGCTTACTATAGAATGACATCAGGCTCAAAATCTAATGAAATATCTCTACACTGCTAAAAAAGGTATGGTAGTAAGGAAACATCATCTAATCCTGCATACTACTTGATGCAAAGTCAAGGCATGACTTTTAAAGTTGCAGTTAAAATTCCAAAAGGCAGGTTTTGAGAGTAGAATGAAAGAAGATCAAGAATGCACTCAATATGCTAATTCAAGTTCTAGAAGAATCTAGACGTATTTAGATGCTTGATCAGATCGTATGGCTTCGTATGCCAAGTTGTTTGCTTTCTTTAGTTTATTTGTGACACTTCAAATCCCGGGGTCCGTTAATCACCACAACTCATGTGAATGTTCAGATCGCCGTGACCCGACACATCTCTCATTTAAAATCGCGTAGCCTCCTTTACGGAGCTCCTACTCTTAGTACATAACCTGTCCTAACACATCCAACCCACCACATAGGGTCCAATGAGAGTAAATAATGGCCACTTGGGCCCCAGATCATTGCTCAACTAACATATCCCAACTATATACAATAGTTTCAAGAGTTGGGAAATACTTTATACAACACATATTAAAATTCTGTAATTCTAATACATGTAACACATCACATGATAACAGCCAAAATCCGGCTTTCTTTCTAAAGCGGCCTTTATGATGAGCCGCCTCAGGCGCTCCCCGTACCTCGAAATAATATAATCCCTCGATTGTGGTGAGCTAATGCTCGCAGTGAATCACCCTAAGTGGGTTACTCACCCAAGTGCATATGCAATGCTCCAAAGTAAACACACATTCAAGCAAATTCGTGATCGTGACGGAATGTCTAAATGACCAACCCACATCCCTGTCCTCACCACTCCCTTTACACTTGCCTAAGCCATGTATGAGAAAACATCTTTTTCAAAACAATTTTGTTGTTGTTTTCAAACTATACCAACAAGTATCGGGTAAAAATACGGGACTATTCCGAGGCTTAACAATGTGTCGAGAACCTTCCTCAAAATGTTTATGGTCTCATCCGAAATGATCTGGCTGACCGCCTCCCAACCCCATTCTCCTGAATTCATCCGTGAAATTCCTTTCAAAACGTTGCTTTTCTTTCAATTCTTCATGTCATGCACCACCTAATTTCTAGGCTACCCCACTGCATATGAAATGCATTATACTCAATCATTTTCAACCAATATATCAATATAATATATTGACAAATTTAGAATCACATTACTGAATTCCAACAATATCAACCAACTCCCAAATTTGCTCACTTGAGCTAATCACTATTCCATTTCCAATGGCCTACACCCACAATTATATTCCATATAATTGTGACATCAAGTTAACACATCAAGCTTATGCATTAACATATTAAAATCATCTCCAATGGCCTATAAACACAATTATATTTTATATAATTATGTCATTATGTTAACACATTAAAATCATGTATTAACCTATCTATTTCACACAACCGCCATTCATTTCAACAATCTGCCACAACACATGGACGATTTTTTGTCTAATTCACAACCCGACCCGATTTAATAATCCCAAAATCTCCAAAGAAGGGGTCAGTCTCATGGGCAGCCCACTGGGTCTGAACTTCTGCCCATCTTTTTGAAACCGAATTCCATTGCCGCTTTCCCCACTTCATACACACCACAATACACTGACATAATTTCCAACACAACAACCTAATCGGGCCAGACCGTTACTTCGACAAACATATGAGTCCCAAAATTCCCATTAACTTCCTGCCCACGTTTTCGGGACTGATCAAACAAATTCCTCACGGCTTCAATACAACCAAAAACATTATAAAACACTCCTAAATAAAGTAAACCCAAGTAGGATAAATCCCCACCACTGAGTTTGTCAAACCTCAAACCTGAGCCCACGCTGAGAGGGCCCCGATGCCAGAGCAAATTTTCCTTCTTGGTCCGAGTTGATTTCCGACTGGCCTGGATCGCCCGTAAAATTAGAGAGAAGTCTCTCTCTCTCTAACTAAAAATTAAAAAATTCAGCTCCTGCAAGTTTCTTCCTCTTTTCACGTTTTTGTCTTTGATTCAAGGTGAAATGAGACAACATCAGAATGTTTTGTCTTATTACCATTTAAAACAATTTCATTAATGACATCTATGTCCTTTATTTCTTCAGTTTTGACACTTGGCACTATCTCGGCCGTCCATTTCTATCATTCCTCCACTAATGCAACATAAGTAACATTAGTACACGTTATAAGTGACTTTCGTCACATCACATGTCGCTTACTTCGCACCAAGCAATGCCTCGGTAACGTAAATTCGACCGTTCTCAATTCGACCTAATCGACGTTAGTTAGATTTCCTCGCGAGATGTATTCCAATCCGCGGAAACTTGCTTTCATCATTCGAGATCTAGAGAATAAATTTCGCATTTTTGACCAATTACGATTTTCGCTCTTTTTTTTTTTTTTGAAAATCCATTTTTCTCAGTGCCTTTACATATTTTCCTAGCTTATTTCTTATTTAGATTTGTTTCATTTTTTTGTTTGTGTGATTTAAAGTTAAAGATCAGAGAGATATTTTTGTTTATATTTCATTTCTAGTTTGTAGTCTAAATAAAGGCATGTTTATAATGTAATTATACATAAGAATATGAATTAAAAATTGTGAGTCTTCACCTTTCTAGTTCTCCAAAGAACTTTTGAACTTATCGGATTTTTCCGTGTCATTCATCCTATCAACTTATCAATCAACCCTTCCATAGTTGACAGACGCCTTCATTCCACTCCATCATCAATCAACCTTTCTATAGTCGACGCGGGCGCTTCTTCATTCTATCAACTTATCAATTAGCCCTTCCATAGTTGATTGTGACGTCTTCACTATTCCCGACTTATCAATCAACCTTTCCGTAGTTGATTATGGCGTCTTCATCCCATCGACTTATCAATCAATCCTTCCATAGTTGATTGTGGCGCCTTCATCCCATCGACTTATCAATCAATCATTCCATAATTGATTGTGGCGTCTTCACTTTTCCCCTTTGAACCTGATCGTAGAACGATCTAAGATGGTAGCTTGTTGCGAGGGGCGTCGGTCCACGTCGACCTTGCATCAAATTGGTATCAGAGTTAGTTCTCGTAAGGTTTGCTTATTTTTTAAATTTTTATTTTTCAAAAAAAAAAAAAAAATTCAAATTTTCGAAAAAAAAAAGGAATCCATTTGAGGTCAATGAAAATTTGGGGACAAATTTTTTTTCTCAAGAGAAGGAGAATGATGCAAAGTCAAGGCATGACTTCTAAGGTTGCAGTTAAAGTTCCAAAAAGGCAGGTTTTGAGAATAGAAGGAAAGAAGATCAAATATGCACTCAATATGTGCTAATCTGCTATAGAAGAATCTAGAAGTATTTGAAATGTTTTCTAGATTGATTATATGGCTTCGTATGCCAAGTTGTTTACTTCTTCCTTTAGTTTATTTATTTTCCCTAGTTTATTTCTATTTAGATTTGTTTCCTTTTCTCGCTTTAGGAGTGATTTGCAAAGATTACAATAGATATTTTGTTTCTATTTCCTTTCTAGTTTGTAGCCTATATAAAGGCATTGTCTATAATGTACTATACGTAAGAATATGAATTGTACCTGAGAGTCTTCTCCTCTTTGGTTCTCCAAAGAACTTTTGAACTTATGAGATTTTTCAATGGCGTTCATCCTATCGACTTTTCAATCAATCATTCCATAGTTGATTGTGGCGTCTTCATTCCAGTGACTTTTCAATCAATCATTCCATAGTTGATTGTGGCGTCTTCATTCCATCGACTTATCAATCAACCCTTCCATACTTGATTGGGGCGTTTTCATTCAATCGACTTATCAATCAACCCTTCCATAGTTGTTTGTGGCGTCTTCACTATTCCCGACTTATCAATCAACCCTTTCATAGTTGATTGTTGCACCTTCATCCCATTGACTTATCAATCAATCATTCTATAATTGATTATAGCCTCTTCACTTTTCCCCTTCGAACCTGATCTTAGAACGATCCAAGATAGTATCTTGTTGTGAGTGGCATTGGTCCGCGGCGACCTTGCATCACTACTTGTTGGGTTTCTATGGTGGCAACAGTTGCCAAAGCAGTGGAAACTTTAAAATTTTGGAGAATAAACCCACCAAGAAATGTATTGAGGCATCAAAGTCAGTTAAAGACAAAGAGGGTATGGGATTTATACCTCATGTCGGTGTAAAACTGATCCCAAAGGGTAATGTAACAACGACCGAAGCAAACCACGTCCTTAGTTTACTTCTAACAATATTCACACGAAGAGTGGAGCCGATAACCTCCAAGGCAATGCCCTGATGAAGCCTTGTGCAATCAAGTCTAGATTCGATGTGTAGCCAAAACCCAGGATTTGACTCTTAAATCTCACCAAGAGTGGGTTGTTCTTCAAGAACACCCTCTCTAACTCAAGAACACTTTTCTTTAGAAAAGTGGGCAAAAGAAGGCTTTGGGTAAGGGTTTTCCATAAAGGTCCTTTTATAGAAAAACCTTAGCTCATGAAATGTCTAAAAAGCCCTTTCTTGTAGAGATGGAGAAGGCACACATCTTATGCGTTATGTTCTCATTACGTGGCCTTAAGCCCATGTACAAGTCTAAACTTGCTTTATCTCTTAGTGGGGGCTTTTGATCCTAGGATTCCACTAATCTCATGACATTCCATTCTCGACATTGATCTCCCTCATATTTGGATCATATCCAAATATGTTTTATACCAACCCCACACTCTTCTAAGTGTGTGACCCATTAGGTACCCGGTTATGTTGGCCACTTGATGCAACTATTGAATCAGCAACTATTGAATCCAAGCAAGTCATGAGAGATATTGTTACGATTTCCGCAAGTGCATGGGTTGTA
Organism: Tetrastigma voinierianum; assembly: GCA_016808115.1. NCBI lineage: Eukaryota > Viridiplantae > Streptophyta > Magnoliopsida > Vitales > Vitaceae > Tetrastigma > Tetrastigma voinierianum. The sequence goes on from JAEQBH010003205.1 coordinate 54,590, forward strand.
CAAGTAATATAGTGGACCAAAAGTCTAGATATCGATCCCACAGGGATGGTGTGGTTTTATCGAGGATTGAGTACCTCGTTACTAAAGTCGTTTACTATTTGAGCTACTCAATGGTTTGGTGAAAAAGGGGTTTCTAAAACTAAACTAAAAACAAAACAAAACAGGGTATGATCAATGTTCACTTACAAGGACTAGGTTAATCTCAAAGAGAGTGTTCAAGGAAAGATACTAGGGTTGATTACTTCTGTTGATATATTTATGGTTTATATTCATTAAGTGTTGATTGAGTGAACATACACTTGTGCATGTCCAAGGAATACGACATGAGGTTTATGCTTTTGCGTCTCCCCTCAATTTCTCACACTCATTCCCTATTATTCTTTCTGTCCATCTAGGTCATGAAGTATGGTACTTTTATACGGGAATGCTTTTCTTGGGAATCATGTTGGTCAGATCTCGGTCCATATAATAGACTTCATCCTGATCACGCCAGATCGACAATTTCTGGCCTATACTATTCTCATATAATGTTGAGATGGTTACTCCTAATGAAATCTATCTAGTACTAGGCATTCCTAATTCCCCTAGGACTTCTTTGATTAGGTTAATTAGTATTTCAATTAACTAATTCATACCTTAAGAGACCCGAGACCATATTGTAGGGCGTCATCCAAGCGTCACCAAGGATGCCCTAGTATGGGGATCGAAGACCTAACTCTCAATATGAATTAATTAGTTAAAACCATAATAATCCTAAGGACTACACCAACTAACGTCCACACAAGCATGAATTCAGAAAATCATCATAAAATACATAAATCAAACATCAACTTCCACAATCAGCCCTAGAGGGAAGTTCAACTACTCATTACAACCAAGTAATCCAACAAAATCATATTTAAGATAAACATAATATTGAAAGATTGAAAAATAGAGTAGAGTTCAGAGATACAAAACAAATTAGATCTGGAACTTAGCTCAAACTCTACACCACACTATTGGAGCTCCTATAATGAGCTAAATCTTCAATATTACACAAAATCCAAAGTAGAAATGAACAAAATCTCAAACCCTAAAGTGATTCAAGAAGAAGAGATGAGAAACCCTAAGGAGGGTGTTCTTCCTCAAAATCTGAACCCTAAACAAGTCTAAAGAACAAATATTTATAGGCCTTGGAAAATGAGCCAATGATAGGCTCAAAAATCAAAGTTTGCTGCTCTAGCCCATCCTTCACATAAGTAAGGATTCTTCGGCATGGCAAAGCCATGTGTAACCTTATGATCTATGCTCCTTCACCGCAGCGAAGCATATCTTCACTACAATGAAGGCTTCGCGTGAACCCGAGGCTTCATCTTGCTTTCTCGACTGCTGCATAAGCCTTCCTTCGTAGTGGCGAAACTCTTCACTGCGGCGAGGAAACTACTATAGATCAACATCTTCCTCATCACTTGATTTCTTCTATCACTTTGCTTGATTTTCCTTCTAATCCTGCAAAACATAAGAAAATGGGGGGATTGTGAGTTTATACGATATCGTGTGAATCTAGCATTTATGTTGCTTAAAACACATGAAAATCATACTATAAATGCTAACAAGATTCACACCTATTAAGTATCTAGCAACACATCATGGCCCCTAATTAACTAAAGAGTTAGTGGTCTGACTGCTACCATTCCATAGATAATTATCGTGATTCGTCCTTTCACCAATCTATACCTAGTGGTTTAAAGCATGGATAAGGTGTGGCTCCCACTAGACTGGCTACGCCATATCTAGCCTAAGTGATATTAGATCTTGTCCTTTGACTCATGACTCATCAGTTATGCACCCGAAGACACTCTTCATGGCATTTCCACTATGGCTAGAGATTCCCGAGTAATCTCCTTATCGAGCAGAATCCTCGTCGCTACTCGCCATTCTAACACTTCAAGATGTACTCTAACATCACCTTATGAGTGACCTTTGAAAGGCAATAAGGAATGGAGTCTAAGTACAGAATTGACATCTAAGATATCCTTGAGTTCCTCAAGTCTAAGGATACTTGCACCATTGCTATTATGAGACAATCATCTACATATAATAGATAATCCATATGATTGTCTCATAGTAGGTCTTCGATGTACTTAGCTACTCTTAGCAAACATCCACATGTCAACTCTTATCAACTCATGATCACAGTTTATAAGATCCATTGCTTGATCAAATCAAGGAGTATGACATGTGCTAGTTTGTTCGGATCAACAATGTCTAGTCTCGTTGATCCTATGACCAAGGATAATTTAGACACTAACATAATTGTACATGATAGGAATCTTATCATCATGATCTCATCAAGATTTCCTTCATTCTATGTTATGTGTCATGGACCTCATTAATTGATTTTAGAACGCTATCAATTCATTTAATAAATGAACATCAAAATAATAAAGATGCTTGAAATAGCAACATAAGACGTATAATAAGTGCTAAAGGTGATTACCTTTAGAGCACTTCTCTAACAAAATACCTCTTGAACTAAAGCCACTGCCTTATATCTCATACCATAAAGTGAAACACATGAGATTCAAACTTTGCTCAGTGGAAGTGGCTTAGTCAAAGGATCGTATATTTGACTGGGCCAGACTTTCTATGATTACATCATGTCTACCAATGATTTCTCTAATCAAATGGTATCTCCTGCGTATGTTTTTGGATCTTTGATGAGATCGTGGTTCATTTCCTTACGCAATGGCTCCATTGTTATCACAATGCAAAGGTACCAAATCTACAATGATAGGTACCACTCCTAGTTCAGCAATGAACTTCCTTATCCAAATTGCTTCCTTAAATGATTTAGAAGCTACAATGTTACTTTTCCATCTGGCTTGTAGAATTTCAGAGTCTGATCCCGCTTGGAACTCTTCCAATCGACTATGCTACCCATTCAATGTGCTTCTTAGATGTCGAAGTTGCAATTAGTCCGATTAACAGAATCTGGTAGTCGTATTATGTTTGGAACTTCGCGATCGACAGCACCTATTCAATGTGGGCACATAGTTTGATTGAAATTTGAAATCATCTTTATAAGATGGGAAGATGGCATTGGTATACCCGCTTACAATAAGATCACCATCTCCATAAATCAAGAACACATCCTTAGTCATTCTGCATTTAAGAATATTCCCGATAAATTACCCAATGACCTCACTCATGTTAGAATGGCATCTCGCAGTGACACTCAAAGCATATGATACGTTGGGTCTAGTACATAACATAGCGTACATGATTGATCCTACGTATGGGGTCATACTCTCACGTGTCCTCTCACCTTGTGTCTTTGGATACATGGACTTCGAGAGGGTGATCCCACAAGACATGGGTACGTGTCCTCTCTTAGATTGCTCCATGCTAAACCTCTTTATCATCTTGTCTATGTATGTGGACTGTGAAAGACCAAGCAACCTTTTAGATCTATCCTATAGATCTTAATCCCTAATATGTAGGTCGCTTCTTCAAGGTCTTTCATGGAGAAATTCTTGGATAGCCAAAATTTGACAGATTGCAATGTTGAGACGTTGTTTCCAATCAGTAGTATGTCATCCATATATAACACTAGGAATATGATTGCACCCACTAACCTTCTTGTACACACAAGGCTCATCTAGATTTTGTGAAAAACCAAACTATTTGATTGTCTCATTAAATCGGATATTCCAACTCTTAGATGCTTAAGCCAATCCATAAACGATCTCAAGTTTCATATACTTTATCGCCATTTCCGCATATGAAGCCTCTCAGTTAGGTTATGTATTAATTTCTCATATAGTTTCACTGAGGAAGTCGTCTTCACATCCATTTGTCATATCTCATAATCATAATAAGCAGCAATGGTTATGTAACACCTCAAAATATACACTAGTCATTTTCAACATGTTTAGGGTATTTTGTAGGTATAATTTGAATTTTTCGTAATTTAAACTCAAAATTTAAAAACTGAGAAACCCGGAAATAAGCAAGGGTAAATTTGTAACTTGTCAAAATAGGATATAAAAGTCATAAGATAAGAAGATGAGATGCTATTATAGAAATAGCATAAGTTGTGGAGCAAATAGAAGGGAGTTTGAGGGCCAAAATGTAAAAAAAGGAAAATTAGAAATAAAATTGGATAAGACCAAGTTGGTCTCTCATTTGGGAAGGGTGCTAGGGCATTTCGTGAAGAGAGAAAGGAAGAGAAGAAGAAGAAGAAGAGGAAAGGTATGGATTACTATGGGTTTGTATGGATTGCAAACTTTTGTAGGATTGCATGGTTTTGTATGGATTGTTGTTTTGTATGGATTATGGATATTAGTTTGTTCCACTCCTTGTGGTTTAGTTAGGAATTCATCATAACCATAGATTTGTTGAAAGTCAAGGTAAAAACCCTAGTTCGTATAAGATAGGGGATGCATAACGGGGCGGGCTTCTGCGGCACCCCTATCCCTTACCCGTCCTAAAATATTTAATTATTTCCCATCCTCGTCCCAAACCTGAGACGGGGCGGGGTCCTCATTCCCATCCTCGATTAGAATGCCTCTTAAAATCCCATACCCGCCTCGCCCCGCCCGAGTTCAAGTTCGGGTTCGGGTTCGAGTTCGAAGTTCGGGGTTCGGGTTCCTTATACCATATACATTTCAAATAACCCAAAAATTATTCGCAGAATAGGGAAATCACATAACACAAATTATGCTTTACAAGAATAACCAAAATACAAATTTTATGCATGATATCCTAGAAAAAGACAATCGAAATCAATTATCATGGTCATTATGCCAAATACATATCTAATAACTCAAAATTTATTTCCAGGATAGGATAAACACATAATATAAATTATGCTTTCTTTTACAAGAATATCTAGAATATAAATATGCACATGATATTTGGAAAAAGACTATAAAATCTCATTATTCGGTCATTATGCCAATACATTTAATAGCTCAAAAAAATTTTCCAAAGTAGGATAAATATAATATAAATTAACCAGACATAACTTTGCACATGATATTCTGGAAAAAGACCATCAAACAATTATCTTGGTCATTATGCCAAATACATTTCCAAATAGCTCAAAAAATGTACTTCTTAATATGCGAAGCACACAATATAAATTTCTTGCTTACAAGAACTCCGAATATAAATATCGCATTACACATTGCTTGTAGCTGAAAAGACTATCCAAAATCAAATGTTCTCATGAATGACATCCCAAAGTGCATCTTTAATACTAAAAGAGCATATAGCAAATTGCGCCATTAATATAACAACATTAAAATAAAAGGAGCATCAAATATGCAAATTGCTGATAACAACAACACAAAAGAAAGCAAAATAAATTGTTCTCGTGGAATCACATCCCAACATGCACTTCAAGACTAGCTTCATCTCAAGAAAGAGCCTATAACATGAGTGCTTCACCATTTTCATCCATATTTGTGATATCAACTCCTAATATTTAGCAATCAAAGAACTACCCAATATAAACAAACATAATAGAAAGACAAGCAATTATATTTAAAGAAAATATAAAACATTCGAAGTTGAAAATAAATTAACTACCTTTATCTCAACAAAGAGCCTATAGCATGAGTGTTTCGAGATCTTCATCCATACTTAGATCAACCCCAAATTAGCAATAAAAGAATTACCACATAAGCAACATAATAGAGATACAAGCAATTCTATTTAAAGAAAATATTAAACATTCATAAAGTTGAAGATATGAAATCAACTACCTTTCATTTCACTCCTTAACCAACTTTGAGTGCACATTAATGCCTCCAAAGTATGTGGGTGAAGTCTACTACGATGTTTTGATACCATCCTACCACTGGTACTAAAAGCCGACTCAGATGCAACTGTAGATATCGGAATGGCATAGATATCTCGAACAATCTTTCATAAAGTTGAATACTTAATCCCATTTGTTTTCTACCAACCCAAAACATCGAAATCTGAAATCCTTGGTAAAACAAGCTCATCAAGGTAATAGCCACTTTCTCTAATAGTACTATGAACAAATAAATCATACTGAGAAAGTGGATCTTGTTCATCATAATTGGTGTCAAAGAGACTTGAACTTGATTCCAAAGTTTTCTCACAAATTTTAGAGTTTGATTAGTAATAGAAAGAAAATCATAACATATTTGACTAATTTTTCCAATCTCACTCAAAGCTTCAGATTCATACATTATCGGGAAATAAAACTCTAAAATCTTAATCTTGTATCTTGGGTCCAATACAGCCGCCAATGCCATTACAATATGACACCCACTCTAATACTTGTCAAAATTTTCCAACATACTTGATGCTATAGTACTGACAACTTCATTTGAGCATATCAACCAATCATATAATGCTTGTTTAATCTCACACACTTTGATGAAAAAAGTATTTGCAGTTGGATAATTTTGTCCCGAGAACAACTTTGTTATTATAAAACAATTTCAATATTCCACAAATTTCTTTTGCTAGATTCCATTCCTTCTCCAATGGCACTATAGTGTAGAGTTTCTCACGTTGCTTCAAATGTGGGAAGACATCTTTATAGGCTATAGCTATTGACAACATCAAGTATGTGGAATTCCATTGTGTTCTACAATCAAGACATAATTTCTTATTACATGGAACTGTGAATCGACGAGTCGCATCTTCAAACTTTCCACTTCGATGGTGTCGCTGACCAAAATGCAACATTGTCACGAATTTTTCACTTCAACTCTAATGACATCTGTGACCTTCCTTAACAACCAAATTCAAAATATACGTATTATCGCATGAAAGACTTTTCCATTCCATAAAAGATAATTGTTCAAGGATAATTTCTCGTAGAGAATATCAATCATATCATCATTGCTTGAGCATTTATCAACAGTTATTGTAGATATTTTTCTATCCATATTCCAATCCAACAAAAAGTCCAATAACACAACAGAAAGAATTTCTTTTGTATGAGAAGGAGGCATGTAGACAAATCTAGAAAAAAATATAGAAAACATAGTATAAATAAGTCATATCATCAAATGACAAAAAATAAATACAACTGAAAGTTAAACAAATATCATATCTAACTCATAATGCGATGGTGCAAAGCAACCAAGACGCATCAACGTAATGCACAATAATAGCCATGTAGCCTTTCTTTTGGTTGGATGTCCACATATAAGTTGTTATAGCAATGCTGGTTTCAAGTTTTTCCAAGTAGCTGCTCATTTTCCCTTTCTCAACCTCATAAATTTTCATTATGTCATCCTTAATTGTATTGCGGGAGACCATTTTAAACAAGGATTGCAAGCTACTGGCAAAATCTTTAAACGCCACATATCAACAACTGAAAGAGGATACTCATGCAATATAATTGCACAAGAAAGCTTCTCTCTTGAGATATTTTGATCAAATGTGAAACCTCCAATTTGCACTGTTCCACAACATCTTCTCTCTACTTCTAACAATTGTTGCTTAATATCAACATTTTTTCGTTTTATGCACCTATCTAAATGGATGCAAATGCTTAGTCCCATTCTTACTCCTAGCCTTAAGTCTTGAATTACAATGCTTACAAATAGCATAACTTTGTCCATCCACTATGACTTTCTCAAAACTATTCCAAACAACTGATGTTAATTTTCTTTTTCTAGATAGCAATGTCACACCAGTAGTTGAGTTACTACCTGTAGCTAGATTAGAATCAGTTCTTGGCATGGACAAATTTTCTACTTCTTCTGATGCCATTTGATTGCTATTCTGAAATAATTTGAAAACACTTTGATCAAAAATTGCTTTCTGGTATTAATAGACAAATATTGAAAATTGAATGCAAATGGGCATGATCTTAAAAACACCACCATATTACTTTCTCAAATAATACATTCAAAATCCATATTCACAACCACACATACAAACTTAACAAAAAAAGAAACAAGTAATGAACACAAAATGGGCCACAAATACAAAATACAATTACATTTTTTCCTTTTGATATTAAATTTTGAAAAAGCTATTGGTTTGATAAAAATCAAAGTATGGTAGGAATAGTAGAATAACTTGATAAAATGTTGTTGTTACAATCCTTGCCCTTGCTTCAAGGTAATCTAAGTGCACCTGTCATAGTAAAATAAGCAGGAGGTTCCCTTCTTTATTTCATTTTGATGCAATTTTGAAATTCACTGGCTTTAAGTTTCTTAGCTTTTCTTTTGGAAAATTTCTTGTTTTGCAGGAAAAGGCAGCTTTGGCTGCAACTTCAGATCTCATCAAGTATGTTGAAAAATGAAAAATTCTGCAGGCGTTAGATGAAGCCGTTTTCGCCGATCATCCTCGAGAAGGAGTAGAGCTAGGGTTTGGAAAAGATGAGTATGGATTCTTGGTTTATGATGTATGGATATCTGTTTAGGTGTTAGGAAGTTAACCTAACTTACAAGTATTTGAGTTTGGCTTGGAAACCCTAATTAACTTATGTTTGTTTTGGTCAAGTTAAAACACACTTGGGAGATGTTTTTCGGGAGAGTATACGAGTTTTTTTTTTTTATTTTGGTTGGATTTTTGGAAAAAAAGGACAAAATCAATAAATTTGGGCACTTGGGTCCCACGCAACAGAGGATCCCACACAAGAATGGGTAAGTCCACGCCAAGGTGGCATGTCCACGCCCGGTGGTAGAGGGAGGCTTGGACAAGCCTCTCGCACGCAGTGAGGTGAAGGCTCACGGCGCAGAGTGCTTACACACCGTGGCAGCACTCGCTCACGTACATGTGTTTTTGTCAGGTTTTTCTATTCCGTTATTCCGAGGATTTGTCTATTCGACTAATGAGGACCCTATAAGTGTATGAAAGGGTCCACATGCTTGTGCGCAAAGGAAAAGCAAAAATTGGGATCGCACTCGCCTACAGCCAGTTTGATGTCATAAAACTTAATTTCCTATGATAAGATAGTAAGTTCTTGAACACATATAATTGTAAGACTGCTTAAGACTGGTTACTGAATGACACGACACCTCTGTTACGTGGCAGCACGTAGTACTTCTAAGACTCCGATTAGTACGACCGACACTCTCACCGTGCTTCACATTTAGTACTTCAAGATTCTCCGATTAGTGCGACGACATCAACTGCGTTCGACATATTTAGTATTTTAAGTACTCGACAAGTGCAACGACACTCTCCGCCGCTGCTTCGACACTCTTGCTTTGTGCGCCACGGCACCTCGCATCAGACCGCACCATACCTTCGGGTACTTATTGTGCTATGTCTTACTCATTTCTTATTACTGGTCTAGGTAGTCAAACAGTTATATGATAAGAGTTTAAATAACGAATAAGAGTAAAGTAATGTACATCATTCTGCTCTAAATGTACCTACAGGTACCTCTATACAAGTATAAGCTCTGTAGTACCTACGAGTACCTCTGTACAAGTATAAGCTTTGTAACTCCTACGAGAGATCTAAACATGTAGCACCCCATTCCCGGCTCGACCCGATTGGCGGATCCGAACCAAGTTCGGGTTGCTAGCCGAGTTCATTTACCAAAACATATACAAAAACAAAATAACAGTTTAGGCCAACATTTCATTTCATGTAAACACTTTCAAATATGTGCGGAAGTGATTTCAATTCAATAGGCCCATAAACATTAACATTTAACAAAATGCTTTTACAATGAAGGCATTCCATGCTCATTCAAAATAATATATAAAATCGTTTCAAAGTTTTAACTCTTTTGATCACAAAACATCAATTGTTCAAAAGTAGGATGAATGCATATGACGGAGTATATACTTTTACTCAAGTAGATTTTCTGATGGCTCGTTCCTCGATCTATTCTTCGTTTCGTTCACTTGATTGCGCATAGATAAAAACTACGTATTTAAGCATTTTCATGCTTAGTGGTTCTATACGATTCTTCTTTATTTCGCTTAAATCAAATCATGCAATTTCATAAGACATTGCTTTCGCATTTCTTAAATGACCAATGCAAGACAATGTACATACATAAGATATATTTCATTTAATCAATTACAATTCATTAGTCATCTTAAACTATGCATTGCCATGTACAACAAATCATTCAGATCATAAATCATGCACTTTTTCACTTCTCATTATCATTTTGCATTTAGCCTCATCGAATTTAATCTACTTTCGTGCACAAGATAAACTAATCATCGCAAGACGGTCCTACTGGCCAGGTAATGATGTAAACAAGGTTTTATAAAATATGTAGTCAGGTCGCGTACATCCATCGAGCATCGTCTCCGCTGGCTATAGACGATGGTTATAATAGTACGCGTTTGTTCGACTCTTCTTATTGGTATACCAATCTATCCTTAACCGAATTTAACGGTTACCATTCTATTAAGGGCATTCAAATCATTTATAGAAAATATAGTATAGTATGTATTTTTATACAAACAAATCATTTCACTATGCAATTTTCATGTCATTCATTTCGTAGTCAATCAATTTCAAATTTTTTAACTTAAATCAACTTGCAATTCATTTCATAATTTATTTGCATCAAATCAATTTAAAACAATTCAACATGCAATTCAAACATTTTGGAGATAGAGATTCGAAATAATGAGAGAAAGGTGGAGAATAAACCCAAAAAGCTTTGCACTTTGATTCCAATCCTCGGAATCTCGATATCAGTTCGGGATTTCCTCCTCATCAGCCCTATTCCAATACAATTAAAGAATAATATTATTCGTGCGTACTAGTGATTTTGGTTAGGGTTGATTTTCGGAGCTTAATATTGTATTCTTAATCCCATTAGCAACAAGGGTAAAATACAAGCCCTGCATGGTTAGTTTCCAAATTAATCCATCACATAACCAAAATACTAAAATTTGTCTCTACCTTTAATCCTTTCCAACAGTACTCTTTGATCAATTAAACTATCCCCTTAAAAGAAGATTAAGTAAAAACTCAAACGCACACTAACACCACATGCAAGGACTGCTTATTTTTTCAATTTTTACTCTTTTTGACTTTTATTACTCCAAAAATTATTCAAATGGTTCTAAAAATTATGAAACTCTCTAGTTTAGTCCTTTATATATCCAATGACATCTCTGAAAATTTAATTTAAAATTCCTTCTCTAAGGCCCTCAACCACATAACACAAACAGGGCAAACATGTTGTTGTTTTTTTTTAGACATCAGTACCTTTAAAACGTCTCACCAAAACCAATCCTAATGTTGTCCAAAATTAACTTCAAACATTGCTTTTATTAGCTTAGACCAAGGTCTAACCAACCCCCAAGCACCCAAAATCAGACTATGAACCAATTTGTCCAGTTTTTAACTTTAACATCCTAAAACCCTAACTCCGCTTCACTTTGGACAAACTTTGTAACAAAACACTTTCTAAAATCAAATAAATTCCCAAATAAAGTTGTCTAGCAGAAAAGTTAATATTTCCAAGACCATATTCCTTCCCAAGACCTTTTAATCATCCTGAACAATCTATTCTCATAAATTCCAAAACATACTTAGCCAAAACAAATTTCAACTCAAGTTACAAGATTTAATGCCAAATTGGTTAGCTCACCGGATCACCTACTGTTATTCTCAGATTTCTGAGGTCTTAATTCCATAAATTAGTAATGGTTCTTCCACTATTTGAAGCTATGGTTATAAGGTTTCTTCTCCAATTGAATCACCCAATTTGGATCACCAAACTCAAGTTATTGCATTTACATCTAGCGCTTCCTTAATTTGCAAAACAGAATCAGACATTACCCACTTTGAAAGATTTCTGGGTACTTTGGGGTTACAATTTGAATATACTTTCTTCAATTAAATTATTCCCCTAGAAGTCTAGTTTACGCAGAATTTTGAATCACTCAAATTGGATGAGTGAAACTCAACTTATGGCCAAAACACCATAACAATACCCAAAACAGAGCATACCCGTGAGCTACCCGATCTCACCTTTAAGCCCATATTCGGGATCCTTAGAGCTACAATTTGCTCCTGGTCCCTTCTATACATTTGTAGCTCTATCTCTTATGGTTCTTTAACAATTGGAATCACTTCATTTGAATGACTATAACTTAACCTATAGTCAAAGCAAGGACATGGCTTTACAAAATTTTGACAAAGATTTCCTCAACATTACACAAAACCAATCCAAATCAACAATACTTCTTCAAAACTCAACCCAACACAAACCCCAAAACTCATTTACAACCAAAAGAAAACTATTTTTATCCACATTTAGGGTTTTCTCAACTCAAACACAAATAAAGGGCTTAGGTTTGAGTCTTACCTCAAATCTCTAAACTTCAATACCAAGGTTCCTTGTTTTGATCACTTTATCTTTGATTTTCATGGAGTAATTCACAAATATCCTATTCAAAACTCCTAGCTCTCTCCTTTTCTCAAAACGGGAGCTGCTCCAAATGAGCTCCTTTTGACCTCTTTTGGCCTTTTAAATTAATTTTCTCCTATGGCCATGAAAGTCATTCTTCCTTTCTTTGGCCTAACCCATTTTTCATTTAAGTCTCCTATTATTCCCCTTGCTCATTTATTTCTCCTAATTTCACTTAGACATATAAACTTATTTACAAATTGACCCTTAGGTCCTCATTTTACAAATTCCATATTTGCCCTTTTTCACTTGGGTTTATTTCCATGTTCAATTAATTTATTATTTTAGCATATAATATTTGCATTTGCTTAGCCATATATCATTTAATCAATATTCATTTAAAATTTCTAAACACTTAAGTTTGCCTGCTACCCGAAATATATAATAATTTTTATTATAAAAATTCAAGGGTATTTTTGGGGTGTTACAGAACAAGTATAAGTCTGCTATAAGTATAAGTATGTGTATAAGTTTATTATATGAATTCATGAAAAATTCTGATATCTGCCACCATATATCTGTTACTGTTATATGCTTACTGTAAAAGAATATTAATGCATGTGTATACGTATAAGTCATATATTTCCTACTAAACGTAAAACTTAGCACGGTTTTAACTGCGGTAGGTACGTAGAAGGATCGCCCACGCCTGCTATACCGCTGGGCCAATAAACTATTAGAGTCCATCACAATAGGTTTTACTAATTATGATTATGTAAATGAACAAAGCAAATACATATATAAAATAGAATTCACAGATTAAAGTGAAGACATTCAAACATCACTTTGTCGCAGAATATTTGTATCTTGTATATGATATTTGATTCGCTGAAAGATCTCATCACTAATGTCTAAAAAACAAAGTAAGAGTCCCAAAGATAGTTTCACGCCCCTACATCCGCCAAGCGTGGGTTGGGGGTTGATACAGTTAGAGTACTCTTATGGATTTAAGCATGACCATCGGACTAAAAACTCGCGCTAATTCCTCGTTTCGTGATAACCTAACCACAAGCCTGACTTTATAGGTAATCACATTACCTTCCATGTTTATCTTTTTTTTGAAGATCCACTTGCACCCTATGGGTTTTATCTCTTCGGGTGGATAAACTAAAGTTCACACTTGATTTGTATGCATGGAGTCCATCTCTGAGTTCATGGCTATGAGCCATTTATCAGACTATGAACTATTAAGAGATTCTTCGTAGGTAGTAAGCTCATCATCTTGTATGAGCAACACATCCTTTTGTTCACTAATGAGAAATCCATATCTCTCTGAAACAGTACGTGTTCTACTTGTCCTACGAAGTACTTGTGTTTTAGAAGGATTAGCTGCTACTTCATCAACATGAATAACAACCTTAGATTAAGTCAGTTGATCCGCGCCGCTGAGCACTTTGGAAATACACCGTTAACTCTCACCCTAATCGCCTTCTCTCGCGCAAACTCATTCTCTAAGAAGACAACATGCTTCGAAACAAATAACCTTTGTTCCCAAGTGTTGTAGAATTGATATCCATTTGTTTCCTTAGGATATCCCACAAATAGACACCTATCAAATTTAGCTTCTAGCTTGTCTGACATAGTCCGCTTTTTACAAGCTAGATAGCCCTATACTTTCAGGTGATAAAGCTAGGGCTTCTTGTTAGTCCATATCTCATATGGAGTAACTTCAACTAAGTTGGATGTGACTTTGTTTAAGATGTAAACAACAGTCTTAAGTGCATAACTGATGAGCTTAAAAGTCATCTATTTTTAGTCCATTTTTCTGTTTGATTTTAATGTAAAAAGGAATAATTAAGATGCAGAAATATTAAGAAACTCACCAAATTTGTTATTTGCAGGGAGTATAAAAGAATGAAGAAAATGCAGTGGAAAAATGCAGCAAATGGTGGAATAAAAAAATGCAAGAAGTATCAAGCAGAATGGAAACAAATGGTTGATTCATTGATGCAGCTTTTGGGTTTGTACAACCCGCATTATGAGGTCGCGACATCGTGATAAGCGTATGAAATAAGCAAATCGGTCGCGATAGAATCACCGATAAGCAAATGAGGATTAACCAGGTTATGAATGATGTCGCGACACAAAGATCGCGTGCGGATGTCGTGATTATTGATGTCGCGACCGATGGAGGTCGCGATAAGAGAATCGCTTTGAAGCTATGATGCTCGGGAAGGATGAGCCGAAGTTAATCAGTCGTTTGTCGCTGACAGGATCAAGTCGCGATAATCGGGAAGCAACTGCTGAAGCTTCCAAAGACATAAGCCGAGGTCGCGACAAGAGAATCGCCGAAGCTATGACAGTTTGAAGCGATGAGCCGAAGTTAATCGAAGCCGCTGGCCGCTGACTGCAGGACCAAGTCGCGACACCGAAAGCGTCCGCGAAGCCTCCAAAGATATAGTCGCATGTCGCGACAAGAGATCGAGGTCGCCGGAGCATCATGAACGCATCGCCGAAGGCCGCTAAGACTTGAGCCGATGTCGCTGATTAGCATATCATGTCGCTGACATCGTGAGAGACCACTGAAACCTACAAAGGCATAAAGTGATGTCGCGACATAATCGATGTCGCATACCAAGACATCACCAAGGCCGCTGAGACTTAGTTGATGTCGCGACGCAGATCGATGTCGCGACATGGATGATGTCGCTGACAAGAGATCAATGTCGGATGAACAGAAACATAATAACTAACTTGGAATCCAATAAAAGACGCATTTTAATTAAAATCTAACCGAGAAACCTTGAGTAAATGCAAATGACCCGTATGAAAAGGTAGTTTATATGACAATGCATTTTAGAGGTTCGGTAAATGGTTGCTCATTTTTCTTTATTTTCCTTTTAGTTTTCTTTTATTTTCTTTTTTTTTCTTCAATGTTGATAGTTAGAGATTAGATTAGATTTATCGCTCTAGTTCGCTTTTGAATTGATGTTATCGTTTTGGAGCTTAAGCCGAATGCGTAATTCCTATTCTTTCAAAATTACTACCTAGAATGTTTAGAAGTTCAGACAAATTCTCTCGAATTCGACTCTTCATCGAATCATAGCTTATTCTTATGATCGAGGAATGTCAGAGCGTGTAATTCAAGAATTATAACTCAACTTCATTAAGTGAATGCTATAAATGTAAATTATCTTTTCCTGAGTCGCTTCCCAAAGAGCCTAGAATTTCAGCTTATGAATTTACTGGTTTTTGGGTTTAATGTTTTGATGATCCGAATATCGGGCTTATACCCGTTTAAGATTTGTTTCATTGCTCGATTTCAAGGAGGTCCTCCTCGAGGACACAAAAGAAGACATTCCCGAGAGTTATGGAACATTTCTTTGAAGCGTATATTAACTCGCTATTAAAGATCTATTGAGTTTGTAAGTTTACTTGATAAATCCTCTTCACTTGAAATCAAGAACGAGTTGAACGAGTTATCAATTTAAACAAGAAAGAGTTCACCTCAATTCGATAGTGAGGCCAACTCGTGTTAGCCGAGATCTAATCAAGGAGAGGGTGATTTATTTAATTTCGAGGAAGAGTAACTCTGGAAGTTAGCATCCTGTTTGACCGATAACTTTGGAGCTGGGTTTCATACCCATAAATGGGTATGGTTATCAAGGGAAGAAAATACCCATTAAGGAAATCCTCTTTTAAAAGTAGTTATTCATTCCCCGTCTTAAAGAATCAGAAAAATTAGATAATGAAATGTGGAGTGTGGAGAGATCCACTTGTCGCTAAACTTGACGTATTTTAAAACCCTAAATATTCAAGAAGCGACGCATTAACTACAGGAATTGGTACTACCTAGCAAAGATACTGATGTGTCCTCTCGAAAAGATAATTATTCAAAGGTCTGATTTATTTTCTTAACTATTTTTATTCTTTATTCTTTATATTCCAAAATTATTTGATTGTTCATTTATTTTACTGTATAGTATAATTTCCAATTTTCTTAAGCCGACCCCAATATCACTTTATGGTCCAAATAGTACTGAGCTTCGAGTAGTCGTAGTTGATTTAAAATTTCAGGATCTCTGTGGGATCATATCTGAACTTATATCTACTTTATTACTTGTCAATTGCAGGCACTCATAAGATATCGTGCCAAACCAAAATTGAAAATGATTAACTCTAGGAGATTTTTGGTCTCAACAAGTTTTATGGTGCAGTGATTAGATAATAGTCCTTTGGTAATTGTGCAACTAAATTTGTATATGCGTTTTGGTCGGTCAATAATAACCCTAAAGGGATTTGGGAAGATCCGCCTTCCCCATCATAGACCTTTCCATGTCTAATAAGGTTCGGGATGAATTTGAATGTCACCATCAGGTCAGGGGCGTATAAGGTGAAGTCCATTTGATAAAGTCCTCATCCTGAAGACGAAACTCGGGCTAAGTATTCACCGCTCAGACCTCATCTTAAGTGATTTGATACTTCTCCTGGCCGCTTTCTTCGCCCATTTCCGAATTCTTTGAACTATTGAAAGGATTTAGATTCTCAGATCTCATAAGATACAAGCAATTCACTGCGGAATGATAATCTATAAAGTAATAAAGATTAACCACTCGCATGTGTGTGACATTGGATCACAAATGTCGGGAATTGTTCTAGGTCTAATGGTCCAGCCAAGTACGCTCAATTCTTACCTTCAAATGGAAACTTCATCATCTTGCATAATAAACAAGATTCACATGTGTCATATGATTCATAATCAAATGACCCCAAGCTACTACTCTTGTGTAACTTAGTCATGTGTCTCTCGCTTATGTGGCCAATGCGACAATGTCAAAAGTACGATGATTTCATATTATCTCCTTTTGGCCTTTTGTTGTCATTAACATTTAAAATTGGATTGGTCATATCTAATATGTTAATTCCATTTATCAATGTACCACTAGCATAAATAATGTCAAATGTTCTTTTCAAAGCTAGTCCATCAAAGCAATCATCCAAATTTAAACAAAAATCACTAGGGAGGTTCAAAACATAAGTCCATATAGCAACAATTGCAACTCTTGCACCATTTCCCACTTGAAGCTCGGACTCTCCCCTCGGCAGCCTCATATTGTTCCTGCTCTGCATATTAATCCATACAAGGAGCTACAATCTGTATCATATACTTCCATATGTTGTCTAGAAAATAGTATTAACCTTATCGACATAAATACATGAAGTAGATAGAACATCTAAATACCAATTCTTCTTGATTCACAGGTCTTGTTTTCTTCCAAATGGCTAATTTCTGGATCGCCAATGAAGTAGTCTCTTTGGGGCAATTTCTTTGGCTTTCAACCACCCGGGCGGCTATTTCGAGCAAGTTGATGAGGTCACCCACGGTGGACATGATGTTGTTCATCCTATAGTCAAGCAACAAACCAGGCAAAACTATCGAAAGTAAAACAAACAGAATCAAGTTTGTACTCAATTCAGCGATCCATCCACAATCCAATCGATTCAACTTTCAATGTTTCATACATCTTCACGCATGTTGTATCGATGTCCCTCCTCAAATTCTCGAACCAAAAAGAGGTTCGAGACTTTGAACCTTTTTTGGGTTCTCGCTCTGCTCATTATAGAAGTTCCCTTTGCGTGGCATTCTATGGAATATGCATCCAATGTACTTTTATATCGCTTTTGAAGCTAAGGTGACATGAAGGTGAGGATAATCAATCCCACCCCGCACTATCAATTGCCGCCTTTATATGTTTTCAACTCCTTTCAGATGCATCAACAATCGTGGGATCGAGGAGGGCTCAACAAGGACATGGGCTAATATTTTCCTTTTGAGAACAATTCTCAAATTCTTTAGGAAGTCTAAGAAGTTGGGCCTGATTAATTTGTTGGCATCCATTATTGATTGCAAGTTCACATTTGTTGACATGGTTTGATTCTAATAACCTAGATGCTATATCACGTTAGGATTGCAATAAATGCATGATTATTACGACTTGATGATTATGCATTATGACTCTCACTATTTTATTACATATCGATAGCCCTTACTATTGATCCGAGAGAACTTTTATGGAAGTTTTCCTAGTGGGTCGATATCAATATCACTAAGAATGACCTTGGGTTTACCCAATAAGCCACCTTGGGTCAAAAAGTAGGTATCTTGTCCATACCAATTGCAATTCCATGCAAATCATCAATCCGCAAGGCTAACTACGGACTTATGCACTATCATTTGGATGTATGTACATTTCCATGTATGTCTACCTAATTCATGCCTCTATCCAACATTAAACTTAGTTTACCCAAATGCTAATGAGTCTAGTTAAGGTCTCGGGCTCCACTAATAAGGAAATCTCATTTCATTGGATAGAACATATTCATATAGAGAGGGCTTGGGTTTACTGAACAACCACAACTCTAGAAGAATTCTGGTTCATACCATATTAATTAAAGATGTTATTCTTAATGTATTAATTGAGTGGTTTCTTTAGATTAGTCTCATCATGGTATTAGCATGTTATATAGCATATATATGCTATATATATATATATATATAGCAGGTAGAAGTATCCATTCATCTCATGAAAATATAAAGATAGTTGCTTTAACTATATGGCATGATTATGAATATTCTAAAATCACTTCCTTGAGCGAAAAAGGAATTGAGTAGGTCACATCTCGGGATATGCATGATTATTACAACCCTTGAAAATAAATCAAATTTACAATCTTCAAGAACTTCTTTCTTGGTTCCTCTTCTATGCTTCTTTCTCCTTTTGTACTAATCTTAATTCTTTGTAATCTAATTACATACATTCAAAAGAAGAACCTCAATTTACATTTGAGGGGGATTTAGATGAGAAGAGAAATACATTGAGAAAATAGAGAGAGGTAGGACATTACGTAATCCTATTTACCCAAAAGTATTACACCAATGCAACATGCAAAGAGGCGTACTCTCACGCCACAACGTGGAGACTCACATCGTGACGTTGTCGCTATTTTTTAAGAAAATTCATCATTTCGCAACGTGAACTCTATGTTCGACGTACGTTCATATGCACCACATTAAGCATGTAACCCGCACACAACACCTTTCCTGGCTCATCACTTACGCAGATCAAGCCGGGTTCTATTGATAAACTTGATAAAAATCCCAACTTTGAGAGTTTTAATCTCATCCATAAGGTTTCTTCTTCACTATAATCATGTTTAGTCATCTCATGCCTAGATTACATGAAGAAGAATACTGGATCAAGTCTTTAAAAAAAAACTAATTTTTGAACCTTTGAAAAACATGGGTACTAAAAACCGAAAACTCTTAACAAAGAATTGATTTTTGATGTTATCAAGGTGGCTTGATACCACTATGGAGCCGGTGGCAATAGTTGCCAGCAAAGATAAATTCTAAATTTTGGAAAATAAACCCACTAAGAAATGTCTTGAGGCATCAAAGTCGGTTCAAAACAAAGTGGGTGCTGGATTTATACCTCACGTCAGAGTAAAATCGATCATAAAGGGTGATGCAACATCAACCAAAGAAAACTGCGTCCTTAGTTTGCCTCTAATAGTATCCACAAAGTGTGGAACCGATAACCTCCAAGGCAACGCTCTCAGATGAAGCCTGAAGAATGTTTATATTTTTTTTTTTGAAAAGGGAAGCAAAAACCGAGGATTTGACTTCCAAATCTCACCAAGAGCAGTATGTCTTTTCAAGAACACTTAACTCCAAGAACACTCTTCTTGAGAAAAGTGGGCAAAAGAAGGCTTAGGGTTAGGGTTTTCCATAAAGATCCTTTTATAGAAAAACCCTAGCTCATGAAATGTCTAAATAGCCCTTCTCTTAAAGAGATGATAGGCTACATGCATCCCTATGCGTTATGGTGTGTTCCTACATGGGACTTAAGCCCATGAACAAGTCTAAGACGACTTTTCTTAGTGAGGGCTTTTGATCATGGGATTCCACTAATCCCATGACATTCCATTCTCAAGATTGATCTCCCTCATATTTGGATCATATCCAAATCCATTTTATACCAACCCCACACTCTTCTAAGTGTTTGACCCATTAGGTACTGTTATGTTGGCCACTTGATTCAACTATTGAATCCAAGCAAGTCATGAGTGGTATCTAGCAACACATCACGACCTCTAATTGACTAAAGAGTAAGTGGTCTGACTGCTAACCCTTCCATAGACAATTATCGTGCAATTTGTCATTTCACCAATCTATACCCCACTTGGTTTAAAGCATGGACAAGGTATAGCTCCCACTAGGATCAAGTATGCCTCATCTAGCCCAACCGGAGCATAGATTCACCCCCGACTCATTACTTCATACACCTATGCACTAAGACACTCTTCATAGGGAAGATTTCACCAGCACAAACAGATTCTTGTTAATGAATGATCCACAAGAGGCCTGGCTAGGTATGGCTCTCCTTTATCGGGAGGACGAACCTTGTTATCTTTCTCACTACTCTAAACACCTTGTTGCATCTAACATCTCCCTATGAGTGACCTCCGATAGGCTACAAGGAATTGTATCACATTTAATATGTCAACGATGATAGAAGAGAACGGGTATAGGCTTATCACCTGTGGTATATACTGATGGTGGAAGGATGTATCGACATTGAAATGGATCAATAGATAGAAGAGTGATGTAGGCAAAGAAGGATGTGATAAAAAGATGAAAAGCTATGAGATCAAAAGGAAAGAAAAAAAAATGCAACAATCCCCTCAAATCAAAACATCGAGAATGGTCAAATCATCAATGGATGTGATGATGTAAAGAGACACTAACCTAGAGTCCAAATGAGTAAGTCATCTATTTCTCACTTGTCAAATATATACAAAATAGACCCAAAGGCTATGAGGGGTCTAGAAAGCTTACATATGAACTCTCATGATAAAATAAAACTCAAAGAACAACCATCAATGGTCAATACATGTCCAACTGAGAAACGTACTATATACATATGCAAGCATTTATTTTCTTTTCTTTTGTCTTTTTTTTTTCTTTTTCTGTTTTCTTTTTATTTTTCATCATACATATATAGATGTACTCTCAAACAAAAATGTACAAACAAACTCTCTTTGATAGAATAATCCTCTCAACTAAGGATCTCCACATCACTATCCATAAGATGAGAATGGAGAAATGATGTGACCATCCCCTATGCAATGAGATGTGAAAGATCATCACTCATGATAGGTAAAGAACATAAAAGCAAGTGAAAAGATAGAGTCAGGAATACAAAGCAATGAGGTATAATAGAGGATGGTACTGATATGACCACATAATAGAGAAAAAGATGGGTCAATAAGTATATGGCTCATGAAATTCATGAAAACAACACATATACACTAAAGGACCCCTATCTCGGTGTAGCAAGTAAGCAAGGCTATAAGAAATGAAAGGCCATAATACTCATTTGAGGCTCAAGGGGCTAGCAACGGTCTAAATATCCCCAAAAGGGTAACAAGGTATAAGGCTAACCGAAATGATAACCACTCATCCTAAAACCATGATCTAAAATGTCATATTCCTCAGCAAGTCCACATGGGTCATCCTAAGAACTAATGAACCAGTCAATATGCTATCTCCTTCTAAGATAAACTCTTCAATGGTATGAAGTCTTCTAAATGGAAGGTTTGAACATCTGCATTCATGAGCTATAATATCTAGTAAATGGGATACATAATGGAGAAAGGCCACCTCATGAGTAAAATAAATACTCAAAATGCTCCAATCCATACATGAAAAAAAAGGTGAGAACATAACCCAAAAAAGGGATAAATCCAAACAATATATCAAAAGAGGATGGTTGTAGCGATCCCCGAGCCCAGTCCGACCCGATCGGCAAGTCCGAACCGAAACCCGGGGACGCTCGGTTTATTTCTTTTTATTTTCTGTGTTATTAAATTTTCTTTTTCAAAAGTGTCGCGACCTGAATTTCCGCTGACCCAAGCATGGATCCGAACCGGAGCCCTGGCTACTCCGATGCCAATTATCTTATCAAAACCTTTATGTTATTTCTCTTTAGGTTTTCAATTTGCGCGAAAGATTAAATGGTAGTCTACAAACATTTACATTTCATAAAATGCAATTACAAGAAGGTATCTATGTTCTTTTCAAAATGATATACAAAACAAGACATTTCTTCAGAGTTCAATTATTTGTTCACAAAATATTCCATGTTAAAAAAGGAAATGATATGCGTGGCGGGGTATGTACTTATACTCCGCAGCTTGCTTTTATGACTCGCGCTCACGCCTTGCTCCTTCCCGATCATTTCAAAAAACCCGCGCATAGATAAAATCCATACGCCAAGCATTTTCATGCTTAGTGGTTCTATACAAATTTCTATTTCAATATTCACTTAACTTGGCATGCATTAACATTAAACCATGCCTATTATATCACATACTCATGTTATTCACTTCGCATGCTTTCATTTTACACCATTTATCATATCACAACATGCAATTTGAATGCACCACCATCTACAATTCAATTTATGAGATTTAAGCGATACATAAAATCCCATTTACACTGCCAATGCTGGTTATTTCACTTTGACTATTCAAATCACATTTCAACGGATTCCGCTTTGATGAATCCTACTTTATTATCATTCGGTAATGTGCTTAATATTTAATACCGGTCTCCCATCATGACGGATGCCGCTTGTACCTCGACATGTGGTATCACTTAAATGCCATACGCCATCATGACGGATGCCGATTGGTGCATCCCACCAAGTGGGACATTTCTTCAATGTCATACACCATCATGACGGATGCCGATTGGTACATCCCGCCAAGTAGGACATTGGACAATTTCGGGGTGCCTTCGTGAAGGATGTCGATTGGTGCATCCCGTCAGGCGGTTCATTCGGTATATCGATTTAGTTCAAGATGTCAAGAATTGATCGATTCATTTACAATTCGATTTATCATTCACATTCATTCGGTTTTCAAATATCACATTTCAATTCCATATTCACTTTTGTATTATCTTTACAAAGATATACTCAATCTATGTACTCATTTCATATACTCTTTCACATACTATTTCATATACTCATTCATGTACTATTTCATATTTTCTTGGTAAACTACCAAAATATTTTGAAATAAGAATAGAGCCGAGAACAAAAACCAATTATCTATTCCTTTTCTTCGATACCAAATTCTAGGTCATCGTTGTTGTCTTCACCCGCACCTAGTCAAATACAAATTCTTCACTCTAGGGTTAAACAACAATCATACTAAACAAATACGCCGCCGAGGCATGAGGTACTAAGACGCTTTTCTACTTAGTCTCATTCTATTTGAACCCCCCCCATTAATCGCTTCTTAGGGTTCCTAACACCCCGTGTATGAATACGGGACTTAACGGTGCAAAATATGCAAACAGTATTGTTAGAAGTAAAGTGGTACCCCACTCACTGAGCCTGGGTACCCTGGCATCATCCTCGCCCGTTGGTACCGGGCAATATTGGGTGGCACGGCATTTCACTGTCATCGCATCATGGCACAAGACATTTCTGGTACCGGTACTTTACCCGGTACCGGTACCACCTATGGGTTTTTGCCTAGAAATGCTGGATTTTTGGCATTTTCACACATTTTTCTTCTACAAACCTTCTCCAATTCGTCCCATATCAAAAATCCACCATGGAATCCACCTAAAACAAGTCTAAATGTGGTTTAAAATCAATAAAAATCCATTTTCCTCAAGTTAGGGCTTTTCACCCTAAATCCAAATAAAAAAGAATGAGGTTAAGGTTTTGATTTTTCTTACCTTACCTCTTCAAATCTCCTTCGATGCTGTTTGCCTCATAAGAGCAAGAAATGGGAAGCAAAGCCAACCAAAGCCACTTCTCCTTGCAACCCTAGATTTTCTCCATTTTCTCCTTCCTTTCTCCCTCAAAAAGGAGATTGCTCATATAATGAGCCCTAAGACCACATTTTTGGTCTTTATATCCCATAAATCCATAAGGCCTTGTTTGGCCTTTAACCCATTTAAGTGTAAGGCCATGTTTGGCCTTTGACCCATTTTTCATTTAAGTCTCCTATTATTCCACTTTGGCCATCCTTTTATCATAAATTCACTTAGACATTTATTCTTTATAACAATTGACCCTTAGGTCCTCATTTTACAATTTTTTTCCACATTTGCCTCTTTTTCACTGGGTTTATTTCCTGTTCTCACTTACTCCTTTCATTTTTAGCATATAATATTAAATCATATGCTCACACTTTCAATTTACATTTCACAATTCCTCATTTTATCAATTTTTCCCTAAAAAAACCAAGTTTGGCTCAATTCATACCCAAAATATATAATAAAATTATTATAAAAATTATAGGGTATTTTTGGGGCGTTACAATGGTGTGTTCACAAGATCAGGCTCAACCATAGTCTAACTAATAATAATCATAAGTACATCATTATAGAAACAAAACATCCCCAAAAAACTAAAGCAAAAACAAACTAAAGCTCCTCTGAACCCTAAATGAAGAAAACCTCAAAACATATCCAAGAGATGAGAGTCTCCATAACTAAAATGTGTTGGCCATCTGACTGTCACATGATACATCTATCTGAGGCCTAGACTAGAGTAACTCTGTCTATCACGTCTCCAATCAAAAGAAACCACTAACATCCTTCGAAAAATCCCTCTCCCCTATGAAAGGCTCTAACCCGGGACCCTTGAAGCTCATCATACGTGTGTCATCATCCTCAACATGGCTAGTGGAATGGGGGGTCATATACAAAGGGAACCACGCAATCAAAATGAGTTATCATGGGGCTTGCAATCGCGTCCAACTGCTCCACACTAATAGATCCTCGATCAATGACATCCTAAATGGCACGTCGAAGAGTTGTACACTGATTTGTATCATGTCCTTGACTCTTATTATAAGAGTAATATAAATCCATCCTAATCTGGTTGGCACTGGCAGAGGAAGTGGTCTGGGCTCCAAGGGAGTCAATAATCAAGCATTTACAAGCCTTTGAAGAGCTTGGCTCAATGGCATGCCTAATAGAGAAAAATATCGTGATATCCTCAAAGAAAATGAGATATGGGTTCGTGGTAGCGATTTTCCGCAAGCGCGCAACTCGTACAAGTAATACAGTGGACCAAAAAGTCCAGATATCGATCCCACAGGGAAGGTGTGGTTTTCGCGAGGATTGAGTACCCTAGCTATTGAAGTCGTTCACTATTTGAGCGACTCAATGATTGAGTGAAAAAGGGTTTTCCTAAACTAAACTAAAGCAAAAAATAGGGCTTGATCAATGTTCACTTACAAGGATTGGGTTAATCTTAAAGAAAGCGCTAAAGGAAAGATACTAAGGTTGATTGCTTCCGTTGATGCATTTGATTTATATTTATGAAGTACTAATTTAGTGAATTTATACTTATGCTTATCCAAGGAACGTGGTATGAGGTTTACACTTTCGTGTCTCCCCTCAATTTCTCACACTAACTACCTATTCTCCTTTCGGTCCATCTAGGTCATTAAATACAATACTTTTCTAAGGCATTATTTCTCGAACTTAATATCAGTCATCTCCTCGGTCCATAATAGATCTCTAGACTATGCTCGCATTGATCACCTTCTCGGGTCCATACGATCCTCACATAATGCTAAGATGGTACTACTCCTAATGAAATCCATCTAGTATTAGGCATTCCCAATTCCTTAGACTTCTTTGATTAGGTTAATTAGTATTTCAATTAACTAATTCATACCTTAAGAGGCTCGGGACTAGATTTTAAGGCGTAATCCAAGCGTCACCAAGGATGCCCTAGTATGGGGATCAAAGACTCAACTCTTAGTATGGATTAATTAGTTAAAACCATAATAATCCTAAAAACTACACCAACCAACATCAACAAAAGCACAAATTTACAAAACCATTCTAAAAGATATATAAATCAAACATCAATTTAAGCAATCAACCCTAAAGGAAAATTCACCTATTCATTGCAACCCACAAATCTATCAAAATCATGTATATTACATCCATAATAATGAAAGAGATGAGAAAAGAGTGAGAGTTAGAGATACAAAACAAATATGAGATGAGGAATGCTCCAAACTCAACTCCAAGGTTGAATGAAATCCTCTAGTTGATGGATTCTTCAATATTACACCAAATCCAAAGTAAAATAAACAAAAACTCAAACCTTAAAGGTGCTTAAGAAGAAGAGAGGAGAAACCCTAAGGAGGGTGTTCTCCTTCCAAAAATCGAACCCTAGATAAGTTTCAAATACATATATTTATAGGGGTTGGAAAATGAGCCAACGATGGGCTCAAAATTCGGAGTTTTATGGTCCAGCCCGCTGTCCTTTGCCTCGACGAAGGCTTCTTTGCCTTGGCGAACATGAGGGTTGTCTTTTGATAATGCCTCATTCGCCAAGGCGAAGGATAGCTTCGCCTTGGCGAACCTCTTCGCTTCAGCGAAGGTTTCTTTGCCTTGGATAACCTCATTTTTGTCATTTCCTTGCTTGATTTTCCTTTTAATCCTGCAAAACATAAGCAAATGGGGGTATTAGTGTAATCTTTAGGACTATAGGTGTGAATCTAGCATTTAGGTTACGTAAACACATGGATAACACGCTATAAATGCTAGTATGATTCACACCTATCAAACACCTCCAAACTTAACATTTTGCTTGTCCTAAAGCAAAGAAATAACTAATTTTCCTTATTCAAAACTAACAAACATGTTGAACATGAAACTGAGATAATGAATGAAAATTGCCTCAAGGATTTAACCTTCGTATAACACAAAGAAAACTTTGAGATAACCTTTTTCAAAAATAATAGATTGACCATAAGTTGAACAACCTAAACCAATGTTCTCAAGTGTGTGTGTGTGTGTAGTCTTCCTCTCTCTAGTCAATTGCAGTTCGGATGGAATTAGATGAGCCTAAGTGAAATGGGGATCTCTCACTCACATGGTGTGTGTAAGAATCCATAGGCTTGTTAGGCATATCACTCTCCACTAATGTAGGCTATACACAACTCTTAGGATCAATTAGGTCATTATATAGCTTGCAGTGCTTAGGTAAGGGTACTTAAATAGGTAATTTAGGTTTTAGTTTACCCAAAACATACACATTTTCCTTTGTTCTCCACTAATTGTTCATCCTTTTGCATATTGCCTTCTTTTTAATTAGCCTCCTAATATTTGCCCCCAAACTTAACTTATTGCATCTTTTTATCTCATAGCTCCCCCCAACTTGCATGATTTTCACCATCCTCGCAAGAACACAAAGAACTTTATTTTTCAGAATTACAAGGCATGGAGTAGTGCAATATTCAACCTCATTAAGCTTTCTACCTACCCCATGCAATCTAGCCTAGGTTAGTAACTCCCATCAGCCTGGCCTTAGAGCATCAGGTAGAACACCCCTAAGAACTTACTTGCTCAAGGTAGGAAGGCTACAAGGCCAGACTTACTCCTTCTTGCTTTATTATTTCTTTTTCTGCTTCTTCTATTTTTTTCTTTCCTTTTCCGCCCCAAACCTCATTTTTTTTTCACAATTAAAGCACACCCTGTTCAACCAACTTCCAAATTCACACTACATGTATCCACAAGATATTAGGATTGAAATCAACATGTTAGGGTAAACAAGGGCTTTGACTGAAAGCTATTCAACAAAAAGGGACAAGGGGTTCATTCTTGGCTTTTCATGAAATAAATGGCTAATATGGCTAAAATTGGGTGACTATGGGCATATGCACAAAAAGGTTAGCTAGAAAGGCTCAATCGATCCAAGGATGACCTATATCATTTTCTAATTGTTGTGTTGCCTAGGATTTTGCTTTGAGTGATAATTGAACAAGTTCTAGAGTCTTTAGAGATCAACATATGAAATGATCACCTAATTCTTCTCTAAACCAAACAAAATTGACCAAAAAGGGTACATGACTCGTGCTAAAGATGCTAAGAACAAATGGTTAAGTCTATAACTAAGTGGTCAAACCATTATGTTTTACGTTTAAATATCTGTTATTTTCATCATGTGAAAGAAAGTTTCAATCATTATTTATCATAGGCATCACAATTATCTCAAAACAAGCTCAACCAAAACAAAAACAACCTAAAGATGAAAAAAAAAAAACCTACATACTTAAAACACAAAAAAACAACTAAAACATACAAGCAACTACAGAAAAACTAAAGATAAGGTAATTGAAGCTGCAGGAAGAATTTAAAAACAAAGGAAAATTCCTTGAATACCCCCAAACTTAAAATCTGCATTGTCCTCAATGTATTAAATATGAAAGATTAGGAACATAGGACTCCCCTTGATGGTCAAGTGTGACCATTGGGCTCGGGTGTGGTGGGTCTTGATGAAACTTCCTCAATAAGATTCAGCTTCAATGTCTTGAAAATAAAAAATCAAATAAACACTTAAAATAAAAAGCAACATGCAACACATCATAAAAATAACTAAAAACAAACGACTAAAGTACGAAATGGATAAAGATCCTTATTTTTGTTTGGGGTGCCTCCTAAGAGCTGCTCCGTTTTTAGAGTCCAACTAGACTCATTGGAGAAGTCCGAGATCTTCGCTTTGGCCCTTCATCCATTGTGGCCAATACTCCCTTTTCATCCTCATCGCTCGTGAGGATGAACTTCTCCACCTCTAGAATAGGTGATGCAAGCTCACATGCCAACTCTTTGGTGGGAAAAGAGTTGGCTTAAAATTTATAGCCTTCAAAAGTGTCCTCTTGAAAGATCTTGGGTGCTTTCTCCTCAAAATGTAGAAATGAGCTCTCTATCCGCATCATGCACGTCATCTTTTCTTCATCCGTAAGTTGTATGCTTTAGTGGAGGTTGAACTTCACTTTTTCTTTACCAACAAGTAAGGTCATCTCCCCATGTTCTACATCAATCCATATTTGACTTGTGGCATTGGAAGGTGTTCCTATATATGACACTTGTTGGTCCTCTTCCATGCTCAAAGTCACAAAGTCTATGAGGAAATTGAACTTGTCAATCCCAACCTAAACATTTTCAATTATGGTTCGTGGATGGTGCTCTTCAACTTGCCTCTTTTCCACTAATAGCTCTTTCTCATTAGCAAGTTCATTCTTTTTCTCCTCAACCAATGTCGCCTCGATTTCCTCCCCCTTGAAACTCAAAGGCACAAAGTTACATTCCTCTTATGTCCTCATCCTTTATGTCGCTTAGAGTGTCCTAAAATGTTGCTCCTTCTAATGCATGCAAGAAGGTTCAATTGGATTTTCTATATTTGTCACAGGAGCTTCTTCATTAGTGACTTGATTTTTCATTCTCGCTTCCCATGCGGCATGGTCCTTCTTTATATCATTCAATAAGGCATAATATAGCTCTTCATCTGAAGGTTGGTGGATTTGTTTTTGATAATTGTAACTTGAGCCTCCTTGACTTTGAAAATTTTGGCTTCCATAGGAGAAATCCTCATATGGCCTCCAACCCGAATGATAGTAGCTTGGCATAATGTATTGGGGTTGAAAGTAATGACCTCCATTGGAGGTGAAAAAATTGGGTGCTCTTTGAGTTTGTTGGTCAATGAGGTTTGTGAAAGCATCAATCTTTTTCTCAAATGTGGATAAGCACTCATCTATCAATAAGTTGTTCATTTATGCGAAGCACCTATAAAAAAAACAACAAAAAAAGAAAAAATGAAGTATAGTAAATACAAATACATACAAAGAAAATGAAAAGAGTACTACAATTACAACTTTCTTTGTACCAAAAATATCAATCCAACCCTGCAATGGCCAAAACTTGGTGAAGCGATTTTCTCCAAGAAGCTACACTGTCAGATATGTAATACAAGGGACCAAAAGTCAAGATATTGATCCTATTAGGAAGGTGTAGTTTTAGCGAGGATTGAGTACCTCCACTCATCGGTCGTCACTATTTAATCGACTGATGATTAGGTGAAAAGCGGTTTTCTAAACTAAACTAAAGCAAAACAAATAGGGTGACCACGTTCACTATTAAGATCGGGTTAATATAAAAGAAAGCGCCAAGGAAAGATACTGTAGTTGATCAAGCCCTGACATTTGATTTATATTTATGAAGTACTAATTTAGTGAATATATACTTATGCTTGTCCAAGGAATGCGGTATGAGGTTTACACTTTCGTGTCTCCCCTCAATTTCTCACACTAACTACCTATTCTCCTTTCGGTCCATCTAGGTCATTAAATGTGATACTTTTCTAAGACAGTTATTTCCTCGGGAATCCTATTGGTCACCTCTCGATCCATACAATAGGACTTCCTAGATTACCCTTGGATCGATCACCTCTCGGTTCAAACGATCCTCACATAATGCTGAGATGGTGCTACTCCTAATGAAATCCATCTAGTATTAGGCTTTCCCAATTCCCTAGACTTCTTTGATTATGTTAAATAATATTTCAATTAACTAATTCATACCTTACAAGACTCAAGACTAGATTTTTATATGCACTAATGGCCCCCGATGAGTGAAAAACTCATTGATTTTAATTCATTTTTCCGACCAGGTTACAACATAACTGGGCTATTATTATGCAGAATATGGAGACCTTACCAAATTTATGTTTTACGTATTTTTGCTGCAAGAATTGGCAATTTAGCAAGAAAGATATATGTGGTCAAGGGCAGCTAGATCACTATTTACTTGTGAGGTCGCCACCGTGGAATTCCTCGTATCACCGCTTAAGTCACGACTTGAGTGAGCATGTTGTTGCAAATATGTTAGACCAAGACCTCAGGTCGCGACAGAGAATAGAGGTCACGACAAGAAGTGATACTGGGGATAAGAGAAGAATGTTGCAACAAGAGATAGGATGAAGAGACGAGAAAAGCTGAAAGATTGTTCTTGCTCGCGACATCGCTCCGATAAAGACGCGACGCCAAAGAAGATACAACTCTATCGCGATTAAAACATGTCGCCAAGGAATGATAGTTTCATGAAATGACAAGTTCTCCACAAGGAATTTGTTGTTGGCGACAAAATACAGCTGAAGATACCGCTAAGCGTCATGACATCGAATTCATGTCACGACATGAAAATAGGCTAAACAGTTAAAAGCATGTCGCAACTAAGTTTGAGCAACTGAAACAAGAGCAAAGGTGAGAAAGGCAACCACCTAGTCGCGACATACTTTTTAAGTCGCGACCAGAAATAGAAGCCGAGTTAAGTAAAAACTGTTGTAACTGAAAATTGAGGTTGCGACAAGATGGGAATTAAAAACGTATAGTCAAGTCGCGATCGCTTTTTAAAGCCATGGAAGAAAGTGCAACAAGGAAAGAAAGACTGCCGACTTGAAAATTGCATGTCGCGACAAGGAACTAAATAGATTAACAGTTTTGAGTCACAACCTGAATAAAGGCAGAAGACAAACAAATGATGTCGCAACATAAAAGGGAAGCTGTGACCAGGAATCAAAGTGGCTGGCAAAAGAAATTGTGTCGCGACATGAAAACTAAGTCACGACACATAACTTAGTAAAGGGAAGGACAACCAGGTCGCGACATGGAATTGAGGTCGCGACACAAATACTTGGAGACCAGAAAAAGTTGTCGCAACAAGAATCATAACTACTGGCAACTGAACTTGGTCACGACACAACAATTCATGTCGCGACAAAGATTCCAGAGAAAGAATAAACTCTAAGCAAAACTCATGTCGCAACTAAAAACTTAATCGCAACAAGAATGAAGGGTATAGGCAACAACTTAAGTCGCGACAAAGAAACTAGGTCACGATAACTAAATGAAGAGGCTGCAAAGAATTATGTTGTGATAGAAGACACGTGTCGCTAATTCTCATCACAAAAACAAAACAAAGAAGGTTGCGACAAGTAATTAAAGTCACGACAGACTTTGCAAGCTCATGATTGCAAACTCAGTCGCGACAAGCTCCTTTATGTCGTGACTTGAACAGTAAGCTGGGCCATTTAATTTGGGGAAATCCACTGGAAGCCTTCAAATTAGGCCTAATTAATGAAATATAAATAGGAAGTTCACAATAATATGAGGCGTGCTCTTCCTAACCTAGATCCTTGTGGGATTGAAGAAGACTCACTTGTATATTTTTAGATTAGATTAGTTAGAATCGTTTTGATATTTTTTTGTTTCTAGATCTGAACCAATAATCCGATTAATCAGGAAGTCGGATCAAACGTTCAATCTCTTTCTAATTATTGCCCTGAATTAAATGAAGCTCCAGACAATTTCTGAATTTGTTTCTTTCAAATTTTTATTATACATAAAGGATCGCCTGATCAATACTCCATCAAGCCGACAGATTCAAGATTTGAGAAGCACAAATCTTTCCACTCGGAATGATTTGTTGTTAGTTATGGGGCCTTTTCTCGCATTAATTGGAAAGAATTTCTTGGATTTGGGATTTATTTGATAGATGTTGTTCTTGAATTGTATTGTTCCCAATAGTAGTATCGAATACCCTTTCAAGGACTGTATCTTGCTCTGATTTCCAGGAGGCCTTCTGAGTGACACAGAGATGGAGATTCTTGAGAGCTTAGAACATTTAATTTGTGGGTATGTTAGACTACTATTGAAGAACTAAAGAGCTCTGAGTGTTCACTTTGATAAATTTCCAATTCACTCTCGCTGAAGGATTATTTATCAAAGATTTCATCTTAATCTGATGGAATGATCTTGATCCTATTTTAGCTGAGATCTAATCAAGGAAATGGAAAAATCCATCAGATCTAAAGGAGGAGTCATCAACCAATTTGTAGAGGTTTTGCAATGGCCCAGACTTGGGGTGCAAGAAATCTGTAGTCTTAAGAAATGGGTATGAAGTATTGAGAAAGAAAAATACCCAGATCTTATTAAGAGTGTTCTGAATACAAGTAACTGATTAGATCCATGTCTTTGAAAGAATCAGGGACCTCTAATTAGTGAATTATGGAGAAATCCAAGCTGTATTATTAGGCATCTTTGACAAATCCAAATCAAAAATCAGGATTGAGAAAATAAATGGATTATAATGCAGGTTGTTTCACAGCAGTTCCTTATCAGTGTTCAATTCTAGTAGAGAACCGATTTAGTCCAGTTTATTTTATTTGTTTTCATTCAAAATTTATTTTAATTAGAGGAATATAATATAGGATTATCTTGTCTTAAATTCCGCTTGAACCATTACAAGGAGGTGCAAATAGTGTGGATCTTCAAAAGATAGGTAGTTGATCTCAAAATTCTTGTCAATCTCTAAGGGAATGATATCTGGATTTGCATCCAATTTTTACTACTTGTATGACCCGTGCACTTGCAGTGTCTTAGACTATACTCATTTTATAATTTTCAGAACATAAGACCATTTTCTAATTTTCAAACAACTAGCACCAATTTTGGTCCCACTGCAGGGGAATTGTAAGGCTTCAGTAGAGGTGTTAACATTGAGTGGTTTAGTCTATACATTAATAGACAAACAGTCACCAAGGATGCCCTAGTATGGAGATCGAATACCCAATTCTTAGTATGGATTAATTAGTTAAAACCATAATAATCCTAAAAACTACACCGACCAACATCAACAAAAGCACAAATTCACAAAACCATTCTAAAAGATATATAAATCAAACATCAATTTAAGCAATCAACCCTAGAGGAAAATTTATCTATTCATTGCAACCCACAAATCTATCAAAATCATGTCTATTACATCCATAAAAATGAAAGAGACGAGAAGAGAGTGAGAGTTAAAGATACAAAACAAATATGAGATGAGGAATGCTCCAAACTCAACTCCAAGGTTAAATGAGATCCTCTAGTTGATGGATTCTTCAATATTACACCAAATCCAAAGTAAAATAAACAAAAACTCAAACCTTAAAGTGGCTTAAGAAGAAGAGATGATAAACCCTAGGGAGGGTGTTCTCCTTCCAAAAACCGAACCCTAGACAAGTCTCAAATACATATATTTATAGGTTGGAAATCTGCCAAAGCATTTAAGTTTAAAAGTCATAGCGTCGGTCCATCCCGCCATCTTTAGCTTGCCTACATGTGATACACCTCCCACAAATCCTCTCAACATCTCACTTCATGTGAGGCCAATAAAAGTGCTCTTGCAAAACCCCTAAAGTCTTGGCTTTAAAACACTTAATATCACGATTCCAGTAAAGGAGTATCAGTTTACCTTGGATTCCTTTGTCGGTCACCCTTCCTTTGTTCTCCGTTTTAGGCTTGGCGGTGGGTGGCTTCTATTCCTTCCTCCATTGATTCGACTTCAAGTGGGATGAACTCGACTAGGCGCAGAATGTGTATTACACGCCTCCTCTGACTCGATTCTCAATCTTGATAGTCATATGGACCATATCCTCCAACTCCACATAATGTTGCAATTCCACCATTCTAAATTTCCTGCTTAAACTCTACGTAAACCTTACCATTGTAGCCTCTCTATCTTCTTCGATATTAGCTCTAGTCATTGCAACTTCCATCTTCTTATACACCCTCCACTACGCTGTCTGCCTCAAATTTGCAACTTCAGACAACTCTCGCAGGTGTAGCCAGGGACAAATCTCTTCTGCATCACCCTTCATCTCTTCCCATGTTTCCACTGTTGGCTCCCTATTCCGTCTCTTATTCAACACTAGTTGGTCCCACCACACTATGGCATAATCCGAGAACTCTATGATAGTAAGCTTCACCTTCTTATTTTCAGAGTAATTATGACAATAAAAAACCTTTCTCTCCCACTCAAGATATACCTCAAGGTCCTTCTTTCCTTGGAAGGATGGAATCTTCATCTTAATACTACCTAAATTATTATCTTCCCAATTCCTAGCTTCTCTAAGTCTTCCCCCATACCTTCGATCACTAACAACCGAATCATGATCATTCTCATCCTCAAAACCATCCCCTTCATACTCTTCTTCTTCTATCCGCATCCCTTTTCTTGGCAACCTCTCCCTTCTATGCCTTGTTGGAGGGTTTCATAGATGCTCGAAGCTTTGCTCTACCTTCTCATGGAATTGTTCCAATTCAGCCTTAAACATCCTCTTTACTTCACTAGTTAAGGCCTCCATAATAAACTTCATGTCAATTCCTCCCGTCACACCTTCCTGATGGGTCGTTATGTTTGGACATATTTCTACAAAAACAAGTTATGTAACAAGACCTCACAAATCACTCCCTCACGTGTTTTCACTCAAAGAATGATTCACTCGGTTCATTGTGTTTTCACACAATTTATTTGGCTTTTTATCACTCTAGTATTCTTACCACTCTTGCCTTTTTCCACTCATAATCTCTCTTTCGATTCTTTTGGAACTAATCAAACAAATCATTTTTTTTTCTACAAAATTCCATCAAAAACCAATCAAAGGACAGGTTAGTGGTGTTAACCAATATTCAAGCCTTAAGTAAAGCAACAAAGGTTAGGGTTACTAATGAAAAAAGGACACAAAAAATTTCTCAATTTATTATCGACTTTTTGTTTTATACTATGGTGGGGACTTGATTTCCAGTAACTAGAATGATGATAAACTTATAGGAATTTTTTTTTCTCGGCTTCCAAACTCTATTTTTCATTTTATTTTTGCCGACTGGATCCCTTTCATGTTCTTTCCTTTTTTTTCCTCCTCATTTTTTTTTTTGGTAACTTGGGATGGACGGTTCAATAAAAGGAAGACAAACAAAAATTATATCCGATCAATAATGAAGAAAATCGGACTTAGGATGAAGTAGGGAATAGATTATGAATGAAATTGGGGGTTGAACGGAATTTAGAAGGAACAGATGAAAGTGGTGACTAAGTTGGTTTTGGAAAAAGGGGAAAAAATGTAAAAGATAGGCAAACCAGAAAATAGAACCTGTTGCTCTAATACCAAATGATATGAACCCTGCCAATGTGTGAGGAGACCCGTGATCGAATTAGCTCAGAAGAACCGCTCTCGTATTCGGCTTGGATGGATTACCTTAACCCGTTGCTTATAGGGAAGCAAGAACCTTGGTATATGAGGATGCCACAATCGGTGATGAAGATTCGATTGATAAGTCTTGATGAATGCCATAGAATTAATCGACAAGTTCAAAGAGTTCTTTTAAGAACCAAAGAGAAATTTAAGCTCTTAATTGAATTAATTCGTAAACTATAGAAAGTAGGAATTACACGCCTATAAATAGGCCCAAAAAATATGAAGAATAAAAAAACTAAAATTAGGCCACAAAGGAAACTACGATATTCAACCAAAACAAGAAATAAAATAAAAATAAAACATATCTTCTTAAGCAACGCACACCTAAAAATGTCCATAAAGGAAAAAGGAACTGGATAATTTTGGTAAAGAAATAAGACGCAAATCAACACCAAAATCAGCACCAAATCAGCACAAAATTACCAGCAAATCAACATAAGATCAGCAGCAATTCAACACATAATCAATTGCAAATAAGCAGAAAATTATCCCACGGATCATGCCAAAAAACATCCTAGCTCTTGGCCCAATTTCAGATTTACTTTGTTAACACGGACCATCTTTTGTTTTCTTTGGAGTTGAGCACGTGGACACCTCACCGGGCATCTTGAAGGGCTTCAGTCTTTACCGCCTCGTGTTATTCCGCCAAGTGGGATTTCCAATAGTCCGCACTCCATTCCTTAGCCATGCCTCCATCATCATGCTTTATGTTCTATAAAACCTCCCAGACCATCTCAATCATAGTATAGCAATAACACTCTCATCAAATCAACTAATCGCTATCTCAATACGAGCTACTCATCGCCAACCCATGTAAACCAGCCCCCATAGCCAAATCAAACTCCTTAAGTCATATGCAAGTGTCTTGACTGAATACCGTGTAACAACTCATCTCCTCATCTCAACCATAGAATAATCAATGACCTCACCAAGTAATCAAATTGCCCTCTCATCATGAGTCACATCTCATAAGATGTAATGCTCTCTTCAAATCTAGTCATTTCAAACCCTACCTGGTCAAATCAAGGAAGTGGTATAAAAGGCTAGGGTATATATGGGGGAAAAGGAATGAGAATGTATTGATGCTTGGGAATGACAATGTAAAGCTCATGATAATTGGTCATCAAGTCTGAAAAGGCTAAGGTAAGAATATAAGTGTGAATGAGATGCTACTATGATCCGAGGTAGAATGAGTCTCAATCTCCAACTCCTTAAGTTAAGTCTCCAATATAAGGCCAATAAGCTCAAAACCCTCCATGATGGGTCGGGCCTAAGTGATCATGACATAAAAGTGAAGGTGTCTAAAGTCAACACCATAACATAACACACATTAAATGATCCTATGGTGGTAATCATAATCCGGGTGTAAGATAGGAACCCTAGGGTCATAAAGAAGTCCATTGTAAGATGGTCACAAACATGACTAGATAATTCATACCGCAATCTAGGAGCGGAAGTGCTACATCGAACAACACTATCGTGAGATCAATAATTTCATCTACGCTGTGAGTCCTTGATTTGAGACTCCATGAGTCTTAAAACTCATCAATTTTTAATCCATTTTTCTAGCTTCGTTTTTTTTAATATTTTCAGAGGCTATTTTAATGCCAAATTATAGTATTTACAAACTTTGTGTTTCACAGTATTAACTTTAAAAAGGAGAGATTTACAAGAAAGAAGAGAAAAACAACAATTGCAAAGAGACCATATCGCTGCCTCATCTGTGTGTCACGACAAACTTCCAAGCAATTACCAAAGAAAACAGGTCGCAACAACATTTCCTGTGTGGCAACAACATTTCTTGATTGATTGACAATTGAGCTAGGTCGCGATAGAAGACAGCAGGTCGCTATAGAGAATGGGAAAACCATATGCAAGTCAACAGGGAACAAGATAGATTGTGTTGCGACATAATTCTAAAATGAAGGCAGAATATCTATCGCGATGTAACCCTTCTTTCCTATTGCGATAATCGACTTCGCAACATGGAAAATTTGTCGGTGATGTAATAGATGTCAAGAAGCTCAGCCGATAAGAAAACTAGGTCAAGAAACAATGAGTGCTTAATGGATGAACTCCACTGCTGCAACAAGGAGTCACGTTGCGACATACTTCCGCTTCTAAAAGGTGTTTTGATTGTCGTGAAAGAGATCTTAAGGTCATGACACAGGAATAAGCTAAACCAAGAGAAACGAGGTAGCGACACAACTCCTAAGTCGCGATAGAAGTTTCAACACAAATGCAAAGAAGTCATGTCGCGACATAACAAACTAGGTCGCAACAAAGACAAGTCACCGAACACGTAGAAGTCTTGTTGCGACTTAAAAACTAAGTCATCAGAAAATATACCGCAGTTTAAAAGTGTTGTCGCGGACATAACTTATCGGGTCGCAACATAAAACACCCCAACACAAAAGTCTAGGTCAGAACATAAAATGAAGCCGCAACAAGGAAATGCTAAGTGGCGCTTAATCCTATCGAGACAAACTTTTTTGGGTCAGCGGTAATTTCCAGATGACACACGCAAGACAAGATTGCAATAAGAACCGTAACAAAATGCTATTCTGAACAAGAAAAGCTTGGTCGCGACATAAATTTGAAGAGGCAAATCAGCATCACTGTCACGACATGATAACTTTGGTCATGACACCAACTTGTAGAAGTTGCACTGAAACTATGTCGTGACATGAGTATTGATGTTGCGACATACATGTTTGAGGAATGAATAGAATATTATCGTGACAAAAGAAACTCTATCGCAACAGAGTTATCAAACTTAAGGAAAGAAGAATGTCGCAACAAGAATATGCTATCGCAACACAAGCAAGAATGAGCACAAGATCTTCTGTGTCACTACAGATCACCTCGCTGCATGTGAAACCTCGCAACAAAAATTCAAACTATGTCGACACAACTTTCGTGTCACGATCGAGAAGACAACCCTCCGGGCCTAAAGTTAGGATTCAAAAAGAAGCATTTGCTGTGGCCCAACTTTGTGTGGCTCTATAATAGAAACGATCAAGCGAAAAAGTAAGGCAAAATAACAAGAATTTATGAACTAGAGTACCGGGAGCCGAGAGGACTCTTTGTATTATATTTTTCTTTTATTTTTATTTTTATTTTTCTTATTTTTCATTTCTTCATAGATTAGCGTAGAGTGATATTTTAATTTGTTACTGGATCTGAAACAATGATTTGTTTAGAAGTTTTGAAGTTGAAATTTAATGTTGAAATTCATTTACTATTACTGTTTGAATGCAATGAACTCCAGGCAAACGCTGGAAATCGTTTCTTTATTTGATTACACTTACAGTGGAATTTTCCTAATCAGTATTTCAATGTATGCCGTAATCCAGTTTTCGAGAACTCAACTTCCACTATGAAAGATTTGATGTTAGTTATGGTCTTTTCTGCAAAATGAGAAGAAAATTTCCTGAGTTGAAGTTTGAGATGATTTGAATGGTGTTGTTCTTGGTATTAATTGTTCCTATTTTAGTAGCTTATACCCATGAAAGGACTATTGTTTAGCTTCCGATTTCTCGAGGCTCCTTGAGTATTACAGATGGAGATTCCTGAAGCTTTAGACTAGTTACTGGGGGTATGGTGTGACTAATATCGATGAACTAATGAGCTCGAAGGTTACTTA
The DNA here is from genome assembly GCA_016808115.1 of Tetrastigma voinierianum. Taxonomy (NCBI): domain Eukaryota; kingdom Viridiplantae; phylum Streptophyta; class Magnoliopsida; order Vitales; family Vitaceae; genus Tetrastigma; species Tetrastigma voinierianum. The sequence goes on from JAEQBH010003205.1 coordinate 94,521, forward strand.
GAGAAATCCTCAATTTGCTCATGGTTTGAGAATAGGTTGAGTGATATATCAATTTAATCAATTAGAGATCTCTCCTTGGTCTGGAAGAATGATCTTGATCCAGTGTTAGCATGAGATCTAATCAAGGAAAGAGAAAACTCTTTCAAATCTTAAGAATGAGACATCATTCTTGTTGTAGAGATATTGCAGTTGCCCTGTCTTGGAAAGCAAGAAATCTGCAGTCATAGGAAATGGGTATGAAGTATTGGAAAAGAAAAATACTCAAATCTTACAGAGAAATTCTATTTACAAGTAATTGACTAGAATCATGTTTCAGAATGAACATGAACCTCTACTGCTGAAAAGTGTGGTTAGAGGAGGAATCCGCACCATACTATCTTTGCCTCTGACAATTTGTATTCTAACTACCTTTAAAAATATAAAAAGATTAGGATTGCAGAATCGACAATTTCACAAAGAGGAATCTCAATATTTCTTACTTCCCAAGAATGATCCGGGTTCACCAAAGGTACATTTAGGATTTAACTTTTTCTTTTATATTAAATGTAGGATTCTATTTTTTTTTTTTTAAATCCTTATTAGGTTACTAAATTTTTCATCTAAACTTCATGTTCAAATAGTGTAGAACTTGAGAAGTCAGGGGTAGTTGGAAATCTAAATTCCTTTCAATTTCTGGTGGGAACGATATCCGGACTTACAGGTCCACTTTATTACTTGTACGACTTCAGGCACTTGCGCTTTAAGACCAAAGTCAGAACATCCAAAAATATACCTTACGCTTTATAACATGTTTCGGGTATCATAAAAGTAAAAGTATATTTTTCTGGAATAAAATAAGGCTAAAAATCAAATAAGCAAAACCCGAAAATTTGTACAAGGTACAAGGGCAAACGTGTAAATTGTCAAAATAGGATATGAAGGTCATATGACAAGAAGATGAGAGGTTAAAGTGAAATAGCATAAATTTGATTTCCAAATAGAAAATAAATGAAGGACTTAAATGAAAAAAATGGGAAAAGAATTCAAATATGTATAAGGCCAAACATGGCCTTAATTGGGAATAAAAAGATCTCATTTGGTCTCTCATTTTAGGAGAGCAAAACGAATAAGGAAGGAATAAGAGAAGGAGAAGAAGAGGAAGGGAAGAGAAGAAGAAGAAGAAAAGAAGGAGAAGAGGAGTTCAAAGAAAATCAAAGGTATGGAATCATGTGTACTTGGACTTAGGAATTAGGTTTCCAAAACCTAGGTTTTATTAGGAATTCATCCTAACCTCTAGAATTTGCTGGAATTGTGGTTGATAAAACCCTAGTTTGTATAATGGAGCATGAATCCTCCCTTTAAGGTTGGATTCATGGGTTATGTAAGCATGGAGTTTCGTTTAGACAAAACCCTAACTAATCTTCATGTTAGATTTATGTATGAGTTATAATCCATTTTGCAGTTGTTTTTGAGAGTAAATTATGATAGGTTTTTAAAGCAAGATAGAATAGAGGAAGAGTATGGAAGAAAAGTGGAGCGAAAGAGGGAAATTGGCCATTTCGGCAATTTCCGCAATCGGTACCGACACTTAAAACAGGTGGTACCGGTACCACCTATACTGCATAAAAATGGTACTCTGCATTCATCCAAAGTGGTACCCAGATCACTCACCGTAACAAATGGTACCGGTACCGGTGCGGTACCACTGCAGTACCACTTTTTCCTGCAGCCCTAGTTTATTGTATTTTGACATTTTAAGCCCAAATTCATACACCAAGAGTATAGGAACCCTAGTAAATGACTAATTCAAAAGCTCAAAATAAGAAATAAACTATGGAAAACGTACGCACTCAGACTGATGTGGGCAAACTTAATGCCCTAGAATGTGAATAGGTACAAGTATATGTATAAGTATAATATATGAAAGCTAAAGAGAATATATGTAGAAATTGGTTATATGAAAAAGTATAGAAAAATGTTTATAAGAGAGATGCTATTTGATAACGAATATATCTTATATGTATACATGATATCAGTAGGTATTCATGTATATGAGATATCTTTATAATACATGAAATAAAACATAATAAAAACCGATTGCCTGCTTATGACCGGGTAGATGGATAGATAGGCATGCCTATAGGGAAGATACTACAGCTTGTTGGAAAGATATGTATACAGTATATCGGCGCCCCGCTGCCGATTTACATGCATCCCGCTTGATCATAATACAGCATAGTCACCGTCTTGTACGTTGATGATACCTTTCCGCATATACGGCCCTATTTAACATATAAAGAGATCAATGGTTTCGCACAAAGGATAGTACTCTTCGTACATAGGCTAGTTCCCCGTATCCGCTTCGCGATTGCAGGAGACGAACATAAAGAAGTTTGAAAAATGACACACAAAGGCAAAGTATATGACATGATATGATATGAGAAGCATAGCATTGTTATGCGACATAAGATACAAATATAGCGAACAAGAAGTAAAGTATAAATTAACATGAAAAGTATATGAAAAGAAACCTGCTATGAAAAGTAGATATGAAAAATGGATAAGTAAATGTAAAGTTTATAAATGTCATTAGTATATGTATATATCTAACGTGAGATGAACTTTTTTATTGGTGGGTCATTCCATTTATATTTATCTCACTAAGGAAGTTTAGCACGTGTTTCATCCGCAGAGGCATGTACTATGAACTGCAGGGCAAGATTTATCCACATCGCCAGCCAAAGTCAACACACTAATAAAAAAATTATCGGAAGATTTTTGGCAGGAACAACATGTCTTTTTGTTTCTTTTTGTAAACACTGTAAATGTTGAACACTTCCATATATGGAGCTTGTATATATATTTTGTAATTCGCTGCTACAAAATATAATACAAGTAGAATGTTTAACATTATATAAATGAGCTTAAAGTTATAGTAAATAAAGGTTAGTGGTATCAGAGCCCCAATCAGCATCATTATAGAGTGTATCCTGATTCGTTCGACCACAACCAATGACCGAGATGGGGCGTCACAAAAGTAACTTTTCAATTGAGTTTAGTGATAAAAATTATTCTGCTTAAAAGCATTCAATGCATCTTTTGGTCTGTATTAAGTTTCTGGTGCCTTTACCTGGGATTAATTTTTAGTCTTCTAGTAATGGTACTAATAATTTGAATATGCACAACAAATTGGTCAACAAGTTTTTGGTACTATTGCCTGGGATTATAAAGTAACTCCATTGGTGATAGTGACATAAATTTTATAAACATTACTCATTCATTTGGTCGCTAACAAGTTTTTGGCGTCGTTGCCAGGGATTCTAGTTACTCCTTTGGTGATAGTGTCATAAATTTGTATATATATAATTTGGTCGTCAACAAGTTTTTGGTGTCATTCACTACAAGGAAAAAGTTAATCAATGACGTTGTTAATGCGTCATGGAAGAGTTACAATGACACTTTCCTAAAGCGTCATGGTATCGACTATCATTGTATCTATTGGGTGGACAATGACGTTTCTAATAAGCATCATCTTTGGATAATGTTGATGATGACACTCATAAAAAGCATCATCGTTGAACATTTCGTCGAAATAACATTCCATAACAACCACACTTAAAGGCGGGTCATTGAAAATGTATTTTATCAATGACTTGCTCTGAAGTGTCATATTTGATTAACTTTACCTTTGGTATTTTATATTAAAAATAATATTTATATCCTGTTATTACAATAATGAATTCTTTTATAATGAAAAAAAAAAAACTAGAATCAAATTGAATTTATGCTAAAAATATCTTCAAATATTTGTACCTAATAACTTGGTTCGAACCAATAATTTTATCACTTCTACATAATAATCACAAATAATATCCCAATTTCTAATTTTTTGAACAAAAGAACAAATATTGATACAGTCTTCATATTTTTTGGCATCACCTCCTTAAACACAATGATTTCTCGTCTTTTGGCTAACCACTTTCATTTGAAACCTGAAAACAAATTTGGAGAGTAGAAAGACTCTAAATTATATGTACAACAATCATAAGTAAAATCGAGCTATGACTTTCAAAAAAAAATTGAAAGAGCAAATACTAGAATCAATATAAAATATAAAGAATAATGAAAAATAAACATGAGGCTTAAAAGTTAAAGTCCCATTATTGAAGAAAGAAAGATATTAACATATTTGCAGAGGAAGTTAACAATCTAAACAATAGTTTATGATTGATATCTAACCAAGTTCAATCTCATCTTTTCTTACTAATCTTTCTAGGAGCAATAGCAATAATTAATTTAAATCCATAAATTATAACAAGTTTTAGGTTTCATTTGTTTAGTGATGTTGATAGTATAGTGGTACACTACTGGTTATTTCTAACATATTTCAATCACAAGACATCCAATTGATCATGGCTACAATTTTAAAAATATGCTACCAAATGATAAATCCATCATCAATAAAAAGGATATCAAGATCACTTAATTAAGTAGAGATTCACATTGTTTACAAAGGAAACTTTCAAAACTAATTTTCAAGAAATGAAAAATAAAATAAATAATTATATTATTATCCTCCCAAGGTCACTGTAAAATAGAAAATTAAAAAATATAAAAATAAGAAGAAGAAGCAAAGAAGAAGTTTCAAATGTTTTCAAATAAACATGAGAAATCTATCTAACGAGAGCTTGAAATTTTACTGGAGAAAGACTAAATATTTTGACTAATTTGCTGGAATTTCCAGTAAAAGAGCTTGAAATTCATAAGCAATGGTGCTTAAGACAAAGCCTAAAAATTGATTTGGACTGCTATTAACTCTACAAAGGACTTAGACACAGACCCATCTTTAAAATCAGTCCAGATTTAGTAGTGTATTACCTAAATTTAAAATCAAGGCATTGTAGTTTAAACTGGAAGACTTGAGGCTTAATGGGTTTTACCACTAAAAAATACCCCAACCGATCAAATATAGGAGAAAAATGTACTTGTATCTAAAAAAATGAAAAGAATTTTCAAGCTTGTGTAGCACTTAGGTCTTTAAATGTATTTGCAAGAAAGGTTTTGAGTAAAATGAATGTTGTCAATTCATGAACTACAACTAAGATGGATTTAATTAAATTCAATGCAGCAAAATGGAGACATTAAATGACCTTTTTAAGAATCTTTATATGTGGGGGATTGATAGCACGATGAAGTAAATATTAATGGATTCGCATTTTGGATAGGCCATATGCACCATGCCCCACTCGACTGCCCAATTTCATCACATTCAAATGAACAAATCAAAAAATATATTAGAAAACCATTTTGCAGACTACTTCCATATCGTTTAATGGATTCACATGCACATACAAGATACTATCTAGATACCCTTAATTTCTAAGATACCGCCAACAATCTTGTAGGAAGACTAAATAGAAACTATATTTTTAATCCAGATTTTAGACAAAATCTAGAAAAAATAGTTAGAACTTATAATAAAAATAAATTATTAGCCTTAGACATTCCTATTCCATTAGTTATAGGATACTATATAGATAAAGACTCCAAGTTAGATCATAAACAATCAGGGCATATTTTTTTTATCATTATGTCTTTAGAAGGGCAGACATCTTTTTATCTATATATAATTTATTAGCCATTAGAAACAATTTATCTAATACAATTTATTAACCTACAGGACCCCTCCCATTTTGGTATCAAAGCCTAGATTCTAAAATAGAACCATTTAATAGAATAAACTTCTAGATTTAGAAATTAGACAATCATCTAGAAATATGATATCTTTAGATATACAAATTCATTTGCATAGATTTGATAGAACTTTTAGACTTAGTTTTCTGCGAAACTTAGAAATATTAAATAGCTTAATAGACTTGTCCATCATGCTTAGTTCATATGAACACTCACCATTTAAAAAAGGTAGGGCATAGAGAGGGGAGGGGTCCTAGGTTCGGTCCTAGTGGGGACAGTTTACTTCATTGTAACTAAAGTGTTTAGCCTTAAAAAAAATTAAGATTAGAGTTGAATATGTCTTAGTTGAAAAACAAGGAAAAAGATATGAAAGTTAAACATAATTAAGAATACCCATTTATGAAGCCAGATCAATAGATATAAAAGAACTTAAGAAAATTAGTAATAATCTCTAGACTTTGTTAGTGCCACAAAATAATACAATCTTAGAAAAAAATAAAATTATTAGAAAATCTTAAGATATAGAATAATGAACCTAGACCCATAGAAATAGAATCCAAAATAATATACTAGAAAATTAGAGGGGAAAAACCTAAATAGTGGAAGAACTTTTAAGAGAAACTAAGAAAATTATTCTCCTATGGTCTTTTCAAAGTTATTGTTTCAAATTTTATGTGTTGTTTGATTAAAGAGTTAGAAATATATAGTCTATTTGATAAATTATTTTTTATTTTCATCAATTTTTTAAATCTCTTATGACAAATAAACTTTTAATTATTTTTAATCACATTTAAAAAAAATTATGTCTAACAGCTACTCACTTTTTATTTATTTTTTATTATTATCTATATTAGATAGAACTAACCATCCAAAGACATGATGACAATAACTACAAAATGTTGTTTAGAAAATTAAAAAATAAGTAAAAGAAATGAAACACAATATAAATATGAGTCATCTCAAACACAATACTATTCCAGTACACTCAGATGAGCATCAAATAGACAAAACTTCTATAAAGAAACTATAAAAATAGACTACTACTTGACCATAGAGGACAAGACAAAATAGACTTTTGCATCCATGATGTTTTCTAACACGAGCTCAATCAAATTGCTAGTTTAGTTATGGATAAGCTACTTTCAAATAAGGTAAATATAACTAATTAATAATTAAATAAACCGTCAAGTGGAAGATTGTAGCACATAAGAAAGTAAATGGGTTGTGAGTGAATCATACCCGTTGGAATTTTCAACAGTCCAGACCTTCCCTAGCAATCAAAATTTGAAAGCAACATATGTTGAATATATATTCCAGAAAAAATACAATAGAAAATAAAATTTAAATATTTGAAAAACAAGAGAACAGAAAGGAAAAAGAGCTAAATACATACATGTGCTCTGTTGTGAAGAAAGCAGAGAAAATCTATTGTTAGACCAGCCAATATGTGAGCATCATAACCTTTAACTTTCCCTTCTTTGGCTTTAATGCCAACCACAAAAGGCACTTGAATAAGATTATTCTGGACTTTGCCATGTATGTAAAGGTAAATCTTAAACTTAGAATAAGAATCTGAATCTTGCAATAATATTGAAATTCTAACCAGAGAGATTAAATGGGCCTAGAATCAGAAATGCTACAATAAATATAGTTTTCTTAAACTTGGGTGTGAGAGAGTATTTTCCAGGTAAATTTGACATAGAAAATACCTATAAGGATTACTGAGACATTCTATTTTTCAAACCAATTCTAGATTGAAAAGAATGTATGTCAACAATCCCAAAAACAGTAATAAGAAAGTCAAAACCAAAGATGAATACTACGATTCTAAACTAAAAAGATGTTGAAAATATTTCAAGAGTAAGTTTCACTACCTCTTTGACTGCATACCTAAAAAACTAAAATGTTTAGAGAATTATCAAATCTGTCCAGGTAGTTGCAAATGACCAAACTTTCATACTTGGTAAAGCACACATCCAATGAGTGAGTGAGAGGAGGTGGGGAGGAAGGAAGGAAGAGGGATGCACAAGTCTCTTAATCACATGATAGAAACGTGGGATTGAAAACTGGAATGGAATGAATTTTTTCCAGATGTACTGATAGTAAAAGTGATGAAAAGATCATTAAATAAACATTAAATGTTAACTACTTGCTCTCTAAGATGAGAACAACTGCACATAGTATTTCAAGGCATTGGATCAACCACTCATTAGGATTTATTTCTACTTTGTCTCATGCATCAAGAGTCAAGACACCTCTACTTTGTTGATATTCTTATTCCAAAAATGTGGCATTGTGGTATTATTTAGAAAAACCAAAATAATGGAAGTTTGATAAAAATGGAAGGCTTACAGTTTAAAATTCTGGAGAACAGTTTTGGTCATTGAATATAAATAGTTGATTTAGTCCCAAACCCCGTGTCCATCATGAATGACAGTGAGCAACAATTCAGTGACAACTTAATTTATTTGGATTGAATTAAACAACATCAAACCCGGATTATTAACAACCTGTAATAGGATTGAGTAACCCAAACTTTTTTTTTCTTATGTATTCCATTTTAACAACCTATAATAGGATTGACTAACCTGGAATTTAACAACCTGTAACAGCTTGAGGTAGAAATTTATGAAAAATAATCTATCACTATCACAACAGAAAAAATCAATCAAATTACAACTACAATGAGTAAAAGAAACAAATACTTACTGCCTAATAATGTCTATTAGTGATGTTCCAACCACCTCGATAACGCTTAAATCCATGAAGAATGTTTGACCCATTTGTTGTCTTTGAGACCCACTGTTGTCCGGTCTTGGTGCTTATGCTTCCCTCGATATTTTGCCTTTCCTTGACCTTACATTCATAGTAGCAGCACATTTTCTCTTGATGGTGCTTTTGGTTTTTGGTTTTTTGGCTGAGTGGGGACATTTTACAAACAGGTGATGGGCAAGAAATAAAGCCTGCTAAGAGGTTGAGGAAGAATCTGTACCAGGGGGGTGGGCTGGGTTTCGGCAGCATCCTTGGGGAAATGGGCAGCTGAGATTCGTAATCCCAATAAGGGAGTCTGTCATTATATCTTTCACAGTTTCATCCAACTCCAAATCCGCTGCATCAAACTGGATCTAATACCAGTGCTCTTAAATCCGTAACAGAGAATTACCCATCTGAATTTATCAATAGTCTCAGATAACCTGCAATTATATGTACAATGAGAATCAGGCCTGGTAATCTTCAATTTTAGTCATGATAATTATCAAGTATTTGTAAAGTAGGACAACTTCTTTATAGCTTCTGTATCAGGTTCCCCATTATTAGTATAGAGCCTTCCCAAGATATGGGACTTCAATTGTTTCAAAATTCCTGACATTAGATGTTTATGCTTTACATATGCAAGTCTTCTCCTCTGAATCTGAGGCTGAAAGACCTGCCAAGGTATTGATTGGAAAAGGCAAAAAGCTCAGACGCAAGGATTTGGTCTGAAAAAATAAACAGATTCATAACCAGGGAATGTAAATAATTAAATCAAATTAGATTAACATATACCTGATAAAGGCAGTGTAAAGCAACAAAGAAAGAGGAACAATGAGTGAAATCAAGACTGTTAATCGAGCTTGCGAAGTTGTATGAACAACTTGTGATGCTTGAACTGGTATAGATGGAATAACATATAACCACCATGAAGTCAGTACATAGCTGGTATATATCAGTACTTACACCTGAACCTGGAAAGACCAGGAAAAAAAAAACACATTACTGAAAATTTTGTATTGACACCTCTGTAATTCTGAAGCCTTGTTTAATTATTCTTTTAATTGAAAATTTTATACAGTAAATATATATGGCTCATGGACAAAAGCAGAGAGGCTTATTAAGTGAATGAAGTTGAGGGAATTAATTACCAGTTAAGCTGAATCCTCTGGTGTCTTTCAAATCAATAGCAACCGAATTTTCATTGTCACATTTGCCAACTATGATGCAAGATCCCCATAGTATTGTCAAACATAATAGTTGATCCAGCTAACTAATCCCATTCCGATTGAGACAGCTTTGAGCCGTTTCTTTGCTTCAGACGGCGGATGCTTCAGGAAACAAAAAAGTTTAACAGAAAGTCCAGATAAATATGATTAATTAGACTGCATAATGAAAGTCAATACTCTATGCAAATATGTTATTAAATTTATTTAGTAGTGAAAGTACATGAAAATGTGATTAAGCGATAACAATTTTGAATTTTGCCTCATATGGGTCATTAGGGCTTGTTTGTTTACGGTTTTGAAAGCATTTTTTTTTTTTAGTGATAAAAAGCAGAGACGCGTTTGGTTCGTAATTTTTGTTACGAAAAATTTGAAGGACACAAAGACACTAAATTTAAATTCGAAGAAACAAATAATAGTAATCGAAGCTTGTAAAATGATCTTCTCTGTGTTTTTTAAAGCTATTCTCCAAAAATAATTTTAAGCAGAAAGCAAATAAGGCCATTAGTAAACAATAGCATTTTCCTATTAATACCGATTGATAAAAGTGCAAATACCATTTGTTGTGTTTGGTTGCATGGGAATGGAATCCAATTTAAACAATTAATGCAAAAGGAATACTTAAGAGTAAGCAAGGATTTAAATTCCAAGTTGTCTGAATCTGCAGAACCAAGAGCAGCTTCAATCGTCCAAAAATCTTGAATGTATAGTTGTCCTTAATCTAACTGATATCATTGAGACCATTTGAATCAGTTTGGAAAAAACTTTTCATCAAATGTGACCAGTCAGAAATCTAATATTCAATCATATGTACTTGCTTACAATCAGAATGATTAATGAATAAGGAAAATATTTTTATTGAAATTATGATCTCACATCTGAAAGTGGAGTTGGTAAGATAGTATTTTCTTTGTGATCACAGCACATGTTATGGAATATTTTCTTATATTGGCTGACATCTAGGAAACTTTTGGCACCGGTATTGTGATGTCCATGCAATAGTTTTCACATTTGTTTTTTTCTTGACAACTTGGAACTTAATTATGCCAATGGTATTAGGTATATGAACGCTGCAAAAACAAACAGAGTGGGAATTACTTAAGATATATATATATATATATATATATATATATATATATATATATATATATATATATATATATATATATATATATATATTAGGCCCTTTTTCCATGGTTTCCAAAAATCAGAACTCAAGTTAGACAAGACACCCAAATTGAGTTGAGAAAAAATCAATCAAATTACAACTACAATGAGTAAAAGAAACAAATACTTACTGCCCAATAATGTCTATTAGTGATGTTCCAACCACCTCGATAGCACTTAAATCCGTGAAGAATGTTGCAAACCCATTTGTTGTCTTTGAGACCCACTGTTTCGGTCTTGGTGTAGTATGCTTCCCTCGATGTTGCCTTTCCTTGACCTTAAATTCATAGTAGCAACATTTTTCTCTTGATAGTGCTTTTAGTTTTAGTTTTGGCTGAGTGGGGACATTTGCAAACAGGTGATGGTAAATAAAGCCTGCTAAGAGGTTGAGGGGAAGAATGCACATTACCCAGTGGGTTGGGCCGACAGCATCCTTGGAAATGGAGCTCTTGAGAGATTCGTAATCGATAAAGGGAGTTTGTGTTTGGCTCGAGACCTTCAACGTGTTGAAGAAGGCTGCAAAAGCTTACGGTAGGGAGGTTCAAAAAAATTCGAGGAAGAAGGATTAAGGTCAGCATCGATAGAAGATGATGACTACTTGCGGAATCACCATGCTCAGCCGACTCTTTGAAACTAGAATCACTCCGTTTATCAACCCCATACCCAAAATCTCTAAAAAAGTTTGGGTTTTTCTCATCACCTAAACCTTAGCACATGCTGTATAAACTGGTCTGATCTCTCTCACACAATCCTCTCTCTATCATATACAAACATCTTAAATTTCTTCTCCAAAAATACTCCCATGGACATCCTCCAAATGTGAGGGGTTAAGGGTTATCAGGTTTGTTTGAGAAGGGGATATCAAAGATAGGGTTTTTAGATTTTAATGTTTAAAATAACAATGTTATTTTTAATTTATAGATGATGACGGTTTAGAGAAATTTTATATTTTTTTTCTATGACATTGTAGAAGCATCAAGATTGAGTCTACAAGTCTTTTAGAGCTAAATAGAACACTTTGAACTATGACACCTCTAAAAAGCGTCATCACAATATAAAAATTCCACAAGACAATGACGTTTTGAATTAAGTGTCATTGTACATTTAATCATAATTAGATAATGACATTTTTTTTGCAAGTGCATTGTATGAAGCGTCATAAACAAATATTTTTGTAGTAGTGATTGCCAGGGATCGAAAGAATTTAAAAATCAATATTCTGACAAAAAAGAGAAATGCTAATTTGGGCATTTTTCTTTGTTTTACAAAAATTTCAGAAAATAAACAAAAATAGTTTTAACAACAGTGGTTGAATAAGCTACTGATCTTTTTGAAAGCTTAATGAATATATGATTTTTGTTATCACTAACTCTATTTGATCTTAGTGTGCTTCCACTTTCAAGAAAATATTAAATGCATAGAAAATCAGAAGTAGGACTGCTGCCTCTGGATACAGAAATTGAAAGAACCCTAAAAAATCTGAGAAAAGCTACCAGTGCAGAAGATAGAATTATGGTTAATCAAATAGAAAGATAGCAGACTATTCAAGAAAGAGAAGAAGCAGAGAGACCACAGAGGCCTAATACAATGGAGGAATTTTGGAGGTCGTCATCGAAGAATTACGTTGTGAGACAACTAGGGGTGTGGTGTGTTAATGGGTCATGTTAGGTGTCGTGTCGATGCGGATCGTGTCGGCGTTAACGAGCAGAACACGAATAATAGCGATGTCAACATTCGCTAACGAATGACTCATTTATTATTCGTGTTGGGCGAATTAACCTGTTATTAATTTGATTATTTAAAATAATAAATTATAATTAATCATCCATGCATATTTAACCTAAATAACACCAATAAATTTAACATGTTTATTAATTTTACTATTTAAATTAATATGAATTATAATTAATAATCCATATTATACGATAACTTATTAAATATGTTAATTAATTAATATAATAATTAAACGGGTCAATTCGGGTCAAATTCGTGTTAGACAGATCAACATGAATATGACCCATTTATTAAATGTGTTAGACGGGTCAACACGAATATGGCTGACGATTATCTTCCGGCTGAAACCCTTGAAATCGTGTTGGGTTCGTGTCGTGTTCACGTGTCAGGTCAAATTTTTCCAGCCCTAAGACAACCCCTTATTGAAGCAAACAATTTTGAGTTAAAGCCAACTTTGATTACAATGGTTCAACAGCACCAATTCACTAGCCATCCTTTAGAAGATCCAAATGAGCATCTGTGGAGATTTATAAGGAATGGCAAATCTTGTGGCCAGATGAGTGAGACACGATGTGATCAGCTTCAACTCTTCCCCATTCTCGTTGAGAGATGTAAGCGACCACATGGTTTGACTCACTACCGGTGGGATCAGTGAATAGTTGGGAAGAGAGCGGTGGGGAAGCACATTCATGAAGCCAGTTTTTCCCTCCGCTCTCTCACTTTGTTGAGAAAAGAGGAGGCGATCATTGTGTTCGAGCAGGGAGGATGAGGAGAACTCTCTATACGACATGGGAGAGGTTCAAGAGACCGTAAAGGGTGCCCACATCATGGGATAGATGCAGCAACACAAATGGACATTTTCTACCATGCCATGAATTATACCTCCAAGGGTATAATTGATGCATCCTGTTGTGGAGGTTTTGAAAGAAGAAGTGTAGAGGAGGCAAGGTAAGTTATTGAAGACCTTGCCAAATGCATTTCTGAATTCATCTGAATCTTCGAGGAACAACGAGAATAAGGGAAATGGTCGATTAAGATTGGGCGAGGAGACTTCTGACCATAGAAGCCAAGCTTGATGCATTAATGAACAAGTTGAGTAGCAATGAGAGAAGGATGCACACTGCACATGAAGTTGGAGCAGTGAGAGAAGGAAGGAGAAATAATGCTGAGGGGTTTGAGGAAGAAAAGCTTTACCAGGTTGAGGAGGCACAGTACCTAAATGCAAACAAGAGTTATATTTGCGTGACCTAGCTTGCCTACACTTTTCTGAGTCGACACTAAGAAACCATGAAAGCTTTTCATATGGTGGAAAAGCACAACAGGGAACCGGATATGAACAGAACCACCATCAGGCTTACACTCAGCCTGGGTTTCAATAGCAGCAACAACATTAGCAACAAAATAGGGACAATAGAGGAGAGTATAAAGGGCAGAAAAGAACTCAAACCTTTGAAGATCAAGTGTTGTAATTCATGATAGAGAACAAAAGGATCCTGAATGTGCATGAGAAAAATTTTGTTGAACTTGAGAATTTCCAAGCTAACACAACTATGTTTCAAACAAATATTATTGCTACATTAAGAAACTTGGAGACTCAAGTAGGGTAGGCGGCTTTAACCTTAAGCGAACCGAGAAATACATTTCCGGTAATCTTTGGTCAATCTTAAGATCTCACGGCTTGTGGAGCGGTAATGAATGTCTGAAAAGACGAAAATGTAGGACAAAGCTTGCATGAAGACTAAACGATGAAGAAAGCTCGAGACTAAGGAAGCGAAGCAAAAAGAATGTTGAAGAAAGGCAAAAAATATATGTAAAATGTCTGGTAAAACCAATAAGCGACGGCTTCTTGAAGCAACCCAGTAGGATTTTCTTAATCTTTTTAATAGTTTTAATAGTTTGGTAGTTCGATTGAATTTTGTGTTTGAGTTGTAGTTTAAATATCGATAGTTTATTTTAGTTTGTTCATTTTGAGGACAATGAAGCAAAATTCAAGAAGGCCCCCGATGTAACATAGTATCTCAAATTAAAATATGCAGCAATTAACTACAAGGGGGAGTATTTCCCATTCCCTAAACTTATTTTGAATAATAATACATATCTTAAGTTTGGGAGAGTTTACTGCCAATTGCTTGAATCCTATGTTAATGTGTTGAGATATTTGTTCATGATTGAATTAATTATTTTCTGTTACTAAATATGTCTTCACAATGCTTGAATTGAAAATTTTGACTGAGTTATGAGTGATTAATTGAGATGGAAGGTAGTTTTAAGTTGTAAAAAGTTGGGGAAACAATAACTTGGTCGTGACAAAGAAATCTGTGTCGCGACATTATTTTATAAATGAGGAAAAAGAGTTGTCGCAACAAGAAATTAAATGGTCAAGACAATTCATAAGAAAATTAGGTCGCGACATAAAAAGTTCGGTCGCAACGGATCTCACTGAATTATGATGTCGTGACACTGTTTTTCCTGTTGCACAAAGAAATTTTGAAACTAAAGTAAATGGTAACAAAAACAGTGTCGCGACCACCTTCACATGGTGTCGTGACTCACTGGACTGCGAAACCAATCTCTGTCGCTGACAGAATTTTCATAATAAGTGACCAGTTTTAACCGAGAAGGCAATTGTGAGTCGATAAAATGTGCATAACAAAAAAATTTTCTAATGTTAGGACTAGTCATCGTTGCGCGACAAGCCCTAAGAGTGTCGCGACATGAGGTTTTAAATAATAAAATGAGTGAAAATAATATTAATTTAAGGGTCTAAAATAAATTAAAGTAGTTAAAATTAAAGGTTATTGTTATGACCTAATCATTTATTGTCGCGACCCACGAAGAGAGACATTAATTTATTGAGCCATAAACCGAAGAAGCTCTCCAAAAAACTGAAAAGTCATCCCTTCCCATTGTTCATATCACTCACACTCTCACCAAAAATCTCAGTTTTCTCTCGTCACTACTGTGGGTGAGACCTTAAACCGAATTCCGGATCGCATGTGTGGGAGTCTAGAAGCTTAGTCCCAAACCTCAGCGAGATGATGGAAGAGTACACGGCTGTTGAAGAAGAGGTTTATCTGGAACCTCAAGCTGAGACAACCCAAGTAGTAGAATCGAAGGTGCAGAAAGAAGCACAGAACCCTGCTCAAAAAGAAAGAAAGAAGAAACGAGCTGAAAAAAGTAGAGCTGAGCAAGCGAAGGAAGCAAAAGACAATGAAGCTTTCATTTCAGATGAAGCTTACTTCTTCTGGAAAGAGGATCTGAGAGATAAAGGTTTTATTGGAGAAAGGGGGTTCAGTACTTTCATCTCACCTTTTGTAGAGATCATCGAAAAGAGTGCAGGGCACGTTACAGAAACCTGAGCCACACGGTTATCTTTGCGATAGTCGGGGAGTTCTACTGGAAATATGATCGACATGAAGGAAGATGCAGTGTATGTCAGAGGAGTATGGGTCCCCATGAGTCATGAAAGGATTAACAAGGTTATGCAGATTAGGGATCTTAAAAATGGAATTCCTAAATACAAGAAATTGTCAGAGAACAACCATAAAATAGTGGATTTCTTGGTAGTGGAAAGGAGATGGAACTCGACAAATAAAATCCCCATGAATCCATCCCGAGGATTCCACCTTGAAGAAGCAAAGGTTTGGTTTACTTTGTAGCTTTTATTATCATTCTACCAAAGCATCTTTCTGATAAGGGAGAATGAAGCCATCTCTTATATGCCTATTGAAGGGTTATAAGTTTGATGTGGGAAAAATAATAGAAACATCTATCAAAACCTTCCACAAGATAGTAAAAAGAGGATTGATCCCCCATCCAGCAACTATCACTAGACTTTGTATTTTGGTTGGAGTAAAAGGGGTATGGGCAGAAGAGGAAACTTGCCCTAGGATCTCTCCTTTGACATTGACAGGGGTCATCAAGGGCCCAAAGAGCAGGAAAAGGAAGGAGATGGATATTGTAGAGGTTATAGAGGAGCCTCGGGAAGAAGAAGAAGAATAAGTGGGAATGGAACAATTCCCAGAGGAGGCCCAGCTGCCAATTGAAGATGAGTTTCATAGCAGAATAAGTCCAGTACTTCAATTTCCTCCTCATGTAAGGGAAAACTTTTGAACCGGTAGTGCTCGAGGGCAACACGGAAATAAAGAAATCATGGAGATGTTGGTTTCTATGAAAAATGGAGGAGAGAGAAGAAGTAGGAACAACAACGAGAGAGAATAAGAGAAGAATTTACGGAGGCGGACTTAGGAAGAGAGAACAAGATGGGAACAACTTCTCAAGTAGAGGGAAGAGGAATGGAAGGAAGAAATGGAAAGGAGAGAAAGAATGCTTATGCAAAGATTGGATTAAAAAATACGGTCCTTCTACAATGAGCAGCTAAAAAGGGATGAAGATGTGCTGACCTTTTTAGACAAAAGAGAAGAAAAGTTGGAAGGAAGTATCTTTGCGAAGACGAGAGGGGTTAGTATCTCTGAACGATTCAAGGAATTTGGGAAGCTATTGGAGAAGAGGGACAAGAAGCTAGAGATGGACAACAACTATAGGCAAAAGCTGTGGAATGAAAGTCTAAATAAGGTGAATTCAAATTTAGTGAACATACACACTATGCTCCTTAAACCCCGGAAGGAATCATGAACAACATAGGTCGGAGCGAGAGATGGATTGATCCTTTCGAGTGGAATTCACCAATGAGCATTGCCTTTTCAACAGGGAAGAACCTCTAGAGAAAGAGAAACCAAACATTTCAATCCCTAGGTTTCCTCCATCTTTAGCTAGCTTCAACCTTGAACCTCCTAACCTAAAAATTCCCATAGTCTACAAAAAGAAGGAGATGAACCTATAGCCTGTGCAAAAACGAAATTGTAATCATCCCTCTTAATAAAAAGTTCAACATAAATTTACGAATGATTACGTGTCAAATTATTTTTATGTAGCGGTAGTACTTATTAGAAAGTGTTTTTGTTTGGAATAAATGAATGAATCTGATATGAAAATTGAGTTGGCAAGTTTAGGTTGAATTGAATAGATTACAATTGTTGGTGTGTTGTGATGTTTTGAGCTGAAAGCATGATCAAATGAACCCTCTTACTTGATTAGAACAACACAACAACAAACCTCAGAACCAAACTTGGGTAATTGAAATTGTGGTAGGCTAAAATGAATTGAACAGGAAGTTGCATGTGTAAACTAGAATGAAGTTTAAGGTTCAGATTTAAGAAAATTTATTAAATTGACTGCACAAATAAGACCTTTGAAATTGTTGTATAAACAATAAGTTCAGTGAAAGTCATGAAAAACAATGCACATGGTAAAATGTTCCTTAACAATTTGTGAAGGATTAGGGACATCTTCACGGAGTTGATCCACGATCCGAACAGTCGAGGTCACAGAACTGTTAGATTATTAGTCGACGAAATCATAGGCAATACCACTAACAAGAAGTGAATAAGCCATCCTTGGAAGTTTGAGCCTTTCAAGCCTACCCCCATAATATGCATAAGCATATACTCTAGTTCCAGATTTGAGCCAATTGTCTAGTTTCTTCATTGGAACAGCAAAATGAAAGCCTCAGACCTTCCTTTATTCTAATCTTACAGTAAAGAACCCTTATTTGCCCAGGTTTCAGGACAGGAACTTCAAAGTACAAAAAAGGACAAGTTTAGGGGAATGTTATTTTGATTTGAAAGGAGACAAGAATAAAGGATGGAAAAAGAAAAGAACAAATGAAGAAATGGAAAAAGAATGCAAAGATGAAGTCAAAATTTTAAATTGTCAAAGAGGATTAAGTTTTGTCTTGTGGCCTTCCTCTCTTTAACAATTAAGTTCTTAGGGGTGTTTCAACACCTAGTACCCTAATGCCAACTTGTATAGGAGTTGCTAACCCAAAGTTCTCTAAGAGTGGTAGAAAGCCAAAGAAGACAAGACATGGCACTAATCCTAAAAATAGTTGACAAGTAAAAGAAAAGCAAAAAGGAGACTCCTCTCTAAAAGATGCCAAGCTAAGAATAGGCAGTATGATACATCAAGGACAAGTTTGGGGGAATGTATTTTCAGACATTAGTAGAAAGGAAAAGGATGAAGGATTGAAGCAAAGATACATAATTGAAAAGTGGAATTTGGGTAAATTTTTAGCCTAAAATTCTCCACTTATCTACCAAATCACTTGAGCAGGCTTTCTACGAAGCCTAAGACCTAATTGATCTTGAAGGTGGTACTTGCCTAATTAGTGGAGGCTAATATGAAAAAAAGCATATGGGACCTTGAAGGAAAAGCAAAGAAATTACGATCCTTTGTGTAAGAGTATTAGAGAAGATTAATAATCATGTCAAGAAGAAGGAAAGAAAAACCAACACACACGGATAAAGGATAAATTGACTAAATTGTTTACATTTAAGAATTCTAGTTTGTTTGACAAATTTGAGAATTTTGGGAGTTTGAACTAAAGAAATAGATTTGAAATTAAATTTGCAACTAACTAGGTTCGAATTCAAGTTGCGAATTTTGATTACCAAAACAAAAATGTGCTTAAAAATAAAGCTAAATTGTTTGAGAATAAAAAATCTTAACTTCTTTGGCAGGGACAAGCAAAACTTTAAATCTAGGGAATTTGATGGAGTCTTAAACTCATATAATTTTAATCCATTTTTACGCTTGTTTGTTATTTTCAGAGCTATTTTAATGCCAAATTATGGAAGTATTTACAAACTTTTATGTTTGCGGTATTAACTTCAAAGGAGATATTTCCAACAAAAAGAAGGGAAGCAGCGGTGTAGCGGTCAGTATGCATTATTTGAAGAAATTTGTGTGTCACGACAAACTTCCAGCGATTGCAAAGAAAATAAGTCGCAACAACATTTCTTGTGTGCATATGACATTTCACGATTGATTGACAATTGAGCTAGGTTGCGTGAGAAGATAACAAGTGCGGCCAGAGAATAGAAAGGAAAAACATATGCAAGTCGGCCCCAGAGACAAGATAGGTGTGTTGCGACATAATGCTGAACTGAAGGCAAAATATTTGTCACGACAGAACCCTCTTCTATCGCGACACTGATTTCTGCAGCATGGAAAATTTGTTGAGACGGAATAGATGTTGAAGAAGAAGTTTGGGTCGCGACAAGAAAACTAGGTCGCGACAAAGAGTGCTTAATGGATGAACTGACCTGGTTGCAATAAGGAGAGTCAATGTTGCGACATACTTCAAGCTTAAAAGGTGTTTTGATTGTTGTGACAGAGAACTTCAGGTTGCGACATAGGAATAAGCTAAATAAAGAGTGAAACGGTCGCGACTGCAACTCCCCAGAAGTTGCGACGTAAGTTTCTGAGAAGCGAAAGAAGTCATGTTACGACATAACAAGGCGGGTCACGGCGGCCGCAGTCGGTGAACACGAGAGAAGTCTGTGGCCGACGGGGAAAATGGGTTGCGACACGAAGACAGGCTAAAGGCAGACAAGTTATGTCGCGACAGGAAAATATATTGCATGCAGAAAAGTGTTGTCGTAACATAATATATTGGGGTCGCAACATGTAAAACACCCCCAACACAAAAGTCTAGGTCACATCATCAAAAATGAAGCTGCAACGAGAAAGCGAGGCTGATGGCGTGAGAACTACGTGACAGGACATTTTGGTCGCGGCGAGATATGATAATGCAAGGCAGTGTGCAGCCAGAACCATAACAGAAATGCTTTCGCAATAAGAAAAGCTGGGTTGCGACATCAATTTGAAGAAGCAGATCAACATCACTATCGCGACATGAAAACTTTGGTCACGACACCAAATTGTAGAAGCTACACTGAAACTATGTTGCGACATGAATATTAACACAAGTAAGAATGAGCACAAGATCTTCTAGGTCGCGACAGACGATTACTGGCACGCCTTGAGAAACCTCTGGCAAAAATTCAAAGGAACTATGACGCTTAACCTGACTTTTTAGGTTGCGATTGAAACGACACAGGCGTAAAAGTTAGGGATCGTAAAGAAGCATTGAAGTGGGGCCCCGAGCACCCAGGGCTACATAAATGAAAGCATTTGCGGCAAGGCGGTCGGTCGGCAACTGACCAGACTAGAGTACTTGGAGAGCTGAGGACTTTTTTCTATTATACTTTTTTTCTTTTATTTTATTTTATTTTCTTATTTTTCAATTCTTCAGTGATTAAGCGTAGCATGATATTTTTAATTTGTTGCAGATCGAAAGCAGATGATTTGTTCGGAAGTTTTGAAGTTGAAATTTAATGTTGAAATTCATTTACGATTACTGTTTAAATGCAATGAACTCCAGACAAACGCTAGAAATCATTTCTTCAGTTGATTACACTTACAGCGGAATTTTCCTGATCAATATTTCAATGTATGTTGTAATCTAGTTTTCGAGAACTCAACTTCTACTGGGAAAGATCTGATGTTAGTTATGGTGCTGCAAATGAAGAAAATTTCCTGAGTTGAAGTTTGAGATGATTTGAATGGTGTTGTTCTTGGTATTAATTGTTCCCAATTTTACTAGCTTATACCCATGAAAGGACTATTGTTTAGCTACGATTTCGGAGGCCTTGGTACACGAGAGATGGGAATTCACGAGCTTAGACTAGTTACTTGAGGGTATAGTAGACTAATCTTGATGAACTAATGAGCTCTGAAAGGTTATAGATAAATCCTCAATTTGCTCCTTAGTTTGAGAATAGGTTGAGTGATATATCCAATTAATCAATTAGAGATCTCTCAGCAGTGCGGAAGAATAATCTTGATTCCGTGTTAGCATGAGATCTAATCGAGAAAGAAGAACTCTTTCAAATCTTAAGAATGAGACATCATTCTTGTTGTAGAGATATTGCAGTTGCCCTGTCTTGGGAAGCAAGAAATCTGCAGTCACAGGAAATGGGTATGAAGTATTGGAAAAGAAAAATACTCAAATCTTACAGAGAAATTCTATTTACAAGTAATTGACTAAAATCATGTTTCAGGAATGAACATGAACCTCTACTCAATGAAAAGTGTGGTTAGAGGAGGAATCCAGACCATACTATCTTGCCTCTTGACAATTTCAGATTCTAACTCAGGGAAAAATATAAAAAGATTAGGATGCAGGAATTGACAATTTCCGCAGCTTGATGAAATCTCGAGTGTTTACTTCTACTTGATGATGCGGATTCAGTCCAGTGTACATTTAGGATTTAACTTTTTCTTTTATATTAAATGTAGGATTCTATTTTTTTTTTTTTAAACTCTTATTAGGTTACTAAATTTTTCATCTAAACTTGATGTTCAAATAGTGTAGAACTTGAGTAGTTGGGGTAGTTGAAATTTAAATTCCTTTCAATTTACGTGGGAGCATTATCCCGGAGACTTATAGGTCCCGCTATTACTTATGCGACCTGTGCACTTGGGTTTTAAGACCAAAGTAACTTTTCAGTGGAGTTTAGTGATAAAAATGAGCATTCAATGCATCTTTGATGCATGTATCGAAGTTTTTAATTGCCTTTTCTGGGATTAATTTTTAATCTTCTATTAATGGTACTAATAATTTGAACTATCTTAACTAAAATAAATCAAACAAGTTTTTGAATCTTGTGCAGGATTATAGTAACTCCTTTGGTGATAGTGTCATAAATTTTTATAAACATTACTCATTCATTTGGTCACTAATGGGTTTTAGCGCCGTTGCCGAGGATTCTAGTTACTCCTTTGGTGATAGTGTCATAAATTTGTATATATATCATTTAGAGTAGATCAACGAGACCAGATGAAAAAAGATAAGATGATCAAGGTGAGTCATAAAAAATGTATGAATATAAAAACATGCCTTTCACCTTTCATATGGAAATAATAAGCATTGAATTGAAAATTGGATCAAGTGTCCAATAAGGAACGTTTGAGCCCATGATAGGTGTGAGGTGTAGAGGTAAGTGATCAATGAGCATACCTAAGGTATCAGCGCGGTAATGATAAACTAAGTGTAAAGTGTGAACCTAAGAGAAAGTAAGACTCATGTAAAGAAAACCCTATGGAGAAGGATCCATAAACTTCGATAGAGTGAAAGGAGTAAAATCTTATCTTAAAAGACAATGAGTAGTCCAAGCTAACACTCAAAACTCGAACCAATCTTTGAACACTCGAGAGACCAAGGGAGAGCATGAGACCCATTTGCGACTAAAGTGGCGCTAAAGGCTCTCATATGCATCCATGTAGGAAAGAATCATAAAAAAAGATCTAAGTTTACTTATAAGGTCAAGGTGGCTTTATAATAAAAAGGGTGGTCTTTTGAAGGGGTCCTTAGTAAGAGATATTGTACCCTTCAACGGTACGCAACCTCTTACACGCCTCTAAAGAGATGGAGTTCTTCCATGTAAGGTGGTCATCACCTCCACACATGCATTACCTCAACATCCCAAGGGGGTTTCCTAAGGTGAAGGCTCTCACTACTCTGAGAAAGAAAAAATAAGTGTATAGTGAATGTATGGGTGCACTCGAAAAACCTAATAAACTAAGCACAAAGAAAGCACACTAGCCACACAAGCATCCTAAAATCTAGCTCTAGGCTATACAAGTCTTCAAAGATCGAACTCCAATCAGTGTCAATATTTCGACCACCTCCAAAATGCTCTCATACATAGATATTGACCATCGCTATACCTTACTCCTGATCAGTAGCTTGGTCGAAGAGTGCACAAGGAGTAACAAGTCTCATATCAAACAAATAATAAAGGGAAACTGAGTCGATCGACACTAATGAGTTGGAGATAAAGGGGATACATGTGTGTCCCACATAGACAAGCAACATACAATCAAGCAAGAGAAAGGGTAGTCATGCAACAAACAATCATGCAAAGCACAAGCATATCATCCAAAATTACACACAATCTAAGCAAGGATTCAAGATGAATATGTAACAATCCCAAACGACCCCCCCTAATCGACCAATCAAATACCATATTTGCCTTAACTCGTGTTCAAGCTTGACCCTCTAAAACGATCACCAGTGGAGTCGCCATTTTATGAACACCGCATTTTGGCTATGATGCATTTCCCACTGAAAAGGCAAGACTTGTTTTGTATTTTTGAAAAGACCATTTTGAAAATGGTTTTTGGAGTCGCCATTGTTTTTAAGGAGAAAACAAATAAAAAGAAAACCTTAAATGTGTTCATGTGTGGCTTGGTATGAGAAAAATCGAGTCTACGTCCGAGGGTTAGGTTACCTATTGGGAAGGTACGATGAAAGGCTATAGCACCCCTCTAAGCTCCTAAAGTTGGGTCTTTAATAATCAAGTTAAGACAATTAGGGCAATTGACTAATCAAACAATGAATAGAAAAAAAAAGTAAATAAATGAATCAAAATGAACAATAAACAACAATGATAATGCAAGAACACATCAAACATATAATAAATAAATAACTAGAGTCAAATGGGGAAATAGTGTGTACCTTGGCGACGAATCGAGAGCGCTATCAATTGAAAACCAGGTTAGTGTGATAACAAATATAGAAACATTCATGATTAAAATAGAAAACCAAATTATAAACAAGGCACCAAATTATTTAATGAAGGGAGACATGAGATGTCAGGCCCCAACTAAGGCTTATTTATTTAGCACACGAGTTAACTCCATAAAGTTCCATTTTATTGGAATTATAGAATTGATTGTGCCTTTGGAGTGTTTTTTTTTTTTAAATCAAGTTAAATTTTAAAAAAAAAAAATAGAAATTTGATTTGGGAAATTTAAAAAAAGTGGTTAATTTATGAATTTTAGATAATTTTTTAAAATATAAAGAAAATAAAATTTACATTTTTTAAGTTAAAGAAAGTGATTTTTGAAAATTTGAGAAATTAAGAAAAATGATTTTGAATTTTCAAAATTAAAGAATATGATTTTATTTTGTGAAAATTAAAGAAACTAATTTTAAATTTATGAAGGTAAAAAAATTTTTATCCAGACAACAAAAGTAATATAATGAAAGTTAGAATAATAATAATAATAATAATAATAATTAGTAATGATAACAATATTTATTTGAAAGTTGATATTAAGGAAAAGTCAAAATTGATGAAAATGAAGTATATTAGATATATTATTTAAAATTGGCAAAAGCTTGACACAAAAAGAGATTGTTGCCCAATGGTTGTGTTATTCTACTTTAAACAAGTGGTCTTGGGTTTAAGCTTTATATTTGCAACTTGGTAAAATTATTTTTGAGAACCTAAACTTACCAATATATATATATATATATATATATATATATATATATATATATGAAATGATGTAAATTAATGATATATACAATTCAAATATATAAAATACGATTATGGCTAGTGGAGTGAATATATAAAAATTATAGTAAAATCAAAGCAAAGTTATGGCAAGTGGAGTGAATACATGAAAAAATCAAATAATGATAATATGAAAATAGAAAGAATCGAGTAAGTGAAATGGTAACAAAAATTTTAGTAAAATCAAAGAAATATGCTTATAAGTGATAAACATGAAAAGCAAACATGAAGTTGTTAGATGGTAGGCTCGTGACTTAAACATATAAACGAAGAAACACTTTAAAAAAATAGCACTTACAAAATATATATTCGAATAGAAAAAAAAGGTCAACACTTGCATCTCCTGGGATTGCTTGTTTCCCTTCCGAACTTTCCCTTGGTTTCAAGTTTTTGACCTCTTCTTGTTCTGGCTTGATCCCAAGCTTAGCCATCACGCTCTCCCTCCCTTATGATCTACTTCTCATGAACCTCCTTTCCTCTTTCATGGTTGTCCACCTCTAGTCCCATATAAATATATAGGACCTTCCTATAAAACTATCCCTAAAACCCTAATAAAGGATATTACCTTAAAAAAGGATAACTAAAAATAAAATAAGGTAAGTATCAAATTAAAAATAAATTAAAAGTCAAATAAAGTCAAAATAAAAAAGGCTAGGAGCCCAAATTTGGGGTCTACAAATATGTCCCTCTTCGATAGAGTTCACGAGTGTAGCAAGTAAGAACAATGAAGCAAAGCAAATTTAAAAAGTGAGTGGAATGAGATAAACTCTATCAAAGAACAAAGAAGACCCCAAAAGTGTTCACGTAGGGCACGACCTCACTAGAAGCAGAAATTTACAACCATGTAAACTTTGTGTCAATATGTAATAACTTTTTGGTGGAGTCACGAACAAACTTTTAATTTGTATATCTTGGTCATATGTTTCAAGCAAGCAAACAACGTAATATTGCAATATGACTAATAGTATATAGTTTTTGGAACAGTAAAACATAAGTATCAAACATATCTTGGTGAAAGAAAGTGATAATGGAACCATCAAATACCGTGTGGCAATCAAGCGATTTCTATTGATTGATGAACATATGTCACATGAGGTCGGATCAAGAATATGTGGTATATTGAACTTGCAATTAGATTTAGTCAAACTTGAATTCAGAGTGAAATTTGGATCCTAGCATCACTTATCCCTATTAATAACTGACGATGCATCATTCACAAGCATGCTCATACGAAATAATGTCTATTGTCTGGTTATGTATCTTCAAATGGACGTGTTGCTTGACTATCTAAACCTTTGATGTAATTATCTCCTTACCCAAAATATATGTGATTATACATAATTTTCATATTGTGCATTGAGTTGCTAAATTCTTATTTTGTTAAATTTTAGTGTCAATACCCCAATCGTTGCATCATATTCGACAATTACCATTTCCTCAACAGTTGATGATAAAACGTCGAATGAGATTCCCTAGATTAGTGACATGTTGAGAATTGAGTCATTAGGATTCACACATAGACGTGCAAAGTCCATCCTAATGAGATCTAAAAAATGGCCGATCCCAAATGTAATTATCGATAGTAGACAAACATTTCGAACTACAATTGAGTTTTAGGATATAAATTCAAGAAGAATAATCCTAAACGTTTGAGTGTTGTTTGCACAATTGAAAAGTGTCTTTAAAGAATCACATGTCGTGCAATCGGTTTGGCTAGCATTGTTCAAGTTCATACATTTGAGATAGGCCATAACCATAGTTTGGAAGATGTAGCATCTTCCTAACCCTCAATCAAAGCTAATCATGTATCTAAGATGATTGATGATGTAATACGTTCCACACCAGATTATCAACCTCATCATATATGCAAATATTTTGTTAGCCAACATGGTCTATGAAAGAACGAGTATATAGGATTCCCAAAAACTACTATAAGTTGTTGGTGGATGTACGAGAGAATCGTCCAAACTAATCCTAGAACTAAAGTTGAGTTGACACATTCCAATGATGGTAATTTTGAGCAACTATTCATTGCACACACAATATCTATCCATGGATTTGTAATGGGGTGCCACCCAATAATTGCAATTGACTCTTCCCACATTAGTAGACCATATGGTCCTACCTTATTCTCAACCACCACATAAGATGCTAATGATTCTATGTTCCCACTGGCTTTTGGGATTATGAGCTCAGAGAATTATGAAGATTGATCTTGGTTTTTAGTAAACTTGAAGAGGATTGTTAGAGAGAATGAAGTTGTTATTATCTTATATGTATCTTGCTCTTATATAAGTGTTCTGATTCATTTGGAGCAGAGGAGAATCATGTCTATTTCTATTGACACTTGAAGGAGCTTCAGTATATTTATTTCAAGGCCTGACTTACAAGAGGAACTAGAATTGAAGCGCCCTTTAATGGCTGATAGTATTACCTATGCATGTAGGAATGAAGATTATGATGCAATCAAACCTTTTGAGATTCTGAACCTGATGAGCTTCAGCTAAATGAGTTAAAGAAAATTCACCTTAGCATTAGGCAATGTCCAAATTCACTTCAACATTTGTTTCAAGGCACAACACAAGAGGGAACTAGGGTAAAGAAGCAACCCTTCAATGGCTTGATAGTATTGCCTATGCACATAGGAATGAAGATTATGATGCAATCAAACCTTTCTGAGTTACGTAACTACAATGAAGCTTTAACTAAATGGGTTAAAGAAAATTCACCTTAGCATTGGGCAATGTCCAAATTCACCAAAAAAATATGGGACAAAATGACAACTAATCTTGCCTAGTCATTCAATGCATGGTTGAAAAATGAACGTCATCATTCAATATGTACCTTTTTTATGGAACAAATTATTAAGTTAGGTGGCATGTTAGTTAAGCATAAGGAAAGGCGATGCATTGGAAGGGTTTATTAGACCCCGAAATTAAGAAAGGTTATGAAAAAATAACGAGGTGAAAGGGTATGTATTGAGTCCATTCATGAATAGCAAGTTTAGTGTTTCGAATTGTGAGATTTTGTTATTACGGGCTTCATCAATAGAACATGCACTTGCAAGGCGTGGCAAATGTCGAGAATACCCCAGTGAGCATGCGATGGCATTATATAATCAATTGGACAAAATGTGGCGGAGTTTAATAATGAATGGTTCACATTTTCCAAGATAATCTTATGTATACCGGTGAGTTTTATGGGATAAGAGTCGGTATGACATCACCAGCTATTATTGATGTGATTTGGTCTTAGGAGTTCTTGGCGACATTGTTTTCTTTCTAAACCCACTGTACCAATGATAAGCGGTGGACCAAGGAAAAAGTGCATGGAGTCCTGATTCGAGAACTAGTGAACGGTGTATTGTTCTAGATGTGACTTAGCTGGTCATAATCGTGCAACTTGCAAGAATCCATTACCATAAACAACTATGTTTATTTCTTTTGTTTAATTTCAACAATGAATATTTTGTTTAATTTCAGCAATGAATAGTTTATTATGCTATACTATTTTTTGTGTTTTTATGAAGATTGTAATTGTCTATTTCTACATTCTATTGTTTTATTATGTATGTTTATTATGCTAACTATTCAACTAATGATTATCAAGATTATAATTGTTTATCAAAAATATGGATGGGAAACCTTCAGAAAGGATAAATGTTTGGTTTTGTGTTTTTACCCCAATTGAACTGCCAGTAATCATTGATATAAATATTTTGTTAATGTGAAATTCTTTACATTCATTACATAGTTATCAGATGAGAAAAAACATGCTATATCAGCTATGGGCATTAGGGGGTTACTATAGTTAGCTTGTAGGGAGATCAGCTTTTATGTGTGCTAATGGATAATGTCTAAATATGAGGTTCCATACCATCGCCTGATGTTGGGACATAATAACTCAATTTTTTATTACTGCACAAGATGTTAGTAATGTGATGATAGAGTACCTAGTGAAGACATTTGTCATCAACTTAGTCTATTATAGATCAACCTCTAGCAGAATGCCCAAGAAGGATGTTAAGAGATTTGGTGCGGCTTAACTTGTTGGGGACCATTTCTCCTAAATATTACTGTTTTTACATGTGTTACTTATCCTTGCATTGAATACCAAACAAGAGGATATTCAAGATCTATGAGCTCTTATTTGGGATGGTGATATATCAATGCAATGGAACTAGGCAAAATTAGTCTTATTTTATCTTGAGGATGACATCCATGAATATCAAGAGAGCATGAAACGGATCGTGGTTTGAAATTTAAATAATATTCCTTAGTAAGTGTTGAGTTTTTTTGTTATGTTTTTCTTAACTTTTTCCAGTAAATATTATCATCATATAATATATCATATTATTATAAATAGCTATGGTATGTATCATATTCTCATGCCATTCATCCGCAGTTCCTTTGACACATCGGTGAGTCTTTGTATTGAATGACGACTTGATCAAGTGTGCGTGCGGTGGAAGAAAAAGAAATATTACAATGCTTCGAACATGTTGATGTAGATTTTGTCAGTGATATATTACAATATATGTTACTATTTATATTATAGAAAAAAAGGATGTTAACAAATTTGTTTTTGTCATCAGTTCATTAATCAAAATCCTACAAGAAACAATATCGAAGCTTCCACATCCTCAAATGCAAATGAGTTGAGCATGGTATTAGATTACAATTATCCTTGAAATTTTTATTATGTCCTATATTTCGTACATGTATTTATGATTTGGATGGTGTTATATACGTCATTTATAGATGTTGCTAGCAAAGTCTTATCAACATTGTAATAGGATTGGCATAGGATGTTCAATTTTTAAAGTCCATTAAGGGAGTTCTTGTTGCTACCACACCTCTTGATGATGCCAAGTCTTCCATTGCTACTATACCCCCATGTATAAATACCCCTTACATGACAACGAATGATACTACTTGATGTAATTCTCATGGAGGTGCTAGAGGAGTAGTTCATTCATCTTCTTTTGATGAACCTAACACATCAATGGCTATTGATAGAAATGTTGGTCATAGCCACCCATCTTCACCAATTGAATCAAATGTGACACCCATGGAAATGAATGAATATGGAGGAATGGTTGGTGAACCATCAGTGAGGGTGTTGCAATTAAAGCTCCTATTGAGAGATAAATTAAGTGGATGGGAAAGCGATTAGTTATAAGGATTACAGTTTATAAATTCTCATTCATACCACAATGTATTAAGCAATTTTCGAAGATCACAAAAACAAAACGTTTGGTAGGGGATTTTGCCTTTGTAACAAATATGGATGAGGAGTAAATATTTTAATGTTTTAAAATAAATATCCTATTAGTAGGTCCTTGTTTGCTAATGAGTGTTAATTTATTTTAGTGAGAAGATGTGTGAAATGTACAAAATGTTTATCACTAGGGGAAAACTAGCTTGTCTTAATGCAAACCGTTCGGTTAACATCGTGGTAAAAGAACTAACTTATCTTATTTCGTACTTGTTTATTTTTGTTTTTTAATCAACACGTGTAACAATGTATTACATTACTTTGATGATAACTTGCATATAGTTACTACAGTGGCTCGCATGTTGAATGCAACACAAGAAATGTCTCCACATGTTCATTACTTTGATGCATCATTTGAGATAAAATTTGATATATTAAGCATCTTATGTACCTATATTTTGTTTTATTCTTTAGGTTATCAAATCTAATTGAATATTATTTAGGTTGCGTTGACCAACATGTCATCATGATCGGCAAATCTCAATACGTCAATAGATGTAAGTACACCTTGATCCAACAATCGTCGAATAGATTTGAGTAAATTGTGACATGGTAATTGAATATACTCCTTGTGTTCTTTGTTTAGTTTATTGAATATTCATAGCTTGTTTTGGATTTGTTTTTAACAATACTTCATCCCCTTTTGTCGTAGAATCATTACTTACGTACATGTTATATTGTGACCAAAAGGGTCAAGATGTTATCATCAACTCAATTGACAAGGGGAAGAACTAGTTTGCGTACATCAATTCATTTGACCAAATTAATATCAAAAGCATTTGAGGCGTGCAATTTGCATGAAGGTGTGGACATCTTATCATCCGTCCATGTTTTTCCTGACATTGTCGGACAAACAAATAGTACTAATTGTGACGTCTTTGTTATTAAGTACATGGAGATGTAAAATGGACAAACACTTGTAGAATCAATTGCTCAGGTAAGCTCATACTAGTCTATCTATGTGTATTCATAATTTTGGTATGGATAATTTTTTATATAGGTTAAAATACTGATTGTTGTGTGTTACATTTTTGTTAAAGTCGAACTTGTCTTGGATACTCAAAATAAACATAGAGACAAGTTCGTGTGGCAAACATGTTCGTGAATGTTGTGTACTTGGGATACTTACGGATGATTAATTATATGTATTGTTGTGTAGTAGGGATATTATGGCTAATATTTTTGTAAAGTTAAGCTAAACTTGAATTGCTGAAATAATGATGGCTCCAATTGTAACTAGTTTTTTGTAAATAGAATACAGTGCGATATTACTTTTTTTTGGTATAATGTTCATTTGTGTTGGACAGACTTCATTCATTTCTATTTTTTAGATAACCAAGTTAAACATGTAACATCAAGTTAAATCAAACTCAAAAAAGCAACATAGCTCACAAATTTAACATGACACAATCAATCGACACCTATATAGGAGTGTGACTAGTCGAAGACTGCCACATGTATTTGTATTAGTTTATCAAATCAGTCGATCAGAAACATTACGATAGGTCGACCAGTCAAGGTAAGCCCATTATTATATTGATATATAATTGCTCAACTTGTCAAGATTCTACTACTCAACTTGTTGACCCGACTCGTTAATTGATATTACTATTGTATGGCGGTCTCACCAGATCAAGCATTCGGTACTCTCAACGAGTCCAACCTTATATGAAGGAAACCTTATGCATTATCATGTTCATTTCTTATACTATGTCATATATCTCAAATTGTTAACCAAAATATAGAAATACACAAAAAATATAATGACAGTTCATATATAAATTAGTCAATTGTATTAATAGTCAATTGTAATACAAAATACCACATGACCTTAACCATCTTACGTAAAATTGGACTGTACAAAACAACACTAACAAGTCCTACATCAAACGTAATGTCATACAAAAAAAAATGTAAAATAATCTAATGATTGAGAACTCTTCACGAGCAACTCAAGTTTGTAGCGTGTGGGGGATAAATAGAGCGAACCAAGGGCGATTAGCTCGACAATTGGTTGACTTCGATTGGATAGTTGGGCAATATATGAGGATACTATGTTGAAGGATCGGCCAGGGATTAACCTCATGAACGAGGACCTCGGCACTCAACGGATATAGAAACTTTTCCTCAAAGCAGTCCAAATAAAATCCATGGGCGAACACTCTGATCCTTAACATATCTTTAGAAAATAATGCGGAAGTGAAGTGGTAAATTTTTTTTTTTTTTTTCAAACACTTAGATTTTTCAGAAAATCGGCCAGAGTTTCCTCTGTTTTTCGGATTTTCCCAAATTTACAAAACCTGATGAAAGCATTTAAAAACACTTCTAAACTTCGAATTTTCACTTTCCATATTAGGACTCCTCGTCTGACGATCAAACACAATAGACATACATATACATTTATTTACTTCTAATCATCAAAACATTCAAACCTTCTTCTATTCCATGCACATTTTATCAAAAAGATTGGGGCAGGCAGGACTTAAGCCGACCGCTACGTACCTCGTCACGAGGATCAAAGCCCACGTATTCCTTTTCAAAAATATATACATATATACATATATACATGACAAAATATTCAATATATACAATATGCAAATATATATATACAATGCGGTCACATGCGTCGTCTCCTGATGGCTTGACTCCCTTTGAGGATGCTCTCTGCGGCTTTTTGTCTCGGGTCTGAAAATATTTTGAAACATACGGAAAAGAGTGAGCTAAAGGAGCTCAGTGAGTGTACATTTTCATTAAGATAACATTTTCAGTATATATCAAAGTAATACATACTTATACAATTAAAAAATCCATTTATGCCTTAAACTTTCTTTCTTTCTTTGTTTCTTTGTTTCTTTCTTTTTTCTTTACGATGGAACCGAGGATAAACACGCGAGCGGTTCCGGTGCGACGGTGAGGGCGATCTGTTCGGTCATAACCACTGCGGCTGCGAGGAGAAACTCACGCTTTGAATAGGGTTCGATCATAGCACTTTATCACGTGTAGGATATTACTCTAAACACTTATTTCTCCCTCGATTAGTAACCTATAACTTTACCCTCTAAATCCTTACACGCTTAAAGTACCTCGGCCGATATCAGTCATAACAGTCATATAGGGTTAGGGTAACCATCAGTAAAACCTTTCTTCAAAATACATTTCTAAATCCCTTTAAACACTTTACTTTTGTATTTATACATTTATGCATTCTTTACACATTTTTAACTTCATAATGCCTTAATACATGCATACATATATAATTTATATATATATATATATATATATATATATATATATATATATATATATTGATGCAAAGATAAAACACATTTTCATATGCTGCTTTTATTTATATAAACATTTCCATTAAAATTTTAGTTTAACATTAAAACCATTCACTTTTAAAACTCAATTGTCAAAATATCATTTCGCTCACGTTCACCGCTCAAATCATAGCTTACTTCCCGTGCTACTTTTAAGCCCTGCTGCTTATTTCAGCGAATACGACAGCGTATTAATCGCTGCGTATGGCGTAAAACTTAACGTGCTTCACCGCATGAGTCACTTTGAGTCACACAACATTCATATATAGCCAAGTATAAATTACCCTTGATCACTAAAAAAAACCACTCATTTTGGCCAACCTTTTTCCAACAATACTCTATAGACTTTATGACCTAAAAATTATTCAAACGGTCTTCAAAAATTATGAAACTCTCCAGATCAGTCCTTTATATATCCAATGACATCTCTTTAAATTTTCAATTTAAAATTCCTTCTCTAAGGCCCTAAACACTTAACAAATTCTGACATGTTTTTGATGCCAATTTGGTTAACTCACTTTGAATCACCTACTGTTACCTTGATTTATGGGATCTTAACTCATAGAAGTGGAAATTGTTTCTTCACTCATTTGAAGCTATGGTTATAAGGTTTCTTCTCAATTGGAATCACCCAATTTGGATCACCAAAACTCAGTTATTGTATTTTACATCCCAGATAGCTCAATTTGGCGGCGGAGATCTGCACATAATACTTTGATAAATTTTCATAGGAACTTTGGGGGTTACCATTTGCATACACTTCCTTCAGATAAATTTTCCCCTAGAAGTCTGTTTGAAATTTTGGATCACTCAATTTGGATGCGTGAAACTCACTTATGGCCAAAACACACTACAACCATACCCAAAGCAGAGCAAAATCAGTGAATACACGAGCTCACCTTTCAGTCATGTTGGGAGCCTTAGAGCTATAATTTGCTCTTGGTCCCTTCTATACATTTACAGCCCTATCTCTTGTGGTTCTTTACCAATTAGAAATCAATTCATTTGGATGACTCTAGCAATCTATAGCCAAAACAAAAACATGGGTTTCTGAAATTTTGACAGCATTCCCTTTGCTACAACATGATCTTAATGCCTCAATTCAAATCCTTTTCTTTTCTAACCAATTCCAATGCATTTCTAGAGTTAGATTCACCCTAAAACACATGGAAATTACCAAACTACCTTGACCTCTCATTTCCATTTGGCGAATTATGCACAAACCATATTCATTTGTTCTTCCATTTTCTTCACTTTCTAATCACTCTCATTTAATGCCTTATGCCTCAATTTCATAAATCCCTAACCAATTTCAACATATCATACAAATTCAACATCAAACCTAATCATTCACTCCTTGATTTTTCAAACCTAACCTAATCCATTTCTTTCTCAATTTCTATCAGAAATCATCATGATTCAACCTTAAGCACTGGTCTAACATCCACAAAAAATCAAAGCATTAAGCATGAAAAACATTAAAATCCAACTTTCCCACCATTAAAAACTTACTTGTTTCTTGGGTTTCCTTGGCTTTTCTCTCTTGCTACCACTTGGAAATCACTTGAAGAAAAAGAAAAATCACATCTTACCTTTGCTCCACCTTAGCCTCCACGGTTTTCTCCCTTCTTTCTCTTTTCTTCCCTTTCTTTTCTCTTTTCTTCCTACTTTTCTCTCCTGGCATGGCCCTCTCTGTTTGAGCAAAGTTCAACTTTTTGAATTTAGACTTTGACCCTCACACTTGCAAAATTGCAATTAAGTCCAACAGACAGCTTTTCCTTCTGTTTCTTAAAATTACATTTAGTACATGAATCTCATTGGTCAATTCTAATGAGTCACAAACTCTAACCTTAGCCATTAAATGTTTTGATTGGCTCTCATAAGAAAAGATCTCCGTTTGCTCAGATTTTTATTCCTTTTAGCAGCAGGCGCACATACCAATTAAACGTCAAAAATATTCTATGGTCGTCTAAACTTCAAATTGACCATGAAATATTCTAATTAAATCCTTCACATTGGATTCCAGGCTCTGAAATCGCCGAAATCGGATTTAAAATCATTAAAATCAAATAATCAGAACAATAGCGTATTATCCAAATTAGTTCGGATCGCGGCTTATCAAAGCGGACTCAGTTTCGATTACGTTAGACTCCCATGATTATTTCGGTTGCATTTTTAAATATTTTATTGAATTTAGAAAAATTTATTATTTGACTCAGAATTTCAATCAGAATCGCTATTCACTTAAATCTCCAATTATCTTCTAAATATCGGTTCAAAGTCATAGGAACTAAAATTTCTTAAATTCCTTTGCAAACCCCACTCCATCTACGATATAATAAGAAAATCACTTTCCTTAGGGCATTCGGTGAAATTTTGAAATATTTCACTTTATGCCCAATGGCGTCGGAGCGTTAAAATTCTAATCTACCTCCGTTTATCTCATTGGGCCCTCTGTCGGTTCAAAAACTACTATTATAACATTCAATCAGGTTGGGGTTTTACAATATTCTTAAACTGATCAATCCTCAAGTGTAATTGCTCAAATTGGGAAGCCAAACCTGTCTTATCATCAAGAGTTGGTACATATATCTGTGAATTATTTTTATGAAGTGAGGGTATGTTCAATTTAACATCAACCATATCACACTCTCTATTTTCATCATCATTAACATGTTGATGACCATCTTCGGCTCCAAAGTCTATAAGACGAACCCAAGAACCATCAACGACTTTCTCAAACTTCATTTGTCCCATGAACATATCATTATAGGTGTCATAAGGTGATGGCTCTTCGACATCCTCAAGGGTCAAGTCAATATCGAATGCTTTGAATACTCTAGTCATAATGCGCCCATGTGTTAGAATACGAGTTTTGCTTTCCCAACATGTGGCCATATGATTCAATGATAATGTAACCAATGTTCAAATGACGACTAACTATTATGGAATTGTAAAACTTAGGAAAAATGTAATTTTTCTGAAAAATTGTAAAACGGTAATTTATCGTAGAAGTACAGGTTGAAAACCTGAAATTTTCTAGATCCCTGGATGACGAAACGGATTTCACCGTTGGAATCGTCTGACAAAATCTAGCTACCCAGTCAAATTTTGTTGGATTCCAAGAGGCACGGGTGTTGGATGACACATGAAGTGGTGCCACATGACATGACCATGTGGATGCCACATGGCACTTAAAGGAGTGCACATGGCATGAGAGCCATGTGGTGTGGCATTTGCCACCTAGAGCATGTGTCCATGTGACACATGGCACATGGAACATGGATCACGGAAGTGTTAGGAATAGGAAAGTGAGAGGAAGTTCCTCTCACTTTGATCAAACCAAGGATTAGCTTAGGAGAGAAGAAAGAATTCGGTGGAGGGAAGGAAAATAAAAGAAAGGAGAAAAATAAAAGAAAGGAAATGAGAAAAAGAAAAGAAATGAAGAAAGAAAAAAAAGAAGAGGAAAACACAAAAGAGGGGAAAAAATACGTGTTTGGGAAAGAAGGAAAAAAAGGGAAATAAATGAAAAGGGCTCCGATTCCCAGTGTTCCAACGGTCAAAAGTTGATAGGCCGAGAATTAAAGTTGGTCTACCCGCTGCGAGCTACGAGTAGGTGCCAAAAAAAAACAAAAAGATATAGGATTTTCTCCGACACTGGTTCCTCCTAATCTAAGGGCCGTAAATGGTCGTGTGGTTCAGCCCCAACCATGGGATTGAGTTTTCGAATGTTGGGATTGTTTTTCAGAACAATTGTTTGAGGACTACTTCATGACTGAATTTATAGCCGTTAATAACAGTTGTAAAAAAAATAATAAAAATAAAATAAAACAAAAGCTAAAATTTCTAGGTTGAGTCCAGATTATTTCTAAGGCCGAGTATGGCTAGGAATGACTAGTTTGTGTGGACTATTTTTGTGTGTTATTGCTGAAAATTTTATAACATGTTGTATGTGTTGTAAATATGTTGATATATTGGTGTTATATATATTCGCATAAATGGATGTAAATTATATGTTTTCAATATAATTATCTATGGTACTTGGCATAAAGTACGGTTTATAAATTATTCCATATAGTGTTCATTATACATGTAACATTAGATAACATGCAGTGACATTTTGCGTGTATGCGCGAGGCGTCGCGTTGAGTTGGGTGTGAGTCGTAGTTGGTAGTCGACAACGCGCTTGGTGTTGATTGGGTGGGTTTGGTAAATGGGACAACGTCAAACAGAGTCACATGAATGATTGAAATGATAAAGAAAATGTGTCGATGTGGCAAAGGATAGATATCCTCGGGTGAAAACAGGCAATTATGGTCGAGACATAATTATATCGGCGGTGAAAGGTCGTAAAAAGTGTCTAGGTTTGCGGGCACAACGGTGAGACACCAAAAAATCGACTACAAGCGAGACATGGATTTTGAATATAAAATTATCATTGTGATGTATCATCTAAAAAGCTTTTGGTTTATAAACAAATGAAATTTGTTTTGAAAATAATCATTGGATGTCACCCAAAATGACGGTTTTTCACACATGGGCTTAGGATTTGTGTGAGAGAGTCGGTGAGGACTCAGGTTCATGGTACATGATGAGTCGCATCTCATATCATGGCATGACATATAGGATTCTATTTAGAATTGGCATATTCTTCTTTGGAATGTCGATGTGTGTATTATTATGTGAACATGGCTGCTTGTGTGCATAGGTGGGGAGTGACGTTGCCAGGAGTTAATCCTTCTTGAGCATTCTTCCTTGTCAGTGGACCTTCATATAATCATAGTTATATTTGACAGTGAATATTATCAGACAGTGAAGAATGCAGACATTGTTTAAGATAACATAAAAATAGTTTGTGTGTTGTGTGTCAAGGATGACATGAATTCTGATGTTTGATGAGCACATCTTTCTAAATATGTATCAGATGGATCAGGTGAATGGGCGATATAGTGTTACTTCAGATATATGGGCAATTTTCAAATGTGGTATAATTGACGATTGTCAGCTGGATTGGATTAAAGGATATCAGCAGAGTGGCATTGCTTCAAGATACGAAACCTTATTCCTGTGTACCTCGTGGCACCAAAGTAGGTCACAATATGATGCAATACACATCTAGTAGGCGTCAAGCTATGCACATTGGCCTGATGACAATATGGGAATCGGCCTTATGTGTTAGGCCCAGATAACATCCCGACTACGAAACCCTCGATGATGGCCCAACTCTTGCACTCATATGCCTATCGCCATCTAATTAAACTCCAAGGATGTCACATATCTTTTCTTCATTAAGCATTATATCTACTCATCTTAGTGAGCTACTAATAGTGATTGGTCCTCTTACATGAACTAAAGCGTTGGAATAGAATGCAAGAAGCAATTTAAAATAAATTGGATCCTTGATGTCATATAATCGGAAACCACCTCATCTAAAGAAAATTTTCTCCAAATTTAAATTGATTGAGCTGAACAAAATCTACGTCTCTACTCGGAAGAATTGTCCTATTCAAGAAGTAACTCTTGTACATCTCATACATACTTCGTGAACTGAATAGGTAATTGTCAAATTGAGCATTTCATTTCCCCATAGGTTCATTCGAATCAGAAGGTCGCTTGCCTTGGCCACGAGATGAAGACGACTTCCTCTTAGGTGCCATATTAAGTGTCCAACACATCAACTCCCCAACACGTGATGAAAATTATTGTCACTATTAAAAAATAAACATAGATATTCAAGCATTTGTATAGAAAACAAAAGGGAACACAAATTTACATACTTTCCAAAGTTGTTGTACCTAAGATGTATATGGGTTGTACCCAGCGTGAAGTATGCGTACGCAATATTTACCATAGCTTGTACCTATGGATATAGTGATGCGAGTTCAAATCAAGTTGAACCACTTATTGCCTTATGTGTATTTAGGTTGTACCTAGTATACAACATAATTGTACTCAATGTTTACATAAATTATACTTAGTACCTAAGTTCAAATTTTTGGAGAGGGTTAGTAGCAGCAGAAATTAACATATGTTTTCCAACAAAATGCTTTTCTAGCAAAAAACATCAATTTCTAGAATGGAGAGGGATGAAAAATGGATCGTCGATCTTTAAAGGGGGATCTTTCGTTAATCCCTTACAAGAATCTTCAAAGTTCGGATGATGGCTCTTCCTCTTCTTGTCTCAAGCTTAGGGTTTTGCATATATGGAGGAAAACGATTAAAGAAGAAAAAGGGTTTTTTAGGGCTTTTAAATTTTGATTTAGGGGATTAATTATTTGGAGAGGAAAATGGCGTTTTGGGAATCTTCAAAGCCTACTCCATGTGCAAGTCACAGGAGGTATTCTTTATCAATTTGTTTTTGAAAAGTTAGACAAAGCCTCAAATAAAATTTTTTGGACCTCATTTCTCAAATACTATAATTTTTGGACCTCATAGCATGGTTTTCCCAATATCAAAAGTCTCAAGGAAAAAATACGTGAGAATTGAGAAAGTGGTGGTCCTCACCATGATCATGGATGAAACCTTTCTTCCTCACTATATAAATCAAAAGCCAAAACTCCCCCTCTCTCTCTCTCTCTCTCTTTCTTTTGCTCATAAACCCACAAAAAAAAAAAAAAATCCTCCTTCAAGCTACAGATACCCATGGCCAAAGTTTCCTCTCTCTAGCCAAACTACAAAAAAACAAGAACATAACATGAAATCTCCTTGGACTCCAAAGCACTCCACCATTTCACTATTTAAATACTTCACTCTCAAAAATAAGAAAGGAATAAATCAAATGAAACACATGGAAGGAGCAAAATCCGTCACTCACCACGGAGATGATAAAGCACCATTCTCTCCCATCAAATCCCACAATGTCAAATATTTAAACTCAACCATTAAAACATCATCTCCACAACGCCAAACATTCAAACTCAATCATTAAAAACATCGTATTTGATTTATTTAAGCTGAAACAAAGAATGAGTTTTACGAATCTGGACAATTACAGAATATATATATATATAAATATAAGACTCAACATCTAACAACCATACATGCAACACCAGTTTACGAATTAAAAGGAAAGAAAAAAATGCAGTAGTGAATGAATAACAACATGATAATGATAAGGAGTTCTACAACAACAAAAAATATAAAGAGCAAGATGAATCCACTACAAGAATGAACAAGAAATCATATTTTAATGGAGATGAAGGGCATTGTTCATATAGTTGTTCTCTAAAGAAACAACAATCGATCTTCTGTTCACTCCAAAAAAGAGGTCTTACATCTCCACGATTCCCAAAAAACATCTCCCCTAAAACTAGCTTTCCTTTTCAGAAAAAAAAAATCCTCAAATGACAGTTGCCTACCTCCTTTAAAGTTGTAAAAAAGGCACATGCATGTTTCAATATGGTTACATGCATACAACATGGATGGGACCCATATAGAAAGCAAGATGCATTTTTATCAAGAACCCTATATTGATAGCTTCTAGTGTATCCAGGATAGAAGAAGAATGATAAAAATAATACCATCCTAAAAAAAGGTTTTTTTTTTT
Source organism: Tetrastigma voinierianum (assembly GCA_016808115.1). Lineage (NCBI taxonomy): Eukaryota > Viridiplantae > Streptophyta > Magnoliopsida > Vitales > Vitaceae > Tetrastigma > Tetrastigma voinierianum. The sequence goes on from JAEQBH010003205.1 coordinate 135,481, forward strand.
AAATATCAGTTAATACCTCCCTAAATAAGTTTTTTTTTTTTAATATCCGTAAATAAACAAAGTTGTTACGTAAATTAAAAAAAAAAATCAAAACTGCATAACAAATATATATTCAATTATAAAAACAAAAAGACATGATAGGTTAGATTTTCTAATACCCAAAACAACGTAGATATATCTGTTATTGTAAAAATCAGAAAATTAAGAATTTTTAAAAAATGGTAAAATGATAATAATAATAAAAAATTGTCATATGGTTTAGGGAAGCGCGGAAAATTAGATGCCGGATGTGAAAGCGGTTGCGGCCCAGATTAAATTAGGTCTTGCGAAATCTAGTGACCCGAGAAAAGTTTTGTCGAATTAAGAGACGGGCGTAATATTTCACGATTTTAGAGGTGATAAGTCAAACCGGTGGCTTTAGGGAAGATTTTATGAAAATCTTGAAAGTGTCGAAAATTAACATTTAAGTTTATTTAAAAATAAATTGAGCCGAAAATAAATAAATTGTTTTGAGGAAGCGAACGGATACGAATAAAATGGACATATATTTAAAAATAAAATAAAAAGATAAAAAATTCGAAAGGAAATAAAAAAATGAAAAGTGGCATCAGCCAGAGGAGTGGCGAAAGAGAGAGAGAGATGGAGAAAAGTAGGCGAAACCTGCCGGTCTATAGAAGTGTGGGTGTGGGTTTCGTTGGAAGCAAAAAATATGAGTTGATCTACCTTTGTCATATTCTGCTTGTAAATGCCAATCTTGGAATTTAAAATTAGCTGTGAGGTAGAGGAATTTTCACTGCTTTGGTTATTTATAACCTAAAAGCCATTTAATAGCTTTGGTTTTCTTAAAAGTAGTGAGATCTTAGTAAATTTCGATCACAAATTTTGGAGTTTAGTGTATAAATTTTAGAATTTTAGGGGAAATTGTTTTCGACGGTCAGGACAAGATATTGGGATTGAATATTGAAAATTTTTGGGAATGATTTGGTAGTCTTAGGCGTGATCTTTTTGGTTTTAATCGCAGGGTGATGTCTTCGGGTTTTTGTTGATTTTGATATCGAGTGGTGGTGGCTTGAACATGAAGGCCGAGAATTAATACGTTTTATATGGGTCTAAGATTTTGGTCATTTTGTGTGTTATTGTTGGAAAAATAAATAACATGTTGTGAAGTGACCAATCTGTGAGTTTTGGTGAAGTGACAAGCATAACTCGTCAAATCGCCATTAAGGGTAACTGCATAAACCATGTTGTTGCCGTCATTTATGAGATAAACTCCATTAATGCAATCTAGGATGGTGCCAGAGATAGGAAGAGAGTGACAAACAGGCTACTTCGGGGATGAGAGCAAAGTTTCCAACCATTAGAACGCTGGTCTTCGACAAAAATTCCACTACATTGATTAGGTTCTCGGATTCTCAAGAAGTCGTCGAGCCGACAGTGGGGGGTCGGAGAGTTAGGTGGCGTTTAACATTTTTATCTTTTGATGGCAAACTTCCATTAAGTGACTAATTTTTTAAATTTTAAAGCATTTTATTCTTTAAAAATTTTTAAAAAGTTATGAATAGAAAAAAGTGAAAATATTTATTTTTCTATTCGAAAAAATATTAATAAAAATAAATGATAATTTACTGGAAACAAGAAGAGCTAGTAATATACACTACTATGGAATAAACAACGGGAGGGGTTTGGGATAGGCTGTCCCATCAAACCTTATTTCATTATTTTCGGTCAGCTTGCTCTGCATTTAAAATTAAATAAAGAGCGGAGATGGAAAATTCTGACTGCGTTACATTTTTTTGTTTATTTTTAATTTTTAATTTTTATATTTGCTTTTATTTTTATTATATTAAAATTAATATTTTCATAAAAATAAAAATATTATGAATTTTTATAAATTATTTATTAAAAAATTATAATAATAATAATTATTTATATTAAAGTATAAAAATAAAATAATAAAATTATTTTAAAATATAACAGGGACGAACATTGTTATTATTTTAGTACATGGTTCATATTACTTGTTGAATTAGTTTTACCGGCACCATGCTGATTTGTTATTTCGGTTCAAACATATTTTAAATGAACTTAGTAAAAAACTATTTCATGACTTTAGATTTTAAAAATGCCGTCCTTAGAATCGACCCCAGTAACTATCTTGAAAAATTGAAAAATTTCATTTAATATAAAAATTTGATGAAACTTTTTGATCTTAGATTTTCACGAGGCGAATTTAACGGTCGCGATCGATTAGATCATCAGAAGTCCCCAGAAGATTTTAGACTATGACTTGTATAATGATTTATTATTTTTATTAACGTTTGTCGTTTTGAAAATTCCCCAATTTTCTCGGGTTTCTGATATGATCACTGGCAGTATGGGTTGAGAAAATAAACCTTAGTTAAGACCGTATTGAGTGGGTGGAGTTTGTGATGGAGATGGGCGATACGAGTGTGTTAGGTTTGATCGTCACAATTTATTTATTTATATTTATATTTATTTATTTATATATATATATTTCTTCTATATATATATTTATTTGTTTATATATAAATGGTGAAACAATGACTTGTGTTGATATTTGTTAGTGACTATTCGACGTGGCTCCGAAAAAATTATATTGATAATAAGCAAAAAACAACCTTGGCACTTAGTTGAACCGTGGGACTCTGATGGGTCACTCGATCCCATTTTTGGCACGTGATAAGTTGTGTGAAATCATACATTTCCCCAATGATAACTCGATTTATTGATATAACTTTGAGCAATCATTCCATTAATTTATTTCCCCTATTAACATAATTCTTCCTAATTGTAATCATGTGGTTTCAAGGGTGATTTTGATATTATACTTTTAATACCATCTCAAAATAGATAAGAATAATGAGTTTAATTTAAAAAAAATTAATTATTTAATCGTTAGCAGCTGTAAAATTATTCGAAGTATGTACGGTAGGAGCCACCCAAGAGTATAAAAAAAAATCTTGAAGAAATTATTGCTTGGAAGAAAATGCTACATAAATTGCATTGAGAAAAATTGGAATATGATTAGGGCTTAAATTGAAAAACTAAAAAAATTAATGGGGTAACAAGGGAAAAAAAAACCCTAGGAAGAAAACTCCATAATTCGAAAACATTTAACTCATGGATGGGGGCGTGGCGCCGCCGTACAGCGGTGGTCGTTTCACCGACCAAAAACGACGTCGTTTAACGGTTGTCAAATAAACAACGTAACTTCAGCCAGCACCTTCATTGCTGGGAGAATCAGCTTTGGGAGTGGCTGAGCTCTGAGTCGAAATGGCGACTGTGGCAGCGTGCTCAAATGGCTTCACCACTCTCAAGCAGGACGCTCTCGGAATTGAATTCAATGGTGGGTCTTATGGGGTTTTGGGTTTTGGCGGGACATTGCGACGGCAGAGCCCAAAATCTGTCAGGAGGTTAAGGTTTGAGGAGAAGAGACAACAGCTCCAGGTCTGTGCTTCCGCTGGGACAACTGTGTCTGCTCCTCCCATTCAGCGCTCCAAGTAGGTCCCTACTTGCTTGTTTATGAATGTTTTCATGTGGGTTCATTTTCGTCCGTTGTTTTTGAGATGGGTCTGTGCAGATTTCAAAGTTTCTCATTGGATACCGGGAAAAATGTACATTAGAAGAAAACTATGTAATGCCTTTTCCTTCATTTTTGTAAATTTTGTGAAGCTTGATGGTCTCTAGAGATGGATAAGAATGGGAGTCATCTTCATAATTTTGATTCAATTAATCTTCTCTTTGGCATTTCTGTATAAGGTGGTTGTTGAATAGTACCATTTAGCTACAGGGTTATAGCAACCAGAAATGTGGGTTTGTGTTTCAATGAATTGTTTAGTTGTAAACTGGGGATGATGGTTTCAGAACAAGGGAAAATATTTGGAATGATGCGCGGTAGCTGATGGGTTATTCTGAAATGCGGATTTCAGAGTGCCTCATGTGTCCTTATTTCTAGGATCCAGTGGGTGTTCTCTCGTATGGCTTGTGTTTGGAAACCTGGAAGATGTTACTTTTCTTATTTTGGTTGTTATTATAGGAAAAATGTACATTAAAAAAGAAAACTATATATGCTTTTTCCCTTACTTTTGTAAATTATGCGAAGCTTGATGTTTTCTAGATATGGATAAGAATGGAAGCCTTCTTTGTTATTTTGATTCAATTAATTTTCTCCTTGGGATTTCTGTATGAGGTGCTTGTTGTGCAACCTGAAACTCGGGATTCAATGAATTGATTTGTTGTTAACTGGGGATTATAGTTTCCGAACTGGGGGAAATATTTGGGAGGATGCGATGTACTGATAGGTTATTCTGAATTTTTATCTTTGGTCTACAACTTCTCTTTTTATCCCTCATTGATGCTGGGTATTGGTTCACAACTCTATCATAATAAAAAATATCAAAATAATTGATTTTACACATCTTCCATTTTTTATTCTCTGGATTGTTGGTTCACAATGGGTGCTTGGGCATTGCAGAGTAAGTGTGATTTGGACATGAATAAGAATCAATTTTTAAGACACCAGTTAGCTAGTTGATAGAGAGTGTCTCAAATGTGTGAAATTTGTTTGTTGCTAGTTGTAACTTGGAATAAGGCTTTCAGCACCACTTTCCCGTATTTCTGGACCAGGAAGTGGTCTAACTCTTCTACTTTTATTTATGCCATCAGCTTCCACATTTAGATCCATGGCAGTACCTTTCTTTTTGATGTTTTTTTTTTAAATTTCACCTGATTTAGTAGATGAAGAGAATTGGTCCTGCAAGTGATATGCCAGTTCTTTTTTTTATTCCCAGAAATATTTCAAAAATAAAATTAGAGATTCAAGAGGGGTTGCCACAAGTTCTTTTCGCCTTTTTGCAGTTGCCAAAATAAATGTTCCTTTCAACTTCAATTGTACTATATTTTGTATGTCCATTCATTTAATATTATTTTTCAATACTTTGTTGACAGCAACCTTTACTAATGTTGTAGGTTCATCCGGTTTGGAAATGAATTATTAATTTTCAATTCATGTTGGTAGGATACTACCATAGGATGTTAGGCGATGATCTAGCGGTCCTAGTATCTATTATCATTCCTTTCAATGGGTCTTGGGAGGGGATATCTTTCCCTTTCTATTGTTGACTTAGAATTGTTCTTTGCATTAATGTGATAATCTTTTGTGTCATTGCAGCATGTATGGTTTTGTAATTTCTCCAACATTTCAGGATGCTACTAATAAAATCTTTTCCATTTTTCCTTTTTAGCAAGCATCTCTATGATATTTGACTTCATTGTAAATTATATTCATTTAACTTTCAGGGTGAAACGCCACACGATATCAGTATTTGTTGGGGATGAGAGTGGAATTATAAATCGAATTGCAGGAGTTTTTGCTAGGAGGGGTTACAACATTGAGTCCCTTGCTGTCGGCTTAAATAAGGACAAAGCTCTCTTCACCATAGTTGTCTCTGGAACTGAAATAGTTTTGCGACAAGTTGTGGAGCAACTTAACAAGCTTGTGAATGTTTTGAAGGTTATGACTTGATCCTTGGTCTTTAAACTTATTTTTAAATATGTTTTACTTTTTGTTCCCATTGTTATAACATATATCTACTTTACATATAGAGTTGTAATCTATTAGGAAGGTTAAATTGACTTTTGTATATATATATATATTTTAATGGATCAATGAAATATGAGAATTAATTCCTTCAATTCTTTGTCTTAGCTTTACACATGGTATCGAGCAGGTTTTGAATTTGCCTAGAAAGGCAAAATTTTTTGAAGGCCACCGAAGAGCAGAGAAGAGGAGAAGAGCCGTAGGGTGTTTCTTTGAAACACCAACGAGGCGCATGGGGACAACGCCCCTGAGGGCGTAGGCAGCCGTCGAAGCCACAGCCACGAGTTCGAGTGGTGCGGAAACCCCGGTTCATGAGCCTTAGCGTCGACCTTATGATTTTGCCTGTTCACCGCAGCGACCGTGGGCCGTGCGTGAGGGCCGTGACATTGCTCTGCGCGTGCGCCCTCCTCCTCGGCATTCTTTGGCCGTCGGCGATCCTCCCGGTCACTTGCTTCCCGCGTAGAGCACCAGCGGTATTTTCAAACACTTTTATGTCAGCTTGACCTTCTTTTAAAAGGAGTTTTTGCATGTTTTCCTTGATTTCTTGGTCGGAAGGTGTTTGCGATTGTAGAGCCGCGTTCTATTCGATCTGGTGTTTTTTGTGAAAAGAGTGTTCTTTTTCTTGCAAGATCCTATTTTTACGGCCCATTTTTTGGATTTCGGGCTTGTTAGGTTAGATGCACTTCTATGACTAACATGAAACCCTCGGGAGGTTGTGTATTATTGTTGTCTGAATCCGGGGACATGCGCGGGGAGTGTAGGAGTTGCGGAATAAAATCAAAGATTTCAGTTTGTTCATTATCAGAAATCACTTTAGTTTGCATCTACTTCTATTAGTACACTCGTCGAGTTAGGTAAAACCAATACATGTTTTATTTCCTCTTCCTCCACATGGGTCATTAACTCTGGAGCCACCAACCACATGACGGGTAATTCCAGTTTATTTACTACGTTTCAGTCACACCCTTCTATCTCTATTGTTACCCTTGCAGATGTGTCAAGATCTTGTGTCCTTGGGTTAAGGACAATTCATCCGACTCCTTTAATCACTTTAACCTCTGTTCTAAGTTTACCATAATTCTCTTTTAATTTAATTTTTGTGAGTAAACTCACTTGTACTCTTAATTGTAGTATCTCATTCTTTCTTGATCAATATTTGATTCAGGATCTTTCGACAAAACGGATTATTGGTCGAGGACGCGAGTCTAGGGGTCTCTACATCCTTGAAACAAAGGTGCCCAAGTCTGTTGCTTGTTATGAGTTTGTTACCCCATTCGAATTACATTGTCGCCTTGATGTCACCCCAGTCCCTTCTCTTCACTGTTGAAGAAAGCTATATCGTCGATTTTCTAGTACATCACTCGTTAATTGTGAGTCATGTCGATATGCTAGGCTTAATCAGTGCATTTAGTCGCAAAAGTCAATAAACAAGCTTCCGTTCTTTTTAAGTTAGTTCATCATGATGTTTGGGGTCCTTGTCTAGTTTGTCTCCAGGCGGAGTTTAAATATTTTAGATTTGCACTTTGTGGATGATTTCTCTTATTGTCATGGCTGCTCCCAATAGAAAAGTGGGTTACAGTTTTTCTCATTTTAGTGCCTTTTGTGCTGAAATTCAAACACAATTCCATATCTCTCTGCAAACATTGAGAAGTGATAATGCCAAAGAATATTTCTTGAAACCTTTTCAGTCCTTCATGTTATAACATGAGATTCTCCATCAGACCTCATGTTTTGATACATCCTCTCAGAATGGAGTAGCTGAGAGAAATAATAGACATCTTCTTAAAATTGCTTTCGGGGTCCTTTTGTTCTAAATGAATGTCCTAAGCATTTTTAGGCGCGATGTAGTTTCCGACTTGTTTTTTATTATGAGGATGCTCCTAGTGGTTCTTAATTGAGCACTCACTTACCGATTGTTTCCAAATAATCCGTTGTTCCTTATTGATCCTAAGGTATTTGGATGCATATGCTTTGTTTGGGATGTCCGTCTTCAAGTCTTTAAACTTGATTTGAAGTCCTTAAAGTGTATCTTTGTGGGATATTCTCGTGTTAAAAAAGGGTATAGGTGTTATTGTTCCACTCTTTGACGTTACTTTGTGTCCATTGATGTTGCATTCTTTAAGACTACCCCGTTTTCCCTTTCGTCTATTATTACTAGTCAGGGGGAGGAAGAAGACTTACTTGTTTATACTCTTGCTTCACCCATTGTCTCTCCTAATCATGCTTACATCCTTTCTTTCAGTAAAGCATAACGCATCGTTTCAGTGCACACTGCGATGACACCCCGGTCTCGAGCCCTCCACTTGGCTGCGCAACATGATCGTTTCGGTGATGATCTTCCTATTGCTCTCTGTAGAGGTAAATGTCAGTGTGTTCATCCAATTTCCTCATTTTGCTCTTATGACCACTTGTCATCATGTTCTTGTTCTTTTATTGTATCCTTAGACTCTATTTTGTTGCTTAACAAGATTTCTGAAGCCCTTGTTCACCTTGGTTAGCGTAATGCTATGATAGAGAAGGTGGATGCTTTGATTGACACTGGTACTTAGGACTTGGTTTGTTTACATGTTGGAAAGAAAGCCATTAGTTGTCGTTAGGTGTTCATAGTAAAAGTTATTCCTGATGGATCCATTGCTCAATTGAAAGCTCACCTTGTTGCTAAAGGGTATGCTTAGACTTATGGTGTGGACTATTCCGACACTTTTACCTTTGTTGCTAAGATGACATATGTTCGACTTTTTATTTCCCTGGCTGCTATTTATAATTGAGATCTCCACCAGCTTGATATTAAGAATGTCTTTCTTCATGGCGACCTTTAGGAGGAGGTGTATATGGAGCAACCTTCAGGGTTTGTTGCTCAGGGGGAGATAGGGAGGGTTTTTGGTCTTCGGAAGTCTTTGTATGGTTTGAGACAGAGTCCACGTGCGTGGTTTGGTAAATTTAGCCAAGCCGTTGAGGAATTTGGCATGCAGAAGAGTAAATCTGACCACTCCGTCTTCTGGGAAATGCAGGTTCAAGAAATATCTTCATTGGTAGTGTGTGGATGATATTGTTATCCTTTGAGAGTGGCTACAAGGTATCTCATTTATTAAGTCCTTTCTTCAAAGTAAATTACATACAAAGGACTTAGGGATGCTAAGATATTTTTTGGGCATTGAAGTTATGCGAAGCAAACATGGAATCTTCTTATTTCAAAGGAAATATGTGTTTGATTTATTGTCTGAGACTAGAAAGTTGGGGGTAAATAAATGCGGCTCTCCCCTGTAGTTTCGGGCGTACACCTTGTTGAAACATTTGAAGATCATGAGAGATATAGAAGACTAGTTGGGAAGTTGAATTACCTTACAATCACTTGTCCTGATATTACCTACTCAGTTAGTATTGTAAGCTAATACATGTCTTCTCCAACAATTGATCATTAGGCAGCGGTTGAATAGATTCTATGTTACTTGAAAGGAGCCCTGGGACGTGGTATTTTATACAGTAATCATGGGCATAATAGACTTGAGTGTTTCACGGATGATAATTGGGTAGGATCTAAGGAGGAGCGGGAGGAATTACTTTCTGAGGAGTTCTTGTGTCTTTGTTGGAGAATCTGGTCTCATAGAGAGTAAACGGGGAGTATTTGTGCCGATGCGGTGCGGTCGAATATGGGCGATTGACATGGATTAGTATGTGTGCGGTGGGTGGCTTCATCAACTCTTGATGGAAGTTGACATTAAGACATCGATTCAGAATGAAAACTCTGATGCGACAAGCGAGAACAGCTCTTACGTGTTCTTACAGGTCGTGTTAGCTGAGATGAAATAAGCATATTGAGATAGGCGTGCATTTGATGCAATTCGACGGTTTACGGGATATGTGAAGGCCCGGAGCTTGATTGGGTGATATCTTCACAAAGGCTCTAAATGGGGACCGGGTTAGTTATCTATGTAACAAGTTGAGAATGATTAATATTTTTGTTATAACTTGAGGGGAAGTGTTATAGCATATATCTACTTTACATATAGAGTTGTAATCTGTTGAGAGAAAAGGAATACATTGATTCTCATTAATTTACAAAATGATGAAACATACATATTTATACTCTAGTGTTATGGAAAAAGGAAATAGAGTTAGAGTCTAATTAGGAGACTAAAGAGAGAAAGAAAAGAATCCTAAATGGATTAGGAGACTAAACCTTAACACTCCCACTTAGTTTGGAGCATAAGGTCAACATGAGCTTGTCACATATATACTTTATCTTTAGGACCTCACAGAGACTTAGTGAAGATATCTGTAGTTGGTCGTTAGAGTTGACAAGTAGTAGATATGCATCCCGATCACAATCTTTTTTGATAAAGTGGCAATCGCCGATGTGTTTAGATAAGTCTGTGGAAAGCTGGGTTAGATATGCAAAACGGTTGATTATCACATATAAGCTTCATTTGTTCATCGTTACGATCTTTAGCTCTTGGAGAATAATAGCTGACCGTATGAGTTCACATGTTGGTAGGCCATGGCTCGGTACTTAGCCCGACCTTGGATCTGGATTTACTACATCTTGTTTCTTACTCTTGAGGATATAAGCTACCTCCGATGAACACACAATACCACGTGTAGAAGCGTTTATGCGTGGGTGAGCACGCCCGATGCGCATCCTTGTATCCCGACAAATTTGGGTATGACCTACATTTTTCATACAACACCCTTGTTTGGTGTTCCTTTGATATAGCAGAGAATCTGACTACAATGGCAATCACAGTGTATCCTGAGGTGATTATAAGGCGGCTAACTACGGCTCCTGAAGCGAGATGTCGGTAGAGGTGATAGTGAGATAGTTAGTTTTCTGAAGTCGTCGATATCTCCTTTGATCTCGTAGAAGCTCCTTGACTTGGTCTGAGTTTGACGTTCGGATCCGTAGGGTGTCCTACGGCTGCAATCCCGACATACAAATACTATCAAACCATATCGAGGTATACTTCTTAGAAATAACCGCCAGCGAATTAGTGAGCTACCTGATGCACAGAAAATGCTTGAGTTTCCCCGAGTCTTTTTGTCGAGTGGGTGAAGGGTGTTGTTTGAGTTTCTAAATACCATCTGGTTAGTGCTGTAATATGATATCATCCATAAACAATCAAGTAAATACACTATTCAGTAGATGAATGATGATAAAAAAGCGGAATGGTGCCAACGCTGTGACTTGAGATCACATGCCAAACTCTACGAACCATTGAGCTAAACTAATTAAACAACCTCGAGAAGCTATTTCATACCATATAAGGAGCAGCGTAATTTGCATACACAAGCAGGACTCCCCGCGAACATGAACCGGTGGTTGCTTTCCGTATAAAGCCTCTTCGACGAGATCGCGTGAAAAGACATTCTTGATATCCGTGAAAAAGAGGCCATGAGCGCGCAATAACCATAGAAAGCAAGCGAGCGAAGCGATCTTGGCCCTGGGAGAAAATGTATCATAATAATTAGAGCCATATTGCTAAGTGTACCCTTTGCAGCAAACGGACGCCAAGCCGATCAATCGACCATCGGTCACTCTGGCCCCATTTGTATCGCCGATGACAATGAAGCGGAAACAGGGAGGAAAGACGACAGTTCCATGTGTCATTGGAGTAAAACATTCATTTCCTGACCATTGCACATTTCGGCCTTTGGGATGAGAGAGAGCCTCACTAGTGCTTTTAGGGGTAGAGGCAAAAAGACAGGAGTGGAAACAAAATGAAATGGGAGTAAAGATCTTGATGAAAGCTAAGAAAAATTATAAACGGGATGTGGGTTTAGAAGTAGAGCGGGTGTACAGCACCCCGAATCGCAATAGGTGAATCATCGGACGGTTTGCGAAGCCAGGAGCGGGAGATGGCTAGACACTTGAGATGAGTCGACACGAGGCCACTATGGGGCGAGGACGGTGAGTATAGACCTGAAGCGGGTGAGTCACGACATCTAGAGGTGGGGAAGGGAAATCGGGAGAGGGTAAAACAAGAGGAATAGATAAGACATACAGAAATAGGAAGGGCTGTGCTACGAAAAGGAGAAGAAGGAGGAATCTTCAAAGAGGTGACTGGCATCGCGGAGATAAAGTAGCCGAATTAGTATGGAGAATAACAACGATAGCCCTACGAGGCGGGAATAGCTTGAAGACACTTCGTGGCTTTGGCGAAGAGTTTGTCTTGCGGGAATGAGAATATGGAATAAAACCATCACGACCAAAGACATGAGGAGAGATCATAAAAGAGGAGTTGAGTAGGTAGTAAGATAGAATGAGGATCCCAATCATGCAAAATAGAGGAGGGGCATACGATTATCAAATAACAAGTAGCTAAGATAAATGATTCGAAACATTGGGGAACCTTATGATGGAGGAAGCGAGTGTTGTCTTAACTAAATGACGATTCTTCGCTCGGCCACTCCGATACGTTGAGGAGTGTAGCGTAAAATGATTGGTGAAGAATCTATGGGAGAGACATAAGAAGAGAATGAGCCGTAGAAATGTTCTTTACTATCACTTCTTAAATACGAATAAAAGTATTGAATCGAGTCTGTTCAGCATGAAATTTTGAAAGATAGAAAATAACTGACTGAGTTTCATTAAAAATAACCAAGTGCATCGAGAATAATCATCTATAAAAGTAATAAAAATGTGAAATCTAAGTAAGAGGTAGATCGAAAGGACCTAAACATCGGTGTGAACAAGCTCGAAAGGGACTTTGTTGAGGATCTAGCGCTTTAGGAGCAAGACAGTGTGTTTCCCAGTTGGCCAGGACTCACACTCAGCCCGAAGATAAAGCTAGAAAAATGAGGCAGAAACGAAACTTGGAGAGGCTTAGATGACCGAGACAACTGTGAAGGAGGAGAGGAGCTTTCGTGGAAGTGCAAGTAGTGGAACAAAGGCGTGAGGTGAAAGGGCGCGTGACTCGTGTCAGATGCCCGGTGTCTTCCCTCGTCTTGTAGGTCTTGGAGTTCTGAGAATTGTGGGGAAGAAATAAATTACCTGATGAGATCCACGAGTCAACTACTAATGGAAATAAGATTAAAGGATGATTATGAACATAAAGTGCACGGTGAGACGAGGAGGGGACAAGCGGGAGCGATGCCTTTAGCTATGGTTTGAGAACCATTAGCTAAGGTAGTGTGAGTAAAGGAGACGAAAGGTAAGAGAAGTAAAAGGTCTTTATTACCGGAGATATGATCGGAGGCTCTGTGTCAGATCAGAGTGCGATGAATGTGTAAGGCCAGCGAGAAATATTAAGTGCAGGCGAAGACGAGAAGCGATGGAGGAAGAGATTTGGTTGTAGTGAGGGCAGAGGTACTCCTCATATTCAGGCGTAAGAATGACCACAGGTGTGGATGAGCTCCACACGAGACATAACTCGAACATGTTGAATGATCGGGGCGAGCGAATGATCGATGCGAGGAAGTGCGACCATGGCGATAGCATAGATCACGAGATTGTCGAGCTATGCGATATGTGCGTGGGGCGTTGTCCTCTACCTTGGACCCGCTATCGCGTCCACCTCGGAATCACCTCGAGAAAAGGGCGAAACCATCACAAAAGTGTCAGGTGTAATCTCGGTCGCTTGGATTGAGTGACGGTGAAGGTGTGGCGTAAGCGAAGCGAAACCTCGTCAATCTGGAATAGCGCTCCCGATGTATCACATTCTGGATGTTCTCAAATACGGCTTGAGGTTAGAAGAATGATCATAAAGACTCGATCCATCTTAGGCAGAGAAGTCTCGGTATGGTAGACTTTGGCAAATAGAATAAGTTCATCAGTGGGGCGAACGATGCGTCCGCGTAAGAAGATATATCCATCATAAGCTGTTTTGAGTGGCGATGGAGGATATTACCGATGGGAAGCGTTGAATATCGTTGAGTGTCACCGGTTCTTTACACGATTCGAGGAGAATGTAGCAAGTTTTATAGGCCTGTGTATATAGAGTCTTGGCATCAATAGGTGCCCGAAGAGTAATGTGCAAAGTAAAGCATCGGTTTTTTCCATTGAGAATGCGTTTATCTTGGGAATACTTGTTTCGCGGTAGTAGATGATCCTCACATCCGTACGATAAACCAAGGTGCGAGTACGCCATGGTTGTGTTTAAGCTCCTTGTAAGTTTATCGAGTAATCATAGGAGTTCCGAGATACAAAAGAATTAAAAGTCGGCCTTTTTCGGCCATGAGATGAGAAGTGGTGAGTCACTTGAGATACCACTCCTAAGGTCCTGAAAATGTCGTAGAGCTCCAGAAAACACAAAGACAATGGAGATTCAGGCGACAGGAAAACGCAGTAACAATGGTCGGAGAAAAGCGAAAGAAGGGCTTTCGGCGGCGGTAGGCGCATGGAGTGGATGGATGGAGCTGTTGGCGACAGGCGCGCACATTGGAGGAGCGCATGTAAAAATAGTATTACATCTTGGCGAATCCGCGCGCCTGTTTGCCGATGAATTCACGCGCGGACCGGAGAGATCGTAGTGAGCCATGTGATGCTATTTAAGTGACTTCCGACCGAAAGGTAAATCGGAGGAGCGCTCTTGTTGGTGTGCTTGTGGGAATGGAGGTGTTGGAGAAAATCTCGCTAGATAAAAGTTGTCGGCGGCAAGGTTCTCCGAAGATGGTTTGGCTTCCGTGAGGCTTCGTGAAGACTGTAATATGACCAGATTGTGACACGGTCTTTGGATGGAGTTCACTTCGGGTGACCACTGGCGAGCGAAACCGAACAAGTATTCTCAAACTCTTTTATGGCTACGTCGATGTTGAGGAGAGAAAATGGAATACGATGATTCTCATTAATTTACAAAAGGAGGAAACATACATATTTATACTCTAGTGTTATGGAAAAATGAAACAGAGTTAGAGTCTAATTAGGAGACTAAAGAGAGAATGAAAAGAATCCTAAATGGATTAGGAGACTAAACCTTAACATAATCTATTAGGAAACTTGTCTTATAGAATTGTAATCTATTATGAAGGTTAGATTGGCTTTTGTATATGTATATATTCACAATGGATCAATGAAAAGCACAAGGAATTCATTCCTCCAATTCTTTTGTCTTGCTTTCTACACCGGCAAAAAATATCTTTTACTTTTTGTAATGATTACGTCTGCGTGCGAGGAATGTTCTTGTTATAGTTATTTGCATGCATTAGTACGAGAGTCTTGTGCTTTTAAACTATTAATTTCTAAAGTTCAGCGACGGTGTAGTATTCGAACATATTGAGATTAGAAGACATGAAATTTCATTTGAGATCGAAATTTGTCCATGATGTAGATAAGTCTTTATGAAATGGTACTAAGATACCATAAATGATCAAGTGAATCCGCAGAATACACCAAAAACTAAACTCCTTTGGAAGAAGCAACAATGGCTCGACGAAAACCACAGGTTTAAATCTTATCGATGGAGCTTAAATTGTTGATCATATTAATGAAGTCGATGTTTTTTCCTCATATTTTTGTAGGTACATTGAAACAAAGTATGTAGAGTTTATGGAGTCCATGAGCTCTTTCCTATATTACACATCGGGCATGAGAGGTCAAGTGAGAAGATTCTGGCCTCTAAATAGATGCTTCTCACTAAGTCCTTTTATGTGGCTAAGATCAGAAGTGGTGGGCATGTGTTCCTTGAGAAACATGGGGGCTACAACTCCCTCAGACTAGCTTTTTTCAAAATGATAGATGTTTGGGAAAAGATATTGATCTTTGAGGAGTGTAGGTGAATAGTGTTAAGGTTTAGTCTCTTAATTGGACTCTAACTTCGTTTTCTTTTTTGCCCTAACACTAGAGTATAAATATGTATGTTACACCTCCTTTGTAAATTAATGAGAATCAGAGTATTTCTTTTCTCTCAACATGGTATTAGAGCCATAGAAGAGATTAGAATTCCGACAACCCATTAGTCGTCGTGTCGTTGTCGGAAGTCACCTCCACTATCAGAACCTCTTGCCACCGACAACTTTTTATGGAGACCTGGAAATGCCTGAATGGCTGACCCACTATTAGGATCGTCTCCTAGATCTGCCATGGAGTGTGTGACTTTTAAGTAGCCTTGGATTCTCCCACCTAGGTCGTTCACTCCCCAATGAGCTTTCCCCAGCCTGGTTTCCCTATGCGAAGCACCTGCTTTGCCTTGTTTTCTTTCTTGTGTTTGGCAACTGTACTTTTCTAGATTTTATTGATTTTTTTGACACCCAACGACATCTACAGGATTTCGGGAGTTGTTTTGCCCCCCCTAGCAGTTGTGTTTCATCCTTTAGATCCCTTATAGTTTTGGTTTCGTAAGTTTTTGGTTTCTATGGTTGCTCAAGGTTTAATCTTTTCTCCCATTTTGGCTGCATCTGTTGTTTTTACATCAAAGAAATTAGTTGCGTACCCTCATTGCACTCAAGCATCCAAATTTGCACTTGTTGCGTTTGTTGCCCAAACCGATAATGCCTCTACTTGCCTTTCACATTCCTCTGGACTCTGGATTCTTGATTCTGGAGCCTCTTATCATCTTTCCGGTAATAAGGACATTTTTTCTTTTCTTACTTTTTCTTCTCCTTTACCCATAGTTTGAATGTGGATCTCAAATCATAGCTAAGGAATCGGTTGACATGCCCTCTTTCATGCCACCCTTACTTTTGTCCTTTATGTTCCCAGATTCTCCTTTTAATTTGATTTCCATGTTAAGTTGACTCATAACCTTAATTGTTTGATTACGGCTTTTTGATAACTCAGGTCACGTGCGGGGCCGGAGTAAGGATGGGCGTTGGCATGGGGCGTGATTCTCGGGGCCTTTTCATCGATTCGCCTTCATCTTCCATTGCTTGCACTTCCATGGATACTCCTCTCCTTATTCACAATCGTCTTGGTCATCCGAACATTTCCAAACTTCGGAAAATGGTTCCTCGTTTTTCTAATTTGTCCTCAATTGAGTGTGAGTCATGTCAGCTTGGGAAACATACTCGTGTCTCATTCCCAAAGCGCCTAGATCAGCTCAAAAGTCTCAGCCGAGCTTGTCACGCAACGTGTTTAGGGTCCTTCTTGAGCTAAGTCTACCTTAGGGTTCCGATATTTTGTTACTTTTATAAATGATTATTCTCGATGTACTTGGCTGTTTTTAATGAAAACTCGTGCTGGGTTATTCTCTATTTTTCAGAAGTTCCATGCCGAAGTTCGAACTCAATTTAATACTTTTATTCATATCCTATGAAGTGATAATGCCAAGGAATATCTTTCTGCATCATTCTCTTCCTTTATGTCGTCACATGGGATTCTTCATCAGTCCTCTTGTGCTTATACTTCTCAACAAAATGGAGTAGTTGTGCTTGGCTTGTCATTTGAATTGAAGCCCGCTCGCGCTCTCTTACTCCACGTCATAAGGGTTCTCGACATTTTTGGGGATGCTATCTTAATTTGCATGTTTATTTGATTAATCATATGTCATCCTACATTTTACATGATCAGATCCTGTTTATCATTTTCCTAATCCAACCTCTCTTTTGCCTTCATATCGCCTCTTTGGTTGGTATGTTTTGTTCATATTCTTACTTATGGCAGAGAGACAAGCTCTCCCAGCAAACTTGACTTAGTGTGATATTCTTGGGTTATTCTCGACTTTAAAGGGGTTATAAATGTTATTCTACTGTCACAAATCGGTATTTCATCTCTGCTGATGTCACTTTCTTTGAGGATTCCTCTTTCTTCTCCATAGTAAAGCATCCTCATGTTTCGGATGTCTTATATGTCCCTCTTGTCTTACCATCTCCATATTTCCCTTCTCCACCTACGGATATTGTGACTCGACCGCTTCAGGTTTACACTCGTCGTTCTCGTCCTCCGACAGGGTCTCTTGCTAATTCATCTTCTATGCCACCGTCATCTCCTGCTCTGGTTCCACCACCGCCCGATGATCTCCCTATTGCCATTCGGAAAGGTATTCGTTTTACTTGTAACCCGCATCCTGTTTATAATTTTCTAAGCTATCATCATTTATCTTTACCTTATTTTGCCTTTGTTTCCACCTTGTTTTCTATCTTTACCCCTAAAAGCACTAGTGAGGCTCTGCTCGTCAGGGATGGAGTCGAGGGCGATGGTTGAGGAAATGGATGCTCTTTACTCCAATGGCACAAGGGAGCTTGTCACTCTTCCTCCTGTTATACAGTGAATGTGGGACCTAATGACCAGTAGATCGGCTTAAGGCTCGTTTGGTTGCCAAGGGTTATACTCAGCAATATGGCTCGGACTATTATGATACCTTTTCTCCAGTGGCCAAGATTGCCTCTGTTCGATTGCTTCTCTATGGGCTATCTTTGTGACCACTTTCGAGTTAGATATCGAAATGCCCCAGCCCGTGGTGATCTCGTAGGAGGTATATATGGAGCAACTACTTGGTTTTGTTGCTCAAGGGGAGTCTGGTTTGGTATGCAAGCTACGTTGTTCCTTATATGGTTTGAAACAGTCTCTTCAAGCTTGCTTTAGTTGGCTTAGCTCTATGGTTCAGGAGTTTGGCATGATTGACCTGGCAAACCATCTTGTTTTTATCGTACCTCTACTTGGAACGGTATATTTACTTGATTGTTTATGTGGATGACATTGTCATTACAGGTGGTGATTAGGATGGTATTGACTCGAAACAACACCTCTTAGGCGCACGGATATCCTCAGTATTTTCTAGTTGTTGGTGGCGGGTCTAATGCGGGTGGCGCTGCTTTCTCAGAGGAAGTATACTTTGGATATATTGGCAGACACTAGTATGTTGAACTGTAAGCCTATAGACATTCCTATGGATCCGAATGTCAAACTTGTACTAGGTCAGAGGGAGCCTCTACGAGATCCAAGGAAATATCGACAACTTGTAGGTAAATTGAACTATCTCACTATCACTCAGATCACATTTCTTTCCTCCCGAGCATAGTTAGTCATTTCTACAATCACGTGATAGCCATTGGGATATTTAGGTTCGGTATTCTCAGATTATGAAGGAACGCAAGTCAAGGGTGTTGTATGAGAACATAGGTTATACCCAGATTGTTGGTTATAGTGATGCAGACTGGGTAGGTTTACCCATAGTTGGATGTTCTACATCAGGGCATTGTGTGTTCATTGGAGGTAACTTAATATCCTGGAAGAGTAAGAAACAAGATGTAGTAGCCAGATCTAATGTTGAAGCCGAGTATCGAGCTATGGCCAATATGGCAGTAATGATTTCCATATGGTTTGAAGCATCTCTTCGAGAGCTGGGCGGAAAGGATGAGCTGATGAAGCTTATATGTGATAATCAAGTCGCCCTATATATTTCATCTAGCCCGGTTTTCCATGAGATGACTAAACACATCAAAATGGATTGCCACTTTTGAGAGATTGCATTGAGATGCATGACTACTAGTTTTGTCAACTCTAATGACAAACTAGCAGATAAAGTATATATGTGACAAGCTTGGTGTTTTTGACCTATATTCTCCAGCTTGAGAGGGAGTGTTAAGGTTTAGTCTCCTAATTGGGCTCTAACTTTGTTTCCTTTTTTGCCCTAACGCTAGAGTGTAAATATGTATGTTAAACCTTTTTTGTAAATTAATGAGAATCAGAGTATTTCTTTTCTCTTAACAAATAGATATCCTCACTGCTGGTGCTTGAGGAAATCAGATAAGGAGATAGACTGTGATTTGCTTGCTTGTGGCTTATGGTTGATGATTATCTCCATGGCTGGAGTGAGGATGGTGTTGCGGCAGAAGTTTAAAAACTTACTTTTGATTCTTACTAGTGGCAGATTTGCAAGGAGTGAGAGAAAATTTGGACAACTTCAAGCATTTGGCGATGGAAACAAAACAATTGGGTATGGAGGTCCCACTGGGAGCTCAAAGAGACTGTCCTTTGCTCATTGCATTACTGAAATGTGGAATATAAATTTTAGCAATCAGAATGATGGGAGTCATAGTTGGTCCTCATTGAGTATGACAGACAGTTTGGGTTCTCCCAGATAGTGGTGCTTTCTTCCTAGCTCATCTTATTCATGCTTTGGTTTGCTGATTTCTTTCCCCTTGTGTGTAAATTGCCGCATTGCACTTGAGTTGTTTCACCTTGGCATTCTCTCATGCCATTTCCCATGGCAAAAATGGAAAAAAAGAGACATGCATGTATATGATGTGCTGTAATTTTCCAAAATACATGTATCACCACCTAGTTTTCCATGGAGGATCATTTTCTTATTTGATTTGGTGCCCATTTTCATCTGCTTCATTTAAGTTTTATCTAATGTATAGGTGGAGAGATCTCTCAAGGGAGCCACAGGTAGAGCATTAATTGATGCTCATAAAACTTAATGCAGATCAAGAAAGCGGCGGTAATTCCGGCATGCTTTTATCTTGTTATCTTTTATTGAAGTTTAGATAATCCAACACTTGGACCAAATGCAGCATACTATGGATAAACTACTCTGACCTGAAAAGAAACTTTCACAAATGGTTCTGGAGTTAGGAAGGCATTGCTGTATACATGGATTCAGAATCATGTTTCTGTGCAAAATGACTAAAAGTGGGAAAAGCAGTTTTTTATGTATTGTTCATGACTTTATACGGTGTGGACTCCAAGAGGCTTCATTGCTTTTGTCATTGTTTAATTTAAATTTGTAATTTTAAGTCTAGATTTGTTTGTTCTCCAAGACTTCAAATTTTGAGAATGTATACGAAAATAATTTAACCTTCCCCTGAGAAATGAGAATTTGTTGGTAAACCGTTTTGGTTTAAACTGCAATTTATGATTCTTTAGCCTTCTAGAAAAGGCTGAATGGTCAGATTACTCTAAAAGATCTGCTCCTGCAGTAGAATAGTGTTGATTTTCATCTTAGATCTGTAAAAGCGTCGCTTGCCTGTTTGGATGGCTGTTGCTTATGCATCTCACTGGTTGTAGAGTTCTCTTCTTATTTACCATTTTCAGTCTTTCTTTCTTGTTTAAATATTCTTACTTGCCACAAGTATCTCTCTCTTTCTTTTTTATTTTTTTTTCATGTTGTGCTGATATTTCAGATCATGTGGTTGGTAGACATCTTCAGAGCAAAAAATTGATATTTCAGATCATTCATTGACTATTGAGGTGATTGCTATGAACCCGTTTTCATTGGTTGATTTCATGTTTTAATTATTAATCACATGGGCTATCATATAACTTTAACCTATGTTTACAGTCTTGTTGTTTTATTATTATTGTTTATTATTAATGTTAACAAAACAAACATTTTACTATAATAGATTGAGTTAGTGCAAGAAGGATGATAACTCTTTCCCCTGATCGACGATCTGACCAACGTGATGCCCAAAGGAAAAGAATAATAAAGAATAACTCTGAGAATATTATGTGATACAACAATAAAAAAAATTTGGTGCATCCATCCCATCAAGCCTCTATGACAGCTCTCTTTATTGACCTGAGATTGGATTTGAGTTTTGTTCAACTAGCTAAAACTTCTTCTCACAAGGAATCTCTCTATTAGCCACTATCAATATCATTGAAGGCGTCATCTGACTGAGCCTTATGAGAGGAAGGTTCAGAAGTATGAAAAGCGTTAGGAAATTATACGAATAATATCAAACTCTATAACTTCTCATAAATGGTTATATATGATGAATAATTCTAATAAAAATTTGACCAGCGAGTGGGCTGAAATCTTTCGAGGACTCTTTTCTCAATCTTTTTGAGCATAACTGATTAGGATACTAAGCGAGGAGTTTAGGTATGCGGAGATAGAGAAGAGGCAATTTGGGAGAAGACTAGGATTAGAAAATTGGAGAAAGAGCCATATGAGAACAATTCGACATTTGACTTGATATTACATGAACAATGTTGTTTTGGTTTGTGTGTGAGTTTTTGTTGAGAAGCATGATATTCATCAACAGTAAACTTAAATCATTACAAACTTGAAACTTGGGAAGTTGAGTCGTTTAACATGGTATCGAGTTTATCCACAGAGCCTTGATGTGGGGTTTGTTCCATTGGCGGGAGGTCCCCAGGTCGAACCCTCTCCCTTTGCAATGGCTACGTTTGTTTATTTGAAAGTCCATGAAGGACTATTTGGTTGTTGACTCTCCCTGCTTGGTATGGGACCACATGTAAGGGAGGGTGTTGAAGCATGATATTCATATTAAACCCAAATCTCTGAGTGAGCTTTTAGGAGAGTTGGTCGTTTAACAGTTTTAAATGTTTGTTTCAAGGTATTGTATACTTCATGCCTACAAATTTTAGGATATGGAGACTTAGCTAAAAGTGACTTGATATGAAAGCTTGGATATCCAAACAAAAAAAAAAGGGAAAAAAAAAGGAACAAAAATCAATTTTGAAATCAATCAAAAGAAAAAGTATTTTTGATAAAAACTCCTGCTTTTATACTTGTCAAAAACAGAAAAAAAAAAGAAAAAAATTCCACTCTTATCCTCTTTCTTTATCCCTATATTGTCTTTTCTTATCCTAAATATTTTAGAGATTCGTTTTAATGACTGCTCTTGTCAATCGATTATTTGCTACGAAAGTGGAAATGCTTTAAACATCTTAATGAAAACCAGATTGCCATATCTAAAGTAAAATTGGAGTTTTGGACATAGATGCTATGCCTAAACTAGTTTGGTTTTGTCTGAACGTAGGTGCATTGAGGAAGTTGAAGACTTTGGGTATCATGCAAATAATAATTGACATGCTTCAAAACCCAAAAGAATTTTCGATCCTAACTCTAATCTGTTAAACAAATAACAAAGATGGTAATTTGGCCTTTCACAACTTTGGGTTGGGAAAGAAAAATCTAACATGGATAAATAAAAAATATGTTCACCTCATGAGCCTTAAAACTAGGGTTTAGCATACATCCTTATACTATACATATTTTTGATATGTTACCCATAAAAGAAAAAAAAAGACATATTTGTGATATGTATACATCCTTATACTACATATGTACAAGTACCTAGTGCAACTTGTGACTTATTGACTTTTAAGGGATGGATTGTAGCTCCGGCCCAACCTAAAGAAAATACCTGCATTCCATTTAATTTGGTTTTGATTATTTGCATATGGACTATTGTACTTCATGTGCCGTTTGTTATATGTTTGAGATCTTAATTGTCTTCAAAATGTTATGTTTGTGGAAGCTTCAATATAAACATGTTATTTAAGAAAATAAAGATAAAATAATCCACACAAAGGTACATGAGGCTTTGATGTGTTCAATGAATCATGTCATCACAAAATACCCCATGTTTCCCTACTCTTTATATCTACATCATAAACCACAAGCTTTGATCCATCGGAATTGCCTTCTATTTGTCTGCGTCTTTATCCACCTTGTATAGTTCTTCTTGACCCATTTCCATCTCATTCCGTTTCTCCTCATGAGTAGAATATTTATAAGGTATTCACTGCAAATCGGCTGTTTATTTTATGAGAAATAGAACATTGCAATGATATGAATATAGGAAATGAGACAATTCCCCAACAAAGACACCTTTTCTGTTTTGGTTGATGCATGCTTCATATGAAGGTGTGGAGTCTTTTATGTTCCCTACTTATCAAAAAAAAAAAAAAAAAAGTCCTTTATGTTCCCTATAGTGAAGGTGTTTTTTTTTTTAATAAAATCCTTTTAAACCTTCTTTGTTTAAATTTTTAGACTACTATCATTTTTTTCTTTGGTCAGTTTATGCTCTTATAGGTCAGTGTTATTCCATGTGCATGACTTGGGTTACTGGAGATCCTGGAAAATGGTTGCTGTGGAGAGAATTTAAGAAGTTCAGATTATAGAACTTGCCAGGGCTGGGAAAGGTATGATACTTGAAATGCTCAAGCTATATAAATATGCTTTAATAGAGATAATTTTAGTGATCTCTTCAAGCTGTTATGTAGAGACTGAAAACATCCACGATTCTTTTTATCGTAAATTTTATTCCAATTGGGATTTGGTGAAACCTTCTACAAACCCTTGTTGAATTGCGTTGCCTAGTTTCTCTGACCTGTATGAATAAATGAGGTGGGATTGTCAAAAGCAATGAAGGCTGGAAATTGGAATTGGAGGGAGGGAGGCTAGTTTTGTAAATAACCTTATTTTATGTCCTTTTATTGCATATCCTTTATTGAAATGCGTAGACTTCATTCTTTGTAGAGGATCTGCTGATAAAATCAAGTATGTGCCTCATGTTCAGAGAGAGAGAGAGAGAGAGAGAGAGAGAGAGAGCTAGTTTGTAAATAACCTCATTTTATTTCCTTTCTCCTTATCATTTATTAGTACGTAGACTTCAAGTATATTCACTGAAGGATTTGCTGATAACATCAATTATGTGCTTCATGTTCTAGATTGCTCTGAGAAGGAAAAGATGGGAGAGACAGCTCCCTTTTGGAGATTTTCTGCAGCTTCATATCCAGATCTTGAAGAAAGTTCCTGTTAATGCTTTTATCAGGAATGTCAGAGACCCTTAATGGCAATCCCAGCTCATCCTCAGGGAGTACGATTTTGTTCATTCTTCTTCTTCTCCCTTCCTTTTCAAAATTTTTTAAATGAAGCAAAAATATTTTTAAAGAAAAAGAAAGAGCAAAAAACTTCTTCTTCTTCTTCTTCTTCTTTTCCTTCCTATTTTATTCAAAAATATTATTAAAGAAAAAGAAAGCAAAAGGAACAAAGAGCTGTAAACAGTGCCCCTAAACAGTCCCCCTAAACAGTCCATCTATTAAAATAGAACAGTTAGAACAAAAATCAATGAAGCATATAGATTCCTCTTTCTGGTGTTTCTTGGGTGATTTTGGGATCAGTTTGGAACACCCTTTTGAGTTGGAATGGTTTTCAGGTTGGAAAAAAGTGAAAAAAGGAATGGCAAAGCAGGAGCTTCTTGTTTATTTTGGTCTGTTTTGACTAGGAATAGAAATTGTTTTCAGATATGACATGTTATCTATACAATGGTTGAAGATGATTTTTCCTGCTTTGGTCAAAGGCCAAGTTGTCTCTATCGAACGGTCTTTTGATTATAGCTAAATTTATTGACTGGGTGGGGTGTAAGTGATTTGTGGACATTTTCTTGCACATCCTAGCTTTCTTCTGTACACCTTTGTCCTTTTATGTATACTTTTAAGTCACTAGTTTAGCAGCTTTGCTTAATACCATATACTTTTTACTTATCCAGTTTTTTTTTTGTTTTTATTTTTATTTTTAATAGGCAACTCTGATACAAATTATCTTATCTTTTAGAATGATAAAGTATACAATATCAGTAGCTTGGCAATTCATATCACATAGCATCCCATGTGGCAATTGTATGAATTGAGTTTTAGCTTTTGAACAATAGTTGATTCTTTGGAGATGCAAGTGCTAGTTTCTGTGGAATGATCATTATTCTAATATCTCATTTAGTGGAAACGAAACTAATTTATTTTTATCTAGTAGAAAGGTCGAGAAGGATGAGACATCCTTCTATTGCATAGGAAACCTGATAAAAATTGAGGAAGAGCTCAACAAAGAGAAACATTTCAATCTCACACTTGTGGAAGAAACAATAACACATGATTCTTCTCTTATGATGTGATGTGCTTGTAGTCATGATTTTTAAAATTTTCATGGAAATTGATATTTTCCAGGATCATTTTGGCATTATTTACTAATTATAAGAGAAAAAGCAGCAGACTGTGGATGAAAATGTATAGAGGTAGAAACATGGCTTTGTAAGAGGTTATATATATCAGTGTGGAGGCTCGACTGCAGGTATTTTAACTGGGTCTAACTTGATACTCAGATTAGAAAATTATTCCCTTCTGTTCGTTCGTGCTTGGAAGATTTTATTGGTTTTATATTTGTTGTTCTCTTCCTGCTTTTGATATCTTCTTGAATGCTTTAGCAGCTATCCATGTACTTTAAAAAAAAATTGGTTAGCATTGGGTTGGTTTTTATCCTTCTTGGTAAAAATCATGTTTTGATCAATTTATCTTTCTCTGGATATCATAATTAATAATCGGTTGTTGGGTAGATGTTCATTTCAAATACTCTACCTTATGATTCAGGAAGTGGTGAACTGACTCTGCCATGATCAGTGCCACAAAGAAAAATATTCATCTATAGGATGCATGTCAGCCAAATTCTTATTTATGTGTTTGAAGTTCTTCTTTGCCTAGGGAACTTATCAGAGCTATGCTAGTGAGAGCAGATGGTCTTAGTTTGATACATCCTTCTCGTTTGACATTGTTCCCCTCTCCCTACCATGATTATAGTATATTATTCTTTGATCTTTGCATATGATGTATAATTTTGTTTCCAAATCATCGACTATTTTGGATTGGACCTTTGATAAATGTTTTTTTGCTGATGAAGGGTGATGTTTATCCAGTGGAGCCTTTTGATGACTTTGCTGTTAATCAAGTTCTGGACCCCCATTGGGGTGTTCTCAATGATGAAGATGTAAGATATCCATTTGCTACAGATGATTCCTTTACATTTTGCTTTATTTGTTTCTTACAATGTTGAACTCATACTTAGCCAAAAACTGTACGGAAGGGAGGTATAACCTTAAAACTGTATAGAAAGGAGGTAACCTTGACAGACCTCAGTGAGCATTTGATCAAGTCATTGGGTATTCAGAATAAAAATAAATAAAAACCTTTATTTTTATTATTGTTCTTTTAGAAGATAATGCCTGGAATAGACATAAAATTAAAAAGACTCTTTGTCCAGTTCCACATTTGGATCGACCTTACAAGGCATCTGAAATTTAAGTAATCCTCATCAAATTTTCAACATGTTCTTTTGTTTTCCCAATTTGAAAATTCAGTCAAGAGTGGGCCCGATCACACTTTGACTATGCTCGTGAATGATGCTCCTGGTGTTCTCAATATTGTTACTGGGGTTATCTCTCGGAAGAAGTTGCCAACATTCAGGTCAGTATTGATTTGTGCTTGTTATTTATTTTTTCTGATTCTCATTGAATACTGATTTGAGGGTTGTGCCATTTCATGCTCTCAGAGTCTAGCTGTGGGCCCTGCTGAAACAGAGGGGCGTTCTCGCATTACAACTGTTGTTCCTGGAACTGATCAGTCAATCAGTAAATTGGTTCAGCAACTTCAGAAGTTAATAGATCTCCATGAGGTGAGAGTTTCCGAATTTTCAGCATTGAGACAAGAAATTAAGGGCCTTCCAAGAAACCTACTGATCCCTTTGAAGAATCCAACCAGGGAATGGAAAACTTGCAACTTCTTACAATTTTCCTGATTCAAGTTCTTTTTCTTTTCAGAATAATTTATGGTTCTTAAAGTACCTAGCTTGTTACCACCCATTACTTTGTTTGGTTCATTCTTCTTTTATATGGCTTCTTCCTTCTATTTTTCTAATTTTTGCAAGAAAAAATTTCCCTCAACCTATTTTCTGTTGAAACAAATGCTTCGTAAAAGAAAAACTGGATATCAATTGGTTCTTTCTTTTCTACAACGTCTAACTTCTCAACAAAATACAATGTTGATTTGTTCAGGTTCGCGATATTACTTACATGCCATTTGCGGAACGAGAGTTGATGTTGATAAAGATTGCTGTGAACACTGTTGCTAGGAGGGATGTTCTTGATATTGCTAACATTTTCCGTGCCAAAGCTGTTGATGTGTCTGATCACTATTACCTAGAATTGAAAATGTTTTACCTTAAATGTCTCTTGTTGGTCTGGTAATATCTTTTATTTCTTATAAGAAGTGAGTTCTGGGCACTGCATCAATCACGTAGCCTCTTCTTGTTCTTCTAGTTCTAAACAAGAATGGCTCAGTTGTATTGTGTTAGAGAACCTTTTTCCCTCAGTTAGCTTTTTCCCTCCCTTGTGGCATGGAGTGCCTCTTTTACAGGTTGTCTTTGTGGCCATGTGTCAGGTCAAGATGACGGGAGTTGGAGAGCATTAGGTGACAGTCCATACGATACTCAAGTGTGGGCAGGTGATTGGCATGCTTCCATGCCGCACTCAAGTGCTACAGCGGAGTTGGATACTGGTGACATGTCCGTGGAGGGCGTCATATGATTTCAGGAGATGATGCGACATTGCATCGACTGCTCTACCCGACAACCTTCTAAGCCCATCCTCGAGATCCCAAGAGGCCTTGTAGCCTGGGAACTTTGTGTACTTTGGTATTAGAGTTTGGTTTGGATAGAGGTCTTGGGTTCGAGCCATCTTTCTGCAATTTGAATCCTCATTTGTTGATTTGAAAGTCATGGAAGGCTGTTGGTTTGTTTGACTCTTCACGTGCGGGTATGGGACCACACGTGGAGGAGGGTGTAAAGCATGATATCCATATTAAACTCAAATGCTATAGGCGAGGCTTTTAGGAGGATTGATCGTTTAACACTCCAGGTGTATTACAATGCCTTCGATCTTGTATTTTTCTGGTATTTTCGCTATCCTGCAATATCGTCTTCGTTTTTCCTCTAGTTTCACTAACACTTCAAAGCTATTTGCATTTTATTCAGCTCACAGGAGATTTAAGCAAGATGGTTGCACTGCAGAGGTTATTGGAGCCCTATGGGATCTGTGAGGTCAGTCTATAGTAACTTCTTCTTCTTCTTCTTCTTGTTCTCTTTTTTGGATGAACAAAGCGACAGTACCAGCAGCTGCATACCATCTTGTAATTTTT
This sequence comes from Tetrastigma voinierianum, assembly GCA_016808115.1. Lineage (NCBI taxonomy): Eukaryota > Viridiplantae > Streptophyta > Magnoliopsida > Vitales > Vitaceae > Tetrastigma > Tetrastigma voinierianum. The sequence goes on from JAEQBH010003205.1 coordinate 163,692, forward strand.
AAGTTAAGTATGTGTTTAACAGGCTTCCCTTTTTGTCTTTGTTTCTCTGTGGCGAGATTTTCTGTTTCTTGAAGGTAGCACGCACAGGGAGGGTAAGCGTTGGTCTTCGAAGTCAGGGTGATTCAGCCTATCTCCGAGGATATGCTCTTCCTCTCACTGAAGATCATGAACAGCTTGAGCTCATTGGAGTTATCTCAGGTTGGTCTTTTGTTTTTTCTATAATTCTTTTAGACTCTTCTCCCTTTTTTTTTTTTTTTTTGGGCAATAAGGAAAGGAATTGAAGCCAAATTCAGTTACTTATCTTATTGTTGGGTTCTTTTGATAGGTAGGAGAAATATATAATAGAAAGGGTGCTGAAAATGCTTGTGTTAGGATTCTTCAGGAGGATCATCAGTCTGCATTTACTCAAACAGAGACCGTCGGCGTAAAACTGGAAAGATGTTTTAGTCTACAAATCATTCGCATCACTGCTGATGATCTAAATGTCTCTGTTTCATCTGTAATATTTGAAATTTATTCAAAAATGAACGAATATATAACCATCAACCTTCATTCAAAGACAGGAAGGAAGAGTAGTGATGGTGCTTTGTTTTGTTTTTGTTTTTGTCAATGGTTGCTTTTTCCTAGCTAGTTAATGTTATTAAGAGTGAGGACACCCATCTTATTTGATCAGA